>CM026278.1:11687169-12011332 GCA_014851415.1 Cnaphalocrocis medinalis
AACTTTCCTTTCCTTGCTGCATTAAGGCTGTGAATTAGTGATGAGGCTTCCACTTCTTCTTGGTCGAGTTAGTTGTGGGCGTCAATGAAAACTTTGATCGGATTAATAGCCGGTCAATCAATCTGGCAGCACACGGTATGTTAATATTGTGACCCAACATAGAATCAAATAAATATCACAAACCATTTAAAACTTACTTAAACCCAAACTGGTTAAAAAAAAGAAAAAACAAGAATTTTACATAGATATAAACAATGTAAAATTTTTTTTGACGGCCTCGATGGCGCAGTGGCTAAGGATTTCGCTCGAAGCGCGAAAGGTCCCGAATTCCTGGCCAAGTAAATTTAAGAAAACTACATTTCCTAAGTTTTCTTGTTCTGGGTTGACGCCTCCTCTTAATTAACGTCATCTGATACTTCATAGTACAGTGATTGCCCTAGTTTGAGACCAGGTGGATTGGTGTGATTTTCTGGCACATTTATTTATTTTAATAAATGTGCCAGAAACGTGTAATGTAATGTGTACGCAGTGTTAGTGGTGCGTATGCACTATGTAAAGGCACAAACTCGTAGTCAGTGGTCGTAGCCGTAGCAGAACATTGATAATCGTAGCAGTGCGTCGTAGCACTCGTAGTCTAGTTGTAAGTGTGCAAGTTTGCTCCTATTGACTTACTTTGACTAACTTTTATGAATATGGACTTTAGTCGAAAAAATCTTTTTATCTGCAAATCTAATTAACGCTCATACAGTTACAGCTAATGAGACTGTTAATGAGAAATTAGGTATAATTTTCGCCATCAGAAGTACTGATTATAAGCAGGTATTTGAATGAACGTTCCAGTGAATAGGATGTGTTCAAAGGGCAGAGGAAAAATATCATTAATGGAATCAAAGACAAAACACGCCTTCCCGGCAAAAGCACTGATTAATGAAGTATGAGGGAATTCTATTTGTTATTACCTACCAGAAGAGCCTATTTAGATGTCGTGCGTAATTTTCGAGAGCTTTGTGAGAGCTTTTATTCGTGTGTATCATTGAACCAGTCCCAAACAGTCACAACAATCAATTTTGTTGGAGCATTTATATTTTTAATCCAGTTATTTTCAGTTTACGTACATTTAATTAAATATTTAATTTCAATATCCATTTATATCCTTACCAAAAAATCTGGATTATTTCTTAATTAAAAAGATATACCTAGTGTGTTTTTATTCATAGATTTTATTAATTGATTTCAATAATATACAGAACCTGTCAATTGTAATAAAACGACTGCCGTATAACTTTCGCCACCTTACAAGGGTACCAGCTAAAATTAAGGTTACATGTTTCACAAACTATTGAAAACGATTAGGTTTCTTCACGATGTTTTACCGTACCGCTAATCTAATGGTAGATATGCAAACCTTGAGTAAAATATCAGGCTTAATTATTGTCCCAAACTGTGGTAGTCTAGGCGTACTGTGATCACAAGCCCGAGCTATTGTCGATAAATTCAAAACATACTTTTTGCTCGACCTTTTTGTATTAGATGAACAGATCGATTGTCAAGATTAAAATAGGTTTTCTCGAGTGATTTAGCAATAAGTCTCCCAGCAGGCAGACAGACTGTAGGGAAAGTGACAAGATCCTTCAAAGGACCTGCCCCGCCCCACGCCTTGATTAATTTGAGGGCCCTCTTAAGCCAGATTAAAAGTTCCCAAACCGTCTCATCGAAGAATGTATGGGCTTATTATGAATTATTAATTTAGTCTTAAGAGAAAATGAAAGAATGTCTTTGTTCAATTTAATTTATATCAAAGTCTTTGAGCGTGGAGTAAATATTATTAAAGTGATAATTAATAAAGAAACGCAAAGGTATTTTGGGGAAAGGAAAAGCAATCTGGGAAATAATTAACCAACATGAAACAAACTGGAAGAACTTTAATTCATATTTTATTATGTGGTAAAGAATAAATCTGTGTGTAGGTTAAATAAAACAGAATACAACATAAATATAACTGTATACAGATAGTAAAATTAGAAACTTTTTTCTTAAAATTGTAATTTTAGGTACATTTATATGAGATATCAAGAAGAAGAAAGTACTGTTCCGCCGCTCACTTATGACTCTACCAGTATTGTATGTGTCTATTATACATGCAATGCAAATTAGAATTACAAGTGCACAGCCAACTTTTAACCCCCTTTTCCCACAATTCCTATACCTATAGCCTATACCTTCCTAAAAGGCCGGCAACGCATCCGCACTCCTTCTGGTGTAGCTGATGTCCATGGGCGGCGGTGATCACTTACCATCAGGTGACCCGCTTGCTCGTTTGCCTTCCTATAATATAAAAAAAAAAAAAAAAAAAAAAAAATTACGTTTCCCTTCAAATGTCCCCCGGCCAACTATTTAACAGATGTGATACCTACCTTACCTTAGTTGGTTTCGTTCCCAGGTAGTTACTTCATTGTAATTGCTAGACTCCCCAAATCCTGAATCATGGTCTAAGCGTGCTTCGGACTCCATAGCGACAACTTTGGACGCAACCTTAGTGATGCAAACAGGAATCACACGCTAAGAAGGGAGAGAGACTGAATTTTCTGACTGAAGGGATTTTAAAAGTTATTGTAAACATGACACCTGGATGGTGCACGATTTCGTTCTTTTTTTTTATTTCTAACTTTTGTTAAATTTGTGCTGTTTATTTTTGTTTTTCCTGTCATCGTTGTGATCCTGTTTTTGGATTTAAGTTTTTTTTGTACATATCTGTTGTTTTGTGCATGTGTTATGTTCATGAAATCATGATATTTAAGGCGTCACCTAAGGTTCTAGCCTAAAAACCAGCGCTGTTACTCGCGACAGCTGCAGCATCATTCTGAGGCTAAACCTTGTAGGCCGCAACTTCTATGTTTCTTTATTTTGTCTTTTTGTCTGTGTCAATGTGTTGGTGGTCAATGAATGTTTTCTTACTTTTCTTACTCTTATTTAATTGCTCCAGCCAACTATTACCGCATTTTCCTCATGCATCAGTCAATTATCGAGCAGTTGTTACGGGCTCCTCGTAAACATATTGTTGGCCGTTATCGCATGAAATTAAAATTGACATTTTGCTGCGAACCGCGCGGACCCGCGGGAGTGCGGGCAACAATTTATTTTATTACTCGATTAAAGGCTTACAACGGATTTTATGCCGTCATAATATATGTTTTAATAGTTTTATCGACACAACGCGGTGTTGCATAAAAATTGAAGTGATCAATTATGTTGTCAGCCGAATAGTATTTTTACGTGTTCAGATTTGGTGATCTCTTAATTATGGACTTTGCGGTGAAGCGGTATTTTATTTGAAACACTTTCAGTGTACGTCCTATCCAGCAGTTTGTTTTCAATAAGTAGAAGAATGAATAATTACATGGAATTTAAATGGCGTCTTTAAGACCTATAGACGGAAAAAATAAGATAATCATCTCTTATAATTCATCAGAATTATAAGAGATGAATTATAAGAGATGATTATCTTATTTTTGACGTATTCAAGTTAATTTTTATTATTGTATAAATGTACTTACCTAAACTGTTTTACTGCTAGAGTTTTAAATGGATTTTTGAACAAGAAAAAAAAATCGTTATTGTTTTAATTATTTTTGAATGGGAATATCAGTTCTAAACGCAAACTATAATAATGTGTTCATAAATCTAAAGTGGATCCAATGGATATTTACATCAATACTGCTAATAAATATCAGAGTATCCATTGCTGCGTCACTGCAGCAACAGCGACGTATACCACGGACGAGCACCAATGGACTTGACAGAGTAACGTGAAATGCAATAACTATACACATTAGATCAAAACGGTACCATAAATTGAATCCCAAATGTCCAGCGCAATCCGTCATCGGTTTGTGCGTCCTCCATTGCTGCGTCGGTGCGTCGCGAGCGTCACTTCCAGTCGACGCGCAGCAATGGACGGTGTCCCCCAACGCAGGATTTAATTACTCGCGCGCCGACGAGCCGTGTGATTGCGCAGTCACGGCATGTGGCGCGATGCTAACAAACTACCTATTTCTAAATAACGTTGGAACATTGTAGGATAAATCATGGCATGATATGGTGCTACATATTTTGTTATTTACGGATGGCGCAATTTGATTTGATATTTGTTTAGGTCTTTCATGGAAGCAAGAACAATATTGGGTTTATATATTATTGCGTTTATTATTTTGAGCAATATACTCTGTTCGTGTCATCAAAATATTATGCTCCTATAGCTATCATTGTCGTACGATGTTTTTTCTGACTGCGCTAATGGTAGAAATACACATAATAATCAAAGGTACGTCTTCGGATTCGAAGTTGCCGTATAAGACGTTTACCTATATCAACTGACCTACCATCATTGTACTTATAAACTAGTTCATACAAACAAAATGTCGACATATTTACAAATTGTATAGGTATGGTCATCATTGAGTCTGGAAGGCTCCATACCATATCATTATCAACATTATCATCACCATATTAGCCCCAAACCAATTGATGGCGTGATGGATGGAGGAATGGATTTGAACCAATAGATGGCGCTGGGCATCGATTACATTGCGCAACAGTTTTGTTTTATTCAGTTAAAAGAAAATTGACTTCTTTATAAATAAGATAGAAAGAAAATAAAAAGAGATGAACAGCTGTCGATTTTCAACAGATATTTTCTCATTCACGAAGTTTTAACGCACAAACTAACTAGGTACGATCGTACAAGTATAAGTAGGTTTCCAACTAATATTTTGAATGGTTATACTAATGATAATCTTGTTTTGTTGATTATTGAATTATTAGCAAATAATGTTTAAAACAAAGTCATGTACCAGGGGCCACTACCTAGTTAATTCATATTTTTTGTTTTATTTGTGGGTATAATAAATTGCGTGGAATACAACAAATTGTAAGGAATACATATACAGTTAAAAAAGCTCATAGGTATAATCTACGGCCAGGAAGTATAGTTATGGCCTTGAGTGCGCAGTAACCAATTTTAATAGAGTCTTCTTTTTTACAAGTGCGCAAAATAACGGTCATCGCTATTCTTTCGTGCCGCCAGCTATATTTGACTAAATAATATGGTCGCAGCAGCAGCCAAACAGAAAAAGAACATTCAAAAAAAATCAAAAGGCCACTCTACTCTTATTTTATATCTCCTGCCAAAAATACCCATTGTCCATTTTTTAAAACGGAAACAGTGCATTCAGCTCTTTCTCGACCGCATACTCCCAACGCAATTGCGCCGAACAATTTATTGCATAGTTGAGTCTAGGTGGTTTTGTAATTACGCGTCCGACTGTTCGTGTGA
Source organism: Cnaphalocrocis medinalis (assembly GCA_014851415.1). Lineage (NCBI taxonomy): Eukaryota > Metazoa > Arthropoda > Insecta > Lepidoptera > Crambidae > Cnaphalocrocis > Cnaphalocrocis medinalis. The sequence continues at coordinate 11,692,502 of CM026278.1, forward strand.
CAGGACAATTAACTCCTGCCTGAAATGAGAGCGTTTGCTAGCTTCGATTAGTAGTCACGATAAGCAGGGGTAAGTCATAACTTATCTCATATTTAAACAAATGTGACATCGTCGGACTTAGCAAGTTACCTAAAACAAGTTCACTACACGACAAAATGAGAGCTGATGCTAGCTTCGATCAATGGTCGTGATAAGCAGGGGTAAGTTATGCTTATATTTTAAACAAATGCGACATCGTCGGACTTAGCAAGTTACCTAAAATAAGTTAATTCCTGGACAAAATGAGAGCGTTTGCTAGCTTCGATTAGTAGTCACGATAAGCAGGGGTAAGTCATAACTTATCTCATATTTAAAACAAATGTGACATCGTCGGACTTAGCAAGTTACCTAAAACAAGTTTACTCCACGACAAAATGAGAGCTGATGCTAGCTTCGATCAATGGTCGTGATAAGCAGGGGTAAGTTATGCTTATATTTTAAACAAATGCGACATCGTCGGACTTAGCAAGTTACCTAAAACAAGTTCACTCCATGACCAAATGAGAGCTGATGCTAGCTTTAATCAGCGGTCGCGATAAATAGGGGTAAGTTATGCTTATATTTCAAACAAATGTGAACGATGTTATATTGTCATACAGGACTTAACAAGTTACCTAAAACGTTTGGTAGCTTCGACTATGTATAATATTTTGTAAACTATTAGTTACTTATTTGATGATAATATTAGAATTTACACAATTAGTTTCCAGATAAAAAAGATTTGATGTAAACAACGTGATCTAACAATACATTTTAATAACCAACAATTACAAACAAACATTGAATAAAACTCAATATAAAATATAATAATATGCGAAAACTGTGGCCAGCAAAGTCAACAGTAGAATGTTTATTAAAATATAGCTTACCTACTAGCTCCTTACACTTTTGAAATTACTTTCAGTTTAGAACAATACAAACTTGAACTTACAAACAAGATCTTAAAAAACTAAGACCCTCCGTAACGGCCCTCCTCAAAAATAACCTCCAAAGTTGCAGCATTTCTGAACAAAGGAAGTGAACTGCAGTATCGCAACTGCACTTTACCCGTTCTATTTGTTGCATCCCATACTCCGTAGCGTTTCGTTTACTTTGTTGAGATACGTTGATTTCGCAAACGTTTCACTCTAAAGTTTCCCAGAAGTGGAATTTAATTTAGACACAACCACTCTACTTGCCTTGGGAAGTAGAATGTGCTGTGTGAAATTTGTTTCGAGGTTCAATTTGACTTCAAAATTGAAAGCAGAGCTTATTTCGGTAATTTATAATATGATATAAAGACGATGTTTTAGGTGGTCGCATTTTGTTACAAGATATTCTTGTCGTAGCAAATACGAAAAGTTAGTGACTTTCAGGCCCTTATTTCACCACTCTGACAATTGTCGGTGGTATAATCATCTAGAATGACAATTGTCAAGTGATCAGCTAATTTAAGTCTGGTAATTACAATAAAACAACTGCCGTCTGATCATCATAATTATTTATTAGGGAAATTGACAAACTATTGGAAACGTAAAACGGTTTTATCTCGATGTTTCCCGTGGAGCCGTTGTAACGGTAGAATTCAAATTGATTTGAAAAATACGGAGCCTCATTCGAACTTACGATCTCACGTCCAGTAGGTGCTTACTAATTCACTGAACACGCTCTATATACATAGTTCAAATATAGCGCCAAATATACAGTGCCTTTAAAATACAACAATGTTAAAACGGATATAAAATGATAACAAAGGTAAGAGTATATTACAACAAAAAGTCTCCTCCCTATTTTGCATACACAGCAAAATATTGCGATCCACAGGAAAATGGTAACCCGGAAACAAAACGCACTTTATTTCCATCATCGTATCGCCTCATTTATTTTCCGTTTTCATAAAAAATGTCCCAAAAACGTCACAATCCAAGATAACAGTTCGGAAGCATAAGGTGTTAACCATTTTTCAGTCAGAGGGTCCGTTTGTGAGGTGTCTGTACTTTTTGGGAATATATGAGAGTAATATTTTTGCTCGTGGGAGGCCGATTTGAAGTGAATGGGTGAGCAGACAATTTACTGATATGATGAAAAAGTCCGTTTATTTATCCTGTAAGGGCGTGGAGCTAGAAGACACATCTCGCATTCATTCTAATGTTTTTTAGAAGGGATAAGACCAACATTTATTAAATTATTATAGTTTAAATAAAATAAATATTGCCTCTACAATCGTAAACTTTTAAGCCCTGGTTATGTATTGGAAACTCCTCTCTGTACACTTCAACTCTCTCAGACACTGCAAGCGGTGTTTTTATTTAGTCATAGTTTTTAAACCTACTGATTAACGTCGTAACGACCAGATAGCAGACACGATGGAAAATCAATTGTTTTATGCCTTTTAAAAGGCTTATGGACCTTACGACGCTATATGAAGTTCAGATTCCGCAAACTTGATGATTAGCGCTTAAGCCAAAAAAATCAGTTAGATAACCGGCCATTACTTAACATTCATCCATCCATCCATCTCTGTTTCCAAACGAAAAGAAATGAGCAAAGCATTTAGCCTATTACGCATTCAGCCCTAAATAATTACACTTTCGTAAAAATCATGTTTTTCGAGGAAAACAGAAAGAGTTTTCCCACTTTAAAAACTTTTACAACATTCCTCGCAATTTCTACCAAAGAATGTATAAAATGTCGGCTACAGCATTTCGCGGGAAACCGTTTGACCCCGTTTGTAAAACTTTTCCTTCCGAATAAGATTGATGTTTACGAAAAATTCACTTAAAAAAGTTATAACTTTTTTCTTCCAAGATATTTTAGCTACCAGAACAATATTTCTAAATAAAAATCGGCGTGAATTCGTCAAGTCATTTTTCAAACCTCGGGAAACACGTCTTAAATGTCTTATTAATATGAAAAATAAGCTCAAAAGGATAAAAGTAGCAATTACCAAACGAATTGCATTTGAAAGGAAGAAAGAGGATATAAACATAATATATCCTCTTTTGTGCTTGAGTCCTACACTAGAGTAGTCGAAATAGGCTAAATAAGAAAAAGAAGATCACAAAAAATCTGAATTGTTACCATAATTTGACTAGTTCGACTAGTATACTACGAGTATAGGCGAGAAAGTAGAATGTTACTGCCTCAGCCATCCGACAAAGATCACGTACTGCGCCGTCAGCGCGGGGGGTAATCGCCGCATTACGCGACACATGTCGTGATGTTTTTCAATCTCGTTCGAACCTGTCGATCCGATAGCTAAATTATCTACGTGGCGGGAAAATAGTGGGTGCGATTGAAAGAAAAAGTAATAAAATAGAAGTTGTATCGCAAATTGGAGGCAGACGTGAGCCATCAATATTTGGCCACGAAAGAAACATAATGTATCTACTTGTAACATTTGATTTTTGTAATTTCTCTTCAGCTATTTTGTTAAAAAAATATACATTGGCTAACTATTTAATGTGCTATTGGAATGGTTTTCGACATCCAAGCTTAACGACTAGCTATTTGTCTCGGTGCTAATTTCCATTTACTTCTTGGCAGTTCACCAAAAACATAGTTTAGGTGAAAACTAATAAACCTAGAACAACGCCCAGGAAAACTTAGGTTTTCTGAGTAGATTGCATTGCATGCAGCAATCTATTTAATACACTCACATTTTCCTGGCGAATACGACTACCTAAGCGATCTTGAAAAGTCATGCGACCATTGGCAAAAGTACTGTTCTTGGCAACGAGTTGCATGATTTCTGATCTCGCGGGGGTGATGTGGTGATGTTGCTCGTCTGCCTTTAGTGAAAAAAAAGAAAAAGAACAAAATAAACAGTTGACTACCTACTTGACATTTAGAAACAATCTCAAACTTCTAAGTCGGCCCCGAGCAACGTGCTCGAAAACTCGACCTTTTCGGGTTAATTGTACGCAACTTCGCAGATAAAACTGCGCATACAACTCCGCCCATGCAAACATACGTGCTCCAACTTGGGGAACAGTGAACAGGCCCCATCCGTTAATATTGCCCCAAATGTGCGTATGAACTTAAAGTATTTGATCGTTCGGTTTCGGGGAAAGGAGAGTAAGCAAATAGAAACGATTGAACAATTATTAAAAACAAAAGTTTTTGGATCTCTCTCATAAGTTCTTATTTATTTAGTAAGACAATGAAGTGAAAAAGAAAATAGAATATATTTACCTACGTACCTTTACTAGGTTCGAGCAAAAAGTATGTTTTGAAATTTTTCGAACATAGCCCGGGTTTGTGATCACCAAACCGCATTAGGCAAGCGATTAAGCTTAATCCTATCATAGTAGCGATGATTTGCTTTCTATGATAGAGGCCATTGCCCTGCAGTGGGACAGTATATAGGCTGATACCTTCTTTTACTTATTATACTATGATTTAGTTACATGTATTTTTTTCTTCACATTTGATAAAATAACACTTATTGATGTAACTCATAATTTTATTCCTATTTAATTAAAGAGCTTTTACGAAATACTAGTATTAAAAGGTTGGTTGAATTCGCATCATCTTAATGGCTTAAAAATTTCCAATATTACGAAACTGGATCAATGTGTTTCCTATTTTAAGCAATATAAATAATGTAAAAAGATTGCATCACCGATCCAATCGCAAAGGTCCGGCGGGTCTTTGTCCCGAAGAGTCCAAGATTCGACCACAGACTTCAAAACTACAGACGGCGCTGTTAATTAAAGAGAAGATCTCAACAATCTTGCATTAGGTTAACTAACTGGTAAGTCTGATATAATCTATTTATGTAAATTTTAATACAATAATGTAACTTATCCCAAAGAAAAACGATAGTAATATTTTGGACGCCTTCTTAAATTTTGAAAATGATGACACTTAAATCATAGGAAATAAGAATGCTGTGCGCCATAATATTCATGATAATGATGAGACTTTTTTTAATGAGACTTAAGTTAACAGAAGAGGTAGACGAAAAATTTGAAGTAAGTACATTTTTTAAGTGGGCATGGGCAGCTACAATCGTTTACTATCAGTTGATCTGCTTGTCTGCCTCATATCATATTAAAACTGACTCTATAATGTTCTAATATCCCTACTGTACGTTTTTACTATGTGGCTCGTTCAAAAAACGATACCAAGAACGTCCCGATCACGAGCACTGAGATCTATCAATTTGTTTAATTGGAATCTTTTCTTTGTATTTTTTTTTCTTTGGCAAACACAGTGGACCCATTTAGATTTAATGTTATTTCTTTTTGCGCCCCTCGTTTTGTGTACTCATGTTGTAGAGAAATGCAATTATAGTGCACTGTGCAGTTTTACTCCCGTTTTAGTTACGTCTAGATGCCGTGTTTAGTTTGAATTTAATTTAAGTGTCTTGAATTAAACATCTGTCCTGTTTTGGAATTTTATATGCTGTATTTAAAGAAGGAAGGAAAATGTTCATGTTAAGGATTAGGCAGCCCTGTTTTTATTCTCATTTTAGATCAAAATCTTAATTATAATAATTTTAAATAGTAGTAATAATCTTTTTTATTTGTTCATCGCTTGCCCCATTGGTCTAGTGGTTTTTAAGTACCGGGCTGTGATCTCGGGGTCCTGGGTTCGAATCTGGGTCGAGCAAAAGTATGTTATGAATTTTTCGAACATAGCTCGGGGTTGTGATCACCAATCCGCATTATGCAAGCGTGGTGATTAAGCCTAATCCCATCATAGTAGTGATTACTTGATTTCTATGACGGAGGGCTTTGCCCTGCAGTGGGACATTATAGGCTAAGACTTTACTTATTCATCGTAATTTATTTAGTTATAATAATAATGTTTGTTTATTGGGCACCTATACATACATAGCAGTTTATAATTGTATTTATTTCACCAAGTATCAAAATAATGTTAAGTTTACAGTGAGGAAATGTTTTTTGATCGCTTAGTACTCGAAAATACTGACCTATTTGCACTACAAAGCGAAATTTTATTATTCAGCAACGTTTTCCAGTGGAGTTATTTCATTTAGCGAGTGCAAACAGGGAGCAAAGTGGGTAATAGGTGCTAAAATCATTTGGGACCTGAGAGAAAGTGCTCAGACCAACGCAATTTGTTGGGGCGGTGGTAGAACAAATAACTGGAGTTTGTTTACTATTAAAACTATGATGTGAATGTTGGATTTAAACAGCATTTTCTTCGGATTAAGGGATAGGTACATTTATTACATTCTGTAAAAAGTGTATACTAAATTTAGTCAATGGCAGAAATGTCAGGCCTGAATTTGGCAATAGGCCGTATAGGCCACAGCCTAGTGGCGACAGCGTCTTAGGGGCATCTTTTAGTAAGGTACAACATGAGCGGCCAAATATCCATCGTTTAGGATCAGCAAATATGTAAATTTGCTGGATGAGCATGACACAATTATAAAGATAGACACACTTTAGAGTTCGTATCAATTTTATATACCATTTTATCAAAAGAAACACTTTAAATACATATTAGTTACTAAGTTTCATATTAATAAGAGGCCACCTACTAAGCCAAAGAGCCATATTTTTTATGTGGTAGGTGGCAGACGAGTAGACGGATCATCTACAATAACAATTGAGCTACAAGTGCGCTGCCAACCTTTTAACCCCCTCTCTCTCTTAGGATTGAACTTACGGTACCCTAACTATAATGATGAGAAAAAGTTAAAGAAATTTGATGTTTAAAACTATTTAAAAATGTATATGATTTAAATGAAATTAAATATATATCTTGATACATAAGATATACTAAAAAATAAATAGACATAATGCGATTCTACCACCGGTATCGGAAAGTTGATTCTGACGAGAAGATCCGGCAAGAAACTCGCCAGTTACTCTTTTTAATCGCCAAAATGTTTATTACAATGTTTTCCTCATACCACCTCCTACAGTCAATACCTACTCAAGATGAAGAAAATGTTAAAAGCTAAAAATGAGGTAAACCAGAGCAGACACAGTCCCCAGAGGCGGCACCTGTACACAAGTATGACGTATGTGTCAGCCATCATTTCAGATTGATCAGATTGACAGATTTGTATACATTGATTTGTGGTTATCTCTACACCTTGCATTTTCGGTAAGTTGTTAAAGTAAATTCGCGAGAACAATGTAGCAGATAAAAGATGAGATCGCGCATTATTACGTACCATATTTATTATACAGCATTTTCCTTTGTTGGCTGAATAAAGAAAGCAGCTGGTAGAAAGGTGCGAAAAGTTATTGTTTGCCAAAATTAGCTGTCCGCCAGATTGATGTATCGTTTTTGGTGAAAAAAATGAGGAAAATCTCACTGGGCCCGTGACGCCGATTGGAGGCGTGTGAATCATGATCATTGGGATCATTGCTTATTTCATACATGATGATGTTTTATGTACTTACGTTCATTTGCATTTGATTGTAATCGATTTTTTAAACCAATGCACTAATTAACACGACCTAAGATAAAATAATCATTCTATGGTTTTTATCATTACCTTGGCTAAACACTACTGCATGATATCGTTTCAAACAGCACGTAGTTTTCAAATAATTTTTGTGTGTTTAATTAATAAAAACTTGATCCTTGTGAACGTAGTTAAGTAGATAACACTTGTGTATGTACATATTCTTAATGAGATGTTACAACATTAAAAGTATAATTAAATAGTAAGCTAGTAAAAATACAAACCCTTAAATCATGAGTCACTACAAAATACGCCCTCGTATCGTTCTTATTTCTGTTTCATCTAAGTTATTTTATGCAGTCCAAGTTTTCCAACGCCATTGTTTCTTGCTTTAAATATGAAATTTTCAGGCAACATATTACTTAAATTTCCTCCGTTTTTTCCTACGAACATCCAGTTATCTTTCACACCACCCTCATTATTCAGAAACGAGCCGTTTTATTTTTAAAGCCGTGATAACTTGAAACTGCGCCCGGGAGCCGCGCCGAAACTTAGAACATTACAGTGATGACCCAAAAAACGTCCAACTTTTTAATGTGTCGCTGACCCGACTTCTGTTCGCTAGAGATGTGACTGGAGTAAAAAGTATACAGTTCATTTTGCTCTTAGAGGAATCTCTCGGTAAAAAATCGAGTTGCGTAACGATTCTTGGTCTAAATTGAACAGTCTTTAACGCTGATTTTATATTTAGCTTTCCAGCGAGTTAAGATGTATTTTGGCACTGCTCTTGTTGTCTCCACCGGCAAAGTGTACTTAACTAAGTAGTGTTAATGTAATGTTTTAAACGCCTTCGCCATAACATTAATCTAAGAAATCAATTGCATGGTATTTTAGAAGCTTGGTTGAAAGTTATCAAGCGTTTGTGTATTTGAGGATTTAAGCAAACTTCCAGAACGAAAATAACTTTATGAACATATACTGATATTTACCTAAAGGTTCCCTCAACTGATTGAGCCAGCAAAAATACTTACATCAATTTGGCCACTCGAGTCAAATTCAATTGCAGGATTATTCGGAGTTTGAATATAATTAGGTTGATAAGTAGAGTCCTATGGCCCCACAACCAAATAGATTACCAGAATTTCGACTTGGCCGAGACATGAAATCGCTCGAGTCTGAGAGAACTTTAGTCGATTTCACTCGAAATCCATTTTACTCCAGCCAGCTGAATTTGAACTCAGGGCGCATCACTAGTTTGCGACACGGTTCGCTACGTTCATTGTTGTTTTACTACTAGTGCCATGGTTTTAATCTGTTTTTCAAACTGTTCGTAGCAAGATGTAATGTTTTGAATTGCCATGCTTACGAGTTTTATTTTCACCACGTAGAGCAGCTTTGCAAATTATTTTATGACGATATAATCTACCTTTCTCGATGCCATGCGTAATCTATCTCTCTTGTATCTATATTTTTCTATACTATTTATAAAAATGTAAATACGATAGTTATCGACAAATCTTATAAAATCAAATAAAACTAGCACAAAGCAATTTACATTCAGCGCCATCTGTTGGTATGGTTTAGAACTAATAAAAAGATTCCCTTTCAAAAGAAAGTGTCCGCAATTGCGCATAAATATACAAAAAGGTTCTCCCACTTTAGTTTTTTTTAACGAAAGCCAGTTCTAACAAGTTGAACAAACAAATCAATAAAGGCTGTCTCAATTAGTCTTTACAAATTCTTTGAAATTAGGATGAATAAAAGGTCAGAAGTCATGAACTCATTACCACATAACCATTAACTCCAAAAAAGATCAGTTTGTTAAAAAAATACCAGTTAGAACTTTGGTTTCCTTCAAGGCTATTTCTTTTTCTTTTGCACATAATTTTTTGCCTCAAGTTGATTTAATAGTGCTTCGGCTGACTAAACGAACACTGATTAAAAATGTAGTTCGCGTTTTTAATATGCATTCCTTGGCCACAGGCTCAACAAAGTAGGTCAACAGAAAAGAATTGAGCAAAAAGGTGCTATTTAACTTTTACTGCAAAGAATAACGTTTACGTCTCACCCTGGTCCGAGGTGGTCTAATGACCGAACTTACCTCTCTAATGCTTGTTTAAACACCGCGCCTTGCCATTACCTTAACGCCGAAACGTATATTATGTTGCTTAAACCACTTCGTTACTGGGAGACACACTGTGTGACGATTTATTAACCGTGGAAAGCCATTCTTGACCGGGTTGAAACCACGACCTCACAGAAGACCGGCGTGAAGCAGTGCCTTAGCTGTGTTTTGTCGAGTAAGTGAGGGTAACGGAGGCCCAATTGGGGGGAGGTTAAAGGTTGGCAGCACACTTGTGACTCTACTGGTGTTGCAGGTGGCTATCGGCTGCAATCGCTTACCATCAGGTGTTTCGTTTGCTCGTCTGCCTTCTATCACGACACCAACCTCATCCTAACAAACTTTGTGTCGGAGGGCCACGAAAAGGTTGGCTGGACCGCATTGACATCATGGCCTAACGGGAAACCGGCGTGAAGAAGCTTCTTTTAGTTAGTTACTGTTTTTTTTATGTGATTGGTAGCAGACGAGCAGGCGGATCACCTGATGGTAAGCAATAGCCGCCGCCCATGGTCACCTGTGTTTCGCTGAATGATGGGGAGTCTTGGGATTGTCTTTAGAATGTATATTTCTATAAATAGCATAGATAAATAGATTAAATGATATCAGACGCACATTTAAGCCTTATCAAAATTCAAGTGAGATAAGCCCCAAGCAGCTCGTGTTGTTTCTCATGTCTATGAGAACAAGACTAGCAACAGATTACGGAACTCCAGCCGCAAACTCAACGCTCGTAATGAGGTTTCGTTTGTTTAAATTGAAGGTCTGGATTGAGTTACGTGGTGTCTGGGATTCAGGATAGAGATCTGCAAAGTTAATGTTGGTAAATTTAGAAGGCGGAAAGATGAGCCAGTTCAAAATCAGTACGACTCTTAGAACATCTCGCATAGAGAAGTATCTCGCGGGCCAGAGGGACGATTCTCGTGCACTTGACATTGAAGTCGAATTTAGAGATTACATACATTCGACCATACTTATTTCTAATTCGACTTCAATATCAAATGCACGATAATTGGTCCTGGCAGTTCCAGTCCTCAGTATGGCAGTTCCATCGGATGTGATACCGTGTCGTCGCGTCCGTTGTAACTACGTGAGCTGTCCTTGTGCTTATCAGACTGAGATGAGCCAATATACTGACCTACAATAAAAAAAAACAGGGAGATTGAAGAGCTGTTTTCCGAACAAAATATAATTGGAGAGACCAAATCTGCCAGACTGGATTGTTTTGGCTACTCGTAAAGGAATCGAACCCGCGACCTTTGCGTCTCCACCGGCTCAAACCACTACGCTAAACGGGTCGTCGCAGCGTAGATATAACAATTAAAATATCAGTAATTTCCTGCCTGTTTAACAAAACGCAAGCCGACCATAGTATTAACCTCACAGTACACTTAGCTCGATAAACTCCGCCAATTCAATTAATGTTGGCAAAAACTCACGAGCAAACCTTTTGATGCCGCCACAACAGTATTGACATGTGCAGGGGACGCTCCGGGCGCTTTTAAATGTCCCTCTTGCTGCACTTTCGGGATTATTTGGTATGTCATATAAAATAGGTGCTGGATATACGAGTAGGGAGTTAGTACTTTTAAGCTCGTACAAAATGTTTCCGTTGTCGATTGGTTGCGCAATTTTTGGAGTTGACTGTACTATTTGTATATGAGAAAACCTGCTCTTTTGAGAGTGTAAGATTCCTTTTTAGATATAAATAATTAAGAATAAGACTTATTTTATGTATTTTTATGTGATTGGTGGCAGACGAGCAGACGGATCACCAGATGGTAAGCGATTTCCGCCGCTAATAGACACTTGCAACACCAGTAGAGTCACAAGTGCGCTGCCAACAGTGCCAACCTATTTAAAGAAAACTATATTAAAATACTTTGATGAGTATTAGAATATACTGATATAAGTATTAGTTAACGTCGTAAGACCCAAAAGCCTTTTAAAAGGCATAAAGCAATTAATTTTCCATTGTGTCTGCTGTGCGGCCTAACGACGTGGGAAACATTTATGAATGAAATATTATAAACTACTAGCGGCCGCCCGCGACTTCGTCCGCGTGGAAAAGTAACTTTTTACCCCCCTTTTAACTCCTTACAACCCCCTTTTAACCCCTTACAACCCCCTTTTAGCAATAAAAAGTAGCCTATGTTCTTTCTCAGGATCTAGGTCATCTGTATACCAAATTTCATATAAATCCGTTCAGTAGTTTTGGCGTGAAAGAGTAACAGACAGACAGACAAACAGAGTTACTTTCGCATTTATAATTATTAAGTATGGAAGTATGGATAAGTTAAGCAATTACGCCACTGTTATTATATTAGCCCTGGTCGCAGGTACCGCAACAGTTCTAAGTCATTCTAACTAAACACTCTCTAACAAAACGCGGAACTTACCAGATAGCTGCCCCCAGCAAAGTTGAAAACGCAAGGTAAATACGAAGTACTGGGACCCAGTTCTGAACTGGCGCTTAGCCCGTAGTGATGCGACGTGAGTTAACTCAAGTGATATGAGAAAAGACTTAACTTACTGAAGCAATTTGGATGTTTTAAATTAGTATCTACTAGTTTTTTTGTGTCACAAAATCTCATACAATGACCTGACTCTGTCACTGTTGGAAACACAAATATAATACTTAAATACACATAATTACACCCAGACACTGAACAAACACAAGTTGTGTTTGTCCAGGGTGGGGATCGAACCCACGGCCTTTGGCGAATGAGGCACCTGTCTCTACCAAATACATACCTACCATCCTGACCACCCGGTCAGTCAGGATTTATTAGGATAAACACTAAACAAAAGATCACAGACAAACTCAAATCTAATTGCTATTTTATAGGATGCCACACCATACAGTGTGGAATATATTCGATAAAAGTTTCAAAAACTATATGTTCAATATTATGTAGAAAACAATATTTTTAAAATTTTAAAGCAAATTAATGTTATTTACTTGTTGCTTAGTTAAAACTTAATGACTAAAATCTCTTCATTCGAATACGATAAAAACTGTAAAATTAATCACTCGAGTACCCAATTTGCCTCAAGCCACAGCACTTTTCGTCCGCAACATTACCATTCGGCCATTTTGTTAATTTCACACAAAGCAGAACATTAGAGTGTGTTCCGAAACTGAATTTGGCCCGCGGCAAATGGACTGAGCGGCATAAACCACAATAGCGCGGCCTGCTTAGTCTAAAACTACAAATGGAGTCTGACGTAGATACAGGGGGTCTACTACGCCAAACGATATCGAATTATTCGTAACGATACGTCAGTTCATACAAAAACCCTACTCTAACACAGCCTAAAATACGAATAATTGAATTTGACAGCTTCACAAACGTCAAATCGACGAACATTCCGACGACGTCTCTGATGGATTCTGTGGGTAACTGTGAAACAAGCCGCATCGGCTGATGCAATCCAAAGATTTTAATTAGTATCTAGTGGTTGTTAGTGTACAAATTTGGTGTTACTTTGTGCAGTGAAGTGCCGCAGGGTGATATTAATATAAGAATCATTGAATTGTGTCGTTTTTAACACTGCTATTGTGTGTCGAGTGAGTTGTCACGTGAACAATTTGACCTAATAGAGTCTTAAAACCTACGGCTTTTTTAAAAATAGTCTCCACAGAATCCTTAGGACATTAAAACGCTAAACACCGGCGTTTTATTGAGTGACTGTGACTTCGACTGACTTCGACTGTTGACTACACTTTATCAACCTACACTTGACATTGGCAAAATTAAATGTGTCATGAACACAATACAGGCCATTATAAAAAAAAAAAAAAGAAAACACCATCTTATGGACACTGATTATGTCAAAACTAGACCGTTTTAAAAATATAAAAGGGATATAAGTATTCAAAAGTAGAAACTTCTTCACCATTAATTACTCTGACTCCAGTGCACCAGTCTTGGACTGTTCGTATAGGTACGTTTAGTACCCTGGACAAATTCCTATTAGAATTTGCTTAGGTGTCGCGCACTCTGAACTTCCTTTTTTTGTAACTAAAGTTCAATTTTGCACTGCAAAAACTCATTAATAAGATTTTTTTTTACTTGACTTAAGAGTTTAGTCTATAAATAATATAGTGATTAGTAAGTAATAGGTTTAGAAGACAAAACCTGCTTACGAAATTGTAAGCAAGTTTTGTCTTCTTGTAAATAAAATACGGAAGTAATTAAATGATGAATAAATTAACAATGCTCTGTTTTAGACGTTTCAATACGAATCCCTATTTCGGAAGGCAAGAAAGGTCTCTACGCCGAATTAAATTACAACTGGAATAACTTTTTAGTAGTTGTAAGGCTGAGAACTTTCCTGTTCATCATTAGGTGCCTCAGCGTGTGGTTCCCGGTTGCAGCCATTGCCATCGCTTCGGAGTCCACGGCTCAGTTAAACTATGACATGATCCAGGACTTGGTAAGTCTAGTTATTGGACCTAAACGACGGCCATCTTGACCACTCTTAGACAAGGGAACCAAACCAGCTGAATCATGGTTGTACGTCTGGAATCATTATCTCAATTGCGTGAAGGGAGTCTACAGCAGCTGTGATCCGTCGCAGCACAAGAGTGGCGTGATAAAGAAGAGGCTTATAATCAGCAGTGGGAGGATGTGTGCTGCTATGATGATGATGAATCCATAGCTCGAGAAACTTAACAGAGATGTTTTCCCTTACCGCCGAGCTAATGCACCAAATACGCACTTATTCAATGAGCTATAATCGTTCTAATAGAGCCTGATTTTTTCTATTGCAGAATAAAAAAACCGAAACAAATTAAACGTTCCCCACTAAATGAATATTACATAATAAGAAAGCATTTCTGAGATCCGTGTTACGCGTCAGAGTTATCACTTCCAGACAGTTTATAGGATTTTGTGGCTTAGAAGGGTCAAGCCTGCACGTGATATATGAATAGATGTGCCCTTTCTTTGTCCGGAGATAAGCGCCGCACAAGCATTGTCACTCGTCGCATTAATCATTAAAATTGCCCCAACTCACCCCGGAACTTTGTGATGAAATATCCACTTTGAGTTGATATAAATCTCTGTCCCACTTTAGTTAGAGTAACATTGTATAAGCGTGTAGTGGGGGCGAGTATGCTCTTAAAGTTGACAATTTGGTATGAGCAAGTAAACTCATATAAGGAAAATGTAATAATGCTCAAAGTCGCTTATCAAATCAAGTGTGTTTCAATTCAAGTGTGTTAAAAATACTAAAATTACAGGATCTAGTTCTGCTCTATATTTGTTACACAGAAGATTAGCGTGAAGCAGCACCTGCTCTATGTTTCGCCTTGTGAGTGAGGGTACCGGAGGCCCAATCGTAGGGAAGGGGGCTTAAATGTGTGGCAGTGCACTTTGAATCCATTGGTGTTACGAGGGACTATGGACGGCGGCTGTCGTTTACCATCAGGTGATCCAACTGCTCGTTTGCCATCTATCACATAATGAAAAATATAAGACATAAAAGTTTCATTTGTATTCACTAAAGAAACAAAAGATATTAGCCATTTGAAAACTAGTTGTAGGTACTTAGATTGTACATACTCCATTTTTATAGGTAAAATGTTAGGTATAACTTCAGTATGAACATAACTCATATTCTTCACAAGTAAGTAGAGAAAGTCAGATATGACAAGAATATCGTATCTCTCATTCGGCTGACTTACGCATTTTCTCGAGGCCTCATATTCACGCGCCATAGGGCAACTCAATTGCTCCTCAGAGATAACAGGGTACACGATAATACGTAACTACCTACTTAAGTAGGCAATATACTTCTTTTTTCGCAGATGGTGGTATTCATTTAAGCATACACTTTGTTTTATTTGAATAGGTATGTTTAACTTTATATTATAAACAGAATCACAGTTTACGAGTAAGTCACCGTAAAATAGTCCGAACTGGTAGTTGATGAACTTTCAGAAAATATCAAATGGCATTATATTTTATTTTCAAAAATAGATTAGGTAACAAGTACGTGTCATCAGTTCTAATTTTATTTTATTCAAATTTAGAATATGTAAGTACGAGTAAGTATCCGTTTCCAGTAAGTCGTGTATAGAGATATATGATCGTGTAAGTATATATAATATAAAAGTATTCCTATGTGCAGCAAGTGGTAAAGCGTTAGCATCACAGAACATTATTACTCCTGTTAGCATCCTTTAGACTTTCTCCCGCGCTGATACCGGCGCCTTAAGAAGGAAAACTCCGTTAATCGGCCCACCTACAAATACGAGCTCTGTAACCAGGCTAATAAAACGCCACTAAAGCCCCTAAAAAGCGAAGCTGCCCAATTTTGGGCTAATGGCGCTCACAAACAGCCCGTCGCGGACGTCGGCGAGATCCGGAAATCACGTGTAAAATCTCCATTAAGAACACCTCCGCCCGCCGATTGATCCGGGATGAGCAGCCATCTATCGGACACGGCCCATAGCCGGAACTCGTGACCCGAATCCTGAGTAACCCGAAAGGTTTGGGGTTCAAGTCAGGGAATAGTAGCGAGCTATTTCTTCCAAGAGTGTAGGCTGCTGATCCGATAAATATAAAAATTCTAGGGCATTCATTTGCTTAATTTTGGAAATAAGAACGATAAAACTATAATTTGCATAACACAATATAAACCTCATTATTAAATAGGTTAGCACTTGACCTCATCTCACCTGATGGATACAATTGAATACGAAGCACTATGACATATAATTAGTTAAACATATTAGTTTTCTTGTGCTCTTTTATATTTTTGAATATATTTGATATTGCAAATATATTAAAAAATAAATAAAAATGAACTTTAACTTTAACAAAAAGAAACACACATAGCTGCTTAAGCCGTTAAAAGGCTGCTCAGGCCGTCAAATAGCATAATTATATAATTATTATGTAAGTCTACTCCCATATGCATATGTATTCTAATACAACTGAGGAACTGGTAATTGCAAATGAAAATGGCCCGTGGACTAAATAAACATTAAAAGTATCATTACAATAATAGCTTTCCTTACCATAATTTTTCTTACCACTGAATGGTGCTACAAACAGATAAAAGATTTGCAAAGAAAAGGAGGTGGAATCGAGTTAAATCTTTGCTTTTATCTCTGAGGCATAAAGGGGCTATTATTAAACTAAAACAATGTAAGATTATAAATCGCTTTCGCCTATGACTTTCACCCCTCCCGAAATTCGTCTTTTCTCCTACTACCGTGATCCTTTACAACGTTGACAAGAGGTGATCTCGCCTATGGCAATCCAATTTCCTACCGGTTATATTTTTATTATCTTATTGTGTTGATGGTTGAAAGCCGTTTGGATTTGTTTATCAAGTAGGCTCTAAGGATAGGTACTTGATATAGGCTATTTGAAATATTTTGTGAAAAATATGTAGTTTATAGTTAATAAGGAGTCATCCTTCAAAAGAAAATAAACATCTCGCGGGCCAGTATGGCAATGCCGATGGATGTGGTACTGTACCATTATGTCTGTTGTAATTGCAACATGGGCTTTCATTGTTTTAGAACAATGTCAATGTAAGTAAGTGCATCGAAGCACTCACCCTCTGACAGTACCGAAGTAATACCACTGCCTCATAGAAAATCAGCGTGATGTAGAGCCTAGCCTATGTTTGACCTAGCAAGTACCAAAGAGTCCAGAGACCAATCTTGGGAAGGGCAGATAAAACGTTAACAGCTCACTTGTGACCCCCCGGTTCTTCCGTGGCCTGCGGCAATCACTTACCATCATTCACACACACTTACACACATATATATATACATACTTAAATACACACATACATATTTATTTAGGTTATTGTAAAAAAAAGGTACATTTTGTTTACTGTTAGCTAAATAAAACTAGAGTCAATTTATGATAGCCCTCATACCTACGCATCTCTCAACTTACACATAAAGAGAGGTGTGACTGAAAACCAGCGCTTCGCCGGACGCCTGTCCTGCGACAGCATAAGCTGAGTCACTACCCTTTGCTCAAACCATTTGTTGATTTGTACCTATTTATTGTAAACTTAGTGTATTTTGAGCAATAAATGGATTTTTATTTATTTTATTTATTTATTATCATGACGATCAGTCTGCTCTACCACCTGTCACATAAAAAACCACAAAACGTGATTGTCAAGTTACCGAGCCCGTCTACTTATCTCCTGCCCATGATCGCTTCTGCCCCGTCACGCTCACTCAAAGGTTTTGTATAAGCCGCGCACGGAGATTCCTGGCCTTTATTTTTTCAAGGCAGGTGATGGATTGCCTCTGTTTTCTTGTGTAATTCCCTGACACTAATTGCGGCGGGCATCCGTCACGGGAATGAAAAAACCAGCGCTAATGCCTCGTCCGAACTTAAGACAGATATAAATTCCCTTTTGCATTTACAGGTGGATGTTTGTTGTGGAGATGAATGGAACGGAAGTAGATATGTATTTATACTTGTCTGTACGGTCTACTCCAAAATTATGTATACACTATAGGACCTTGCCACAATAGGTATATATAAGGAAGTAGAAGTCTATCTATTAGAAAGTTAAGTCGTTCCAGTATTATCATATGACAAGGTCCTAAAGTGTGTACTTACATATTTTTGGAGTCGACTGTACATTGAATTATGTTCTTTTATCACTGAGGGTTTGTTGCACAAAAAAATATTTATTTTGTTTAAACGAGTTACATAGAAAATATAAAAAGTATTCTTATGATAACACAGTGTAATATAAACCAGCGTTGAAAAATTTAGTTAGGTACCACTTATCTTGCAAGATGTTTACAAGAAAATAAGTTCATAACCATAATCGTTGCAAATCGGTCAGGACCTTAAGTTGTAAGTTCAATCATGTACTGAAAACCTTCCAATAGTCAATTTATCGGCTGGAATGATGATGATGATTTTTCTCTCAAAAGTTCTCTACACAGATCTGTCCTGGGCCACCCGCATCCAATGATTTCCCGCGTACTTCACTCAGTCTTCAGCTCACCCTGCAAAACTTATCCCTTGATTATATTACAAGCGATTTATAATATACAGGTATTTTTTTAATTATTCGCAGTCAGAGCGACATACTGTATACAGTGTACAGATATACATATCTGAATAATGCGACCATTTTTCCTAGAATCCTGATCTAGTAACAATCATAATGATAAGATACTTTCCAGTTTTCAGAAAAAAATCTAACATCTTGTTATTAACTTTTATCCTATTGTCTCACTACAGACTATAAAATGTTGATATAAATTCTTCCCAGCCAGCGAAAGCTCTCCTTGATTTCATTATGTGATAGAAAAATAATATTGAACTAATAAAAGGCAAAAGTAAGTGTGCTATGTCGTCTATCGAATAGTAATATCTTGGATCAGAAGTATAATATTAAAAGATAACATCACTGCTACGTTAAGAAAATATTTGATTGGCTTTCGGCAGTCGGTGAATGAGGATTTTTTATTACAGCCGTTCCGTTGAATGTCTGCTGGATATTATTAGGAAAAGTCTATTTTATTGTAACCTTTGAGAGGTGAGCATTTGCGTAAAATGTTATATTTAGTACCTATATGTAAGTATTTACTTAATTATATTAATAAGCAATTACCTACGTTCCGCATGATAATTTCTTCGCAATATTTTTTTTTTCAGAACTATACACGTCTTAAGGCTTGTATCTGGTCATGATAGGTAGTGAATAAAAAATGTTGTATTTATATTTGTATTTAAAGGCATACTTCTAATTATATTATATACATTTATTATTTCCTTGAGTTACTTAAATATCATCTAATTTTAGCGTGTTTTTCCCAGTTGACCTCAAAGTTTTAGAGCCTGGGGTATCCTTAGACCATGATTCAGGGTTTTGTAACTTTGGTACTTAAAATGAAAACACTCCCGTCTAACAACAAGGGATGCAGACCAAATAACAAATAGTTATTATTTTTTTTTTTTTTATGAGATAGGGGGCAGACGAACAGACGGTTCACCTGATGGTAAGTGATTACCGCCGCCCATGGACACCCGCAACACCAGAGGAGTCGCAAATGCGCTGCCGACCTTTTAAGAAGGAATACGCTCGCTTTTTGAAGGTTGTGGGTCGTATCGGTTCGGAAATACCACTGGTGACAGTTCATTCCATAGTTTTGTAGTTCGAGGCAGAAAGTTTCTCGAGAAACGCACAGTTGAAGATTGCCAAGCATCTAAATGATGTGGGTGAAACTGTTGTCGAGTGGAACGGTGGCGAAATGAAGCGGCAGGAATCAATCCGAACAATTCCTCAGAGCATTCCCCATGGTATATTCGGTAGAATACACATAGCGAAGCTACATCTCTACGCAGCGCCAAGGGATCGAGCCTACTGCAAATATCTTGGCAGTCAACGATTCGAGTCGCTCTCCGTTGAATCCGGTCTAGAGGGAGAAGCTGGTACATGGGCGCCCCTGCCCAAAGATGAGAACAGTATTCCATATGCGGCCGAACTTGCGCCTTATACAGCAATAGACGATGGGCCGGAGTGAAATACCGTCTCGATCGATTGAGGACGCCAAGCTTTTTTGAGGCTAATTTAGCCTTGTCCTCTAGATGACCGCGGAACTGGACTTCGCTCGATATGTCAACGCCAAGTATCGAGATATTAGCTGAGGCAATTAAGGGGATACTCTCAAAATAAGGAGATACGTCCCACGGTAGCTTTTTTGCGGTGAACGCGCAAACTTGAGTTTTACTGGGGTTAAATTGGACCAAGTTAAGTCTTCCCCAGTTAGAGACATTACCAAGTGATGTCTCAGTTGCAGACACAAGTTTTTCTCGACTCGCGATGACGATTTCCCGCGAAATATTAGCGCGGCCGGTATAAGACGCATCACCCGTACTGTCATCCGCATAAGAATGAATCTCGCTGATTTGCAGCATATCATTTATATGCAGGAGGAACAGAGTGGGTGATAGTACGCAGCCTTGCGGGACACCAGCATTAACAGACATGAGGTCAGAGCACTCACCATCAACTACGACCTTCATGCTTCGGTCTGCCAAAAAGCTAGTGACCCATTCGCACAATTTCGCGGGAAGCCCATAGGAGGGGAGTTTCGAAAGAAGCGCTTTGTGCCAAACCCGATCGAAGGCCTTGGCTATATCCAGACTAACTGCCAGGGCTTCCCCCTTACTCTCAATGGCCTGAGCCCACCGATGAGTCAGGTACACGAGAAGGTCTCCAGCTGATCGGCCTTTACGGAAGCCATATTGCCGGTCACTAAGCAGCTGCTGACCTTCAAGGTACCGAATGAGCTGGCTGTTAATAATGGACTCCATTATTTTTGAGAGAAGGGAGGTTATGGCAATTGGCCTGTAGTTAGCTGGATTAGAGCGATCGCCTTTTTTCGGGATCGGGTGCACCAAAGCTGTCTTCCATGAAGATGGGACTACGCCAGAAGAGTATGCGAGTCGATAGAGGAGCGTCAGAACAGGTGCCAACTCAGGAGCGCACATCTTCAACACAATGGGAGGAATTCCATCGGGCCCACTCGACTTGTTAATATCCAGGGACAGAAGTGCTGAGCGTACAGAGCGCTGGTAAAACAGGATATCTGGCATACTGCTTTTGCAGTGCGGAATCCTTGGTGGCTCTTGTCCTTGGTCGTCCAAAGTCGAGTTGGACGCAAAGAGTTTTCCCAGGAGATCGGCTTTCTCTTTTGCGCCATAGGCTAACGAGTCATCTCCCATGTTTAAAGGCGGAAAAGATGGCCTACAAAAATTCCCCTCGATAGCTTTGGCGAGAGACCAGAACGCACGGGTTCCCGAGGGAAGTTGCTCTAACCTCTCACCAATCCTACCGATGTGCTTTGACTTCGCCCTTGCAATGCTTCTCTTGAAGGACCTGGAGGCAAAGTTGTATTCCTTTTTTAGGGCGCTGGTGTTGACATCCCGCGACGCCACCGCATCGGCCCAGGCTTGGTAAGCTTCCTGCTTCCTGCGAGAAGCCAATTTGGAGGTTGAACCAAACCAGGGCTTATATCTGCCACCAGTAGGAACCACAGAGGATGGAACAAAAAGTTCCATACCCTGCAGCGCCACTTCAGCAACAGCATCAGCGGCGACGTCGGGGTCATCCGGCGAAAAACACAACGGTCTCCAAGGGTAGGATGCAAAGAAAGACCGCATCCCATCCCAATCCGCTGACTTGTAGTGCCAAACACGGCGGCCGCGCGTTGCTCGCGGTCTCTGCGCAGTTGTGAGAGGCACCGTACTACGGACGAGGCAATGGTCCGAGGAGCCCAGAGGGGCGCAAACGGAAACCTGGTACCCGTCTGGATGAGAAGTCAGCATTAGGTCCAACAATGAAGGGTTTTGGCACTCCACATCTGGGATTCGCGTGGGCGTATTGACCAGCTGTGATAGGCCATATGCAAGGGCAAAGTCATGAACAGATCTCCCCGCGTGATCGGTTTTACTGGAGCTAAGCCAGTCGGCGTGATGGGCATTGAAGTCGCCAAGAATAACAATTTCCGCGGAAGGGATCTGCTGCTGCATGAAATCCGAAGCCATCTGGATGTGCTCCAGGAGTCGGTCAGTTTCTGCATCACCGCTATGGGACCTATATAGGCATGCATAGACGCGAGGATGGTCGTCGCAGTCTACACGAAGCCATAGTGTGGAGAGGTCCCTACCTTCAATATTCCCGAGGCGACGAGAGCTGAAGTCATTCCTGACGTACACGCACACTCCAGCCTTGGATATAAAGGAATGTTCTAATCCATATCCAGGGTAGGTTAGGTAGGATATGTCCGCAGGAGATGAAATCTGTGTCTCAGTCAAGAAGAGCATGGCCGGCTTCGTTGTCTCGAGGTGGTAGTGGACAGCGTTGAGGTTGGTGTGTAATCCTCTAATATTACAAAAGTCCACGGCCAGCGTGGCAGTGGATGCCTTGGTGGTCATGGTCTTTCCCCGAGCATTTAAGAGCGCAGTTTTGCCCTCCCCAGAATACGAGGGGCGGCCTGGGCGTCCACGCTCAGGCAGTACTGACCGAGGACGCCCAGTGAGGGATTCTCCAACGCCAGTGCAGTTGGTACCCTCCTGGGGTAACAAATTTGTTGTCAACTGCGTCATGGGGGGGGGGGGGGGTGGGGCCTCCGCCCTGCTACATGATGGGATTATTCGCCCTGCTACAAGATGGGATGGCTGGAGTAAGCTGGATGAGAGTGGCCGAAAATCGTGCGGCGTGCATTGGGGGAGACCTATGTCCAGCAGTGGAGCGTGGGTTGCTAATGAATGAATGATGAACAAATAGTGAAATATTTAGTGTCATTAACAATTTACTAAGTTTTCCCAAATAATTTATCACTCTTAATGTTCCGCAAAAATATTGGAGGATCCAAAATTCCCCGCCCATGATTTTTTTGTAATAAACGGACAGAAATATTATTATTCCCCATTTCAAACACCGTAACCGGCGCCTCATCCATTTAAAGAATGCTTAATCTCTTTCATAAGACGAGCAAAAGACTCGGAAAAATCCCCGGGAAGATAAAAGAAAAGCATTTTCATTTAGATTGGCAGTGAAGTTACAATTGAGTTTTGTTGATGTAGCTAATCGTATTCTTAGAATTGGGAATATTTCATTTGTAGATTGAAATATTGTATTGATATCGAAAATATGTACTAAGATTTTTACTAGCAACTGAGATTCGGACGTATTGTAACGTTTTGAGCAATAATAAAAGTACTAATTCCATTAACTTTACTTCTACTAGTTCAGTTAAACTAGAAAAATAAAAAAATCGTAGGTAAGTAGATCAAATGTGATTTCTCGTTCCAGATTTTATAGAGTCGATATGTAGATATATCAAGTATCTTTCCTAATCCCGATGATTTTTATAGAATACCTACAGTAGTCGTTAACCATCAGGCAAACCACTCGCTTGTTTACCACCGACGTGGAATAAAAAATGTACTAGGTAAAAACTCATACTTTCTGCTTTGTACAGATATATTTTTTTTTTCAACTGACTTTGAAGTAAATTTAGGACGAGGAGGGTAAAATATAAATAAAGTATAAGTACTCGGGTTTGGCATAAATGTAAGAGTTGATAGAAGTAAACCTTATATATTTTAACGAGTGGATACTAAAAAAACTTAAACGAGTGTACCCAAATTGATTCTGCCCGGTTCGAATTAGTATTCCTAACATTTAGCAATTGTATCATGGAAACAAAGGACGATCCACGCTCCGTTTTATTTACATTTATTCGGTTTAAATCTAACTTGATTACGCCGTACGTCAGCCAGATCGGTAACAAGCGAACACGGGTGTTTACATGCCGTTCTAAGAACAAACCCGCCTTTGCCCTGTAAAATGCAAATAAAAGTTCAGTCAATCCCGAATCTTCGCTACTTTATATTCACCTCGGCAATGGTTCAAAGAGATCATTACGATGTGAAATCATTTCCATAGAAAAATAACTTAAGTGATATTTTGGAATGAATAAAATGTCTTTTATGTTTTCGAGTTGAAACATTATTGTTTCTTCATTCATAGATTTTTGTAATATTTTATGATAAAATCGATTGCATATTTTTACATTAAATGAAGTCACTTTAAATGGCAGCATTTTTTTATTTCGAAATTCACATCCAATTAATAATCTTTTGAAATCTAATACATTAAACTAGTTAATAAAATGCCGACGGGAGTATTTTTTTGTGATAGGTGGCAGATGAGTAGATGATCACCTGATGGTAAGCGATAGTCACCGCCCATAGATAACTGCAACACCAGTAGAGGAAATTTAGATGGCTTTATCGAGAAAGTAATTAACTATTTACGAATAGTTAATCTCAATAACTTAATATACGAAATTGTTGGAGACTAATATTTGTACAAACATTCAATGGGCAGCTTAAGTTTGCATTAGACATAGCTAACGAAGCCAGTACCAAAAGGTCTAAATTCATGCATATCAAGAATTCCTACAAAGTTTGATGTAAACATGGCGCCGAGTTTCAACGGTCAGGTTTAAAATATGAATATAAATTGAGAAACTTTAGGGTTGCTCAAATCCAGCGGGAACTTTAAAATTATTAACACGACACGGTTACAGATTTACGGGCCGTAATTCTATTTCGCTATCTGCATGATGAATGTGACCACGTGCTGGCAAAATTGCTAAAGTGCAGTTAGAAGTTGCGATTCGAAATTACAACAGAAATTGTTACAGCTCTTTTCTAAGTCCTGATCGTTTTATTCTCTTTCAAAACTATCTTACTATGACTTTCCAGAATAGAATAAGACATTAAATTTCGTAAAGGATTTTATCTGGTTTAGACATATTTCAATGTAAGATTGAAATTATCGTAGTAAGTTTTGTCGTAGTCGCAGTACTACGAAATACGTAGTACAGTGTAGTCGTAGCACTTGCAGATGCTACGAAGGTCAAGACAGAGCAATAGTAACGTTATGTCAGTTAGATGTCAACTCATGGTAGCGCTATTGTACCTATCGTCATACACGTCGTAAGGCCCAGACAGCAGACACAATGAAAAATCAATTGTTTTATGCCTTTTAAATGGCTTTTGGGTCTTACGACGTTAATTAGTTACTGTATTGTCACATTGAAGATTATTTTCTAATAATTCTACTGGAAGTTTCCATCAAGGCTTCTTTTTCTTGTGTGTAACTTTTTAACTGCACTTGGTTGTTTATTTCAAAGCTTTGACCGAGCAGCCAGCGTCTAGAATTTAGAAAGGCGGAGGCTATAGTGTTTTTACTACAAAGGCTTTTTATTTACTTAGAGGTGGTGGCTTTGCAATAGCGTAGCTTAAAATATGTTAAAGAATAATATCTCGGACGTTGAGGACTGGGGAAGTCCTGAATGAATTAATTTGGAACTTAATAATTAATATGGGTCGCAATAGCTTTGTATTGATATTTACGGCCTAGAAATACTAAGTATGAGCCCCATGTTTATGAAAATATAAAATCTGTAGCGCTGCTGTCCTCGCTAGTAGCAAACTACAGAACAGAATTGGGCCAATTTCTTGCTGTTGCATGACAGTAGCCTTACGGACTATCTCCGCAAGTGACAACTGAAGAGCTATCTGCATCACTTTAGATAGTGGAGGTAGGATATGAAACTAGTACAATAGTTGCATCATATCTTACATGAACGGGTAACGTGAAAGTCATAATTAACATATTTCGTATGCTGAGAATGGAAACTGCATCTGGATCTTCAATGCTTAAATTGTAATCTTACGGAGCAGGTAACACAAGACAAATGTAGAACAACTATCAACCTCTTTATAGTAGGGAATCAAGCCACTTCACCAGTTTGTCACGTCGCTCATGACGGGCGCCGTGAAAGTCGCAAACATAATACGTATAGTGGGGTAAAAACTACATATGATCATCGCTGCTTCCTGACCGAGGCCTTACAGACTATCTCCGCACGAGACAAATGAAGAACAACTATCCTACCTCCGTATCAGTACAGAATCAAGCCCGCTCGATAGATCGGGTTACGTTATCACATGGACGGGTGCCGTGCCATTATAGTTGCTATCATCATACGTTTGGTATGGAAACTGCATTTGGATCCTCGCTGACTTTCTTTACACCGATTGGGCCCTTACAGACTATGCTCCCGCAAAAGACAAATGAAGAACAACTATCCTGCCTTCGTATCAGTAAAGAATCAAACCCGCTCGACTGTCGGGTCAAGCTGCACATGAGAACAGGTGCCATGAAGGTCTTGCTGTTAACTGACCGTGGCTCAACAGACTTTCTCCGCAAAAGACAAATGAAGAACTACTAACCTACCTCAGTATCAGTAAATAATTAAGTCTGTTTCAGGTCGCGTTGCACTCCGTTGCACATAAGAAAGGGAGCCGTAAAAGTCTCGCTGCTTCCCGACTGAGGCCTTACTAGATATCTCCGCAAGAGACAAATGAAGAACAACTATCCTACCTCCGTATCAGTACAGAATCAAGCCCGCTCGACAGTCGGGTCACGTATCACATGGACGGGTGCCGCGACTTGGAGGAATTTATTTGACGTCCCAATCAGTCGCAGACAGTAGACGAAGCGTTTCCCACATCCCTCGGTTCCCGCTTTGAAAACAACGGTGTACCTTGATTTTATAGTACGAGTACATTTTTGCTTGCTTACCTTACTATGCAAACGATAGATCCATATTTTTTAGGTTGGTTTCGTATATACAGGTAAAATTGACATGGTGATCCACTCACAATGTAAACAACTTTACCTAATTAAGTGATGATTAATAATGTGAAGTCGAAAATCTATTCCATAGATGCATAAGTTCAAGATTCTAGTCTTTAAAGTACTAGTATTCATATACAAACAGTTTTTTTAACCGTGAGAGATGCCATGCCATACCATGTTTCGGTAAAAATGGGCTGGATTGACCGGAGTTACCTATGCCACAGACTAACTAAAAACTGTCGGAAAGAACCTCGTGTAAGTGAACGAGGCCGAACTACCGGAGGCCCAAATCGGGGGAAGCATATTTTGGCAAAATGTTGGCACTGAATTTCGTGACTCCACTACTGTTACGTTTACTATGGGCGTTAATTAGGTGATACGTTTGCTTATCTGTCACCAATTACATAAAAAAAAATTATGATATAATGAGAAAGTAAAATAATTGTTAACTCTCAGTTCAGTCAATCTAGTTCGATTGAATCAGGAGAATATTGCAATATTATTTATTACTTAACGTGAGAAAAAATATATCAAACCTGTCACTAGCAGAGTCCATTAAGATATTGAATCCTTCTGATAAAAATATTACCGCCTTAGCAAAGTCTCTCGTAAAGAAAGGGAAAAAAGATAAGCGCATTTTTACTATCGCTTATTTCGTTAGAAACAATAACCATCTATCATGAGTATTTTATATCTGGGTCAGAACTAACGAAAAAAGTATCTTTGGGCAGTATAGTAGCCCATTCATCATTATTGACATCTAGCTTTTATGGATGTAACGTTGGACGCGTTTGAACTACTTATGTCTTTGTGATAGAGTTATACCGAAGATAAAGTTTAATTTTACAAGTATCATTAAAACAAATTACAGTATAAATAGACTTATTAATATTATCAATAACTTTCGTTATAATGTATGTATTTACAAAAGAAAAGTATTAATGTATATATTTGTAATCCCACTGTTGGTTCTGATATCTGTAACACAGGTGCTTGAGCTACCTATCTCAGAGTCAGATCAATGTATGTGATGTAGTGAAAAATATATAATATAATAAGCATAAGATTAACTTTTTAGGTTATAGTATTAAGCGGGTATTATGCAGCTAAGGTTAATACTATTAACCTAGGCTAACATGATACAAACATACATACATGATAAGTAACTCGAAAAATTGATAAACTGGAATTGACCATTTAAAGGATATATGATATCGTTTTCATAGAAATTAGTTACCTAAGAAGTACCGAACTAAACCTTCCGTCTAGAGACCACCAAAATTACCTGCAGCTATTTAGCTAATTATCCAAAACAAAACATAGGCCGCAAAGTTGCCTAATCACTTGCGTATTCATGAAGAAACAGTCTTCGATAAACTGGGCAAGGCTACAGTATGAAAAATGCCCGTAGAAAAATACAGACTGGAGGCTCAATCGGGGGGAAAAGGATTTAAACTTGTAATTCCTACTGCTTTTCTTACGACTTCATGCTAAATTTCCTAAAGTAGGTAATATAGATAGATGAATGTACGATAGCCACGCTACGACATAAATGGGCCGGCGCCATGAAGCGTCTGTAGGGTTCTCACTCAGCGCACTTCTTTATAATAAGAGCATTGAACTCTCAAAAAAAAAAACAATCCCAAACTATTACGCCAATTAGACATTCAGTGTTTATTTTTTTGAGATTTATGAGAAGTTGTAGACGAAAGTGTTGTTCATAATATGAGTTACATTCTTTACCTACCCTGGGATGTTCTTTACACTTAACAAAATAATAGCCCTACGTGTCCTGGTAACACATAACTCTTGCTACTGGCCATATTCAGACTGTACCATGGCTCAACAAGCCTGGGAAAAACTTGGCCGTACCCGGACAAAGTTCAGTCCCCCAGGAGTAACACAAATTACATCCCACGTCTAAACACGACTAAGCTTAATTAATCTGAAAAATCCTCCTTATTTTTCCACACCTCCGTGCCCGGAGGCCATTTGTTACATAAACTGAAATATTTGTATACCTTCTCGAATTAGGACCCATTAATTCCTTTTGATTCATATTCAAGTGGCCACTCATCTTTTCATCCTCTTATAAATTATTACCTTATCTCATTAAATAATTAACAGACTTAGGCTGAGAGGAAAAAGGTATGTATTTTTGGTTTCGTTTTTAATTTACTTTTTCTTAATTATAATTAAACATTGAATTATGTTTTAATTACCGAAGATTCGTATTGTAAAAGTTCGGTAGCAAAAACAGGTTAAATTTTGAACAAAGACTGTACTATATTGTAACAATATTAGGTTTATTATTCGGTATGAGTAAGGAAATAGCAATATATAAACAAATCAACTTTTTATGCTGCTAAACCCACACGTTACGACGACTAAAGAAAAACTACTAACATAGACAAGAGTACACGTTTCATCGAAGCTTAATTAACCATATAATGAAATCTCGAATTAGGGAACAAACTAGATAAACAATAACAACTTCAACTAGATCAGACAAAAAAAACTCGCCACGTAGTTACAAAGGCAACATCATCCCATTCCCTTTTATCTGGTAATGACTGCGAGGTCAGTCATTCCTGGCGGCTAACACGTATGTAGTTACAGTGGAAACATCTCATTACCAGCGTTTCGTTCCCGAGGCGAATGCGGGGTTAATTTCATTAGCGTGGGCCCAACGAATCGTGTGATAACTTTAGTGAGGTTATGCGAGGGCGCCCTTGGGATACCACTGGATATTTGCTACTATTGTACGTCAACGCGTTTAATCGGAGTTAATTATATCATCAAACTATCTCAAACAAATAGGGAAATGAAATAAAATGCTATAGCTTTACTCGCGTACTTTGCACTTTACAATTTAATAAGCACAAAATAACATTATTGACATTATATTTACAATCAATTATTTATTTACAGGCATTATTTTGCTGCTTTAATAAATAGTGATATTTTATCAGTAATTAGAAAAGGTAGGGCAATTTAGACTCGAAAGTACTCGAACATTACATTAGTATGAATATCTACGTAAAAACTAAATGTCCAATAGTCTGCTATTGGACTGAACGGTCATATTGTCTTTAACCCTGTCAAATATAGCTAAGTATTTCAATAAGAAGAAACATAATGCTAGGGTTGGAATAAATCATTACATTCCATACTTCCATTACAGACGCAAACAGTCAGGTTCTATAACAGTGGTACGTCGTTCCCCGAAAATCCGCATGAGTATCGATACGCCTGACTCATTACCATAACTGATTGGAGCGAGGTATTGTCCCAAATTCCCTAGCAATTACGGGACACGCGTTCAGTTCGGTGTAATCATTGCGTTGGGACTGAAAGTTTAATATAAAACATAACTAAAATAGGATGGTGATGAGAATTAAGAAAGTACAGAAGGGTAACAATTTTTTTAATTACTGTCAGACTATGCAATATATTATCCAAACTTATGTTAATTACAAATTTGTACATGTAGACGTGACTACAACGAAAACACGCCATTAAGTCAACATTATTGGACATAACTAGGTACCGAAGCAAAAAAAGGTTTTTATTTTTTCATAACACCCGTATGGTGTGTATCTCGTTATAAATAGTCTTACAAAAAAATTATGGATTTACTATATTTTATCTAACTAGGTACCTACTCATTTGGTCATTGGACATCAACGAAGATTAAGGGAAAGCATTAGCGCCTACATTTCAAGATAAGTATTTCAAATACTAATCTAACCTATCCCAAACAAAACAATGTGTCCCTCCACCAACTAAATACCAAATTATCAAACTCCGATGCGAACCCAATTAGTTCAACCGGCAAACCTTCCTTCTGGTATTCTGTGACGCGAAGCGATTAAAATACCAGAATGGAAACCCCAGCAGATATGGACACACCTCTCTAATTGGCTGCGCAAACGGGACTCCTAAATTAACTTATTAAGCGGGGAATTGAAATAAATTGAAGTTATTTCAACTAAAATTTGGACCAATGTTTTGGTTTAATTAAGTAACATATTCTTTGGGAAATCACCTATTACTAGAATTCATACCTATATGTACTTGCCAAGGTATTTTTAAAAGGTAAGTAGGTAAGTGGAATACTATGGTTATTTAATTGACTACATTTATATTATTTTTGTGTGATGTGCGTATTACTAGCTATCAATCCAGTTTCTAGCGAAGAAATGTGTGATAAATACGGTTAAGGTTAAAGACATTTATTTTCTCAAGAGACTCACAGAGAAAATACTTACAAAAATAATAATGAAATATTTCTATCGTCTGGCATAGTTGTCTACACGTAAACAGTCTTACAGTCTATAGGTTCTTCTTAGAATATCTCGTACCTGCATTGAATTGATTCCGTACTAAGTAGCTTAAGCACTTGTGTTACGTACGAATATAAGACAATACAGAAATCCATACTTCAATACTTTATTAATATTATATGTTACTCTTTCACGCCAAAACTACTCAACGGATTTAAATGAAATTTGGTATAGAGATGATCTAGACCCTGAGAAAGAACATAGGCTACTTTTTATTGCGAAAAGGGGGTTGTAAGGGGTTAAAAGGGGGGTAAAAAGTTATTTTTTCACGCGGACGAAGTCGCGGGCGGCCGCTAGTTATATTATAAATGCGAAAGTAACTCAGTCTGTCTGTCTGTCTGTTACTCTTTCACGCCAAAACTACTCAACGGATTTAAATGAAATTTGGTATAGAGATGATCTAGACCCTGAGAAAGAACATAGGCTACTTTTTATTGCGAAAAAGGGTTGTAAGGGGTTTAAAGGGGGGTAAAAAGTTATTTTTTCACGCGGACGAAGTCGCGGGCGGCCGCTAGTCACAAATAATACTTGAAAACCTACTTAGAGTACTTCCAGAAACAGAACGAACAGATGTATTCATTACACAAATGTTCGTCCAGATTGTGAATAGAACCCACGAAATTTGTAGGTACATAGGAAGCCGAGTAATTTAAGAATGAGCCAGATCAGTATAAATTGGTAGAAATGTACAATACTACAATACCATAAATTTAGCAATTTTTAGTTTATAAAATACTACTACCAACGAGTTATCTGTCCATAAAGGCTTTTATAAATAATGTGTAACACCATAATGAAGTGTGCATCTGTTACTAAGTTGTTAATTTGATCTGGTTTTTAAGTTCATAAATTTTAATTTCCACACAGTTAAGAGTCTATCGTTAAAAGTCTGTAGTCTATACAAAAAAGAACAGAATAATTACAAAAAAAAAATATGGTACTCATTGCAATTAGCAATAATAGTGTTGTTTTAATTTTAATAGAAAGTGAACGAGCGAAAATTCTACCTCAATTTGCTTATCTTTTCACATCTCCTGAAAATTTAAGGTAAACAGTCGGCCAGATTTTAATTATTTTGTAATCTTTTTTCACATCTCTTGAATATTTAAGTACCGAACAACAGTTTTACTTTTTACAGGAGATAATCAAAAGTAATTACGAATTTAATTATTTTGTAATCTTTTTTCACATCTCTTGAATATTTAAGTACCGAACAACAGTTTTACTTTTTACAGGAGATAATCAAAAGTAATTACGAATTTAATTATTTTGGAGTAGAACTCCAAAATTTATAGACAAGGTAAGATTGCTGAAAATATTGGTAATAAAATAATTATTTTAACCCTTTGCAACTGAGATATCGTTTAGAATACCCCAAAAACTGTTGTCACTTAGCCATTTTGCCACAACGCACGTGCGTGCAAGTAGTTATACTCTGATTCATAATCATGTAATGTAAACTGACAGATGTCAATGTGTCATTCCCATACATTATCACTCAATTTGACACATGCAAAATGTCAAAATGCATAGAAACTTGTCATTTTCATCTGTCAGTTTACTTTACATGATTATGAATCAGAGTATAGTTTAAAAATTCTAACTGTGGGAGAGTCACGTTCCACATGAATGGGCCGGCCCAACCATAGTGACCAGCGCTGTGTTTCGTCAAATAAGTGAGGGTATCGAGGCCCCATTGGGGGGAAAAAGGGTTAAAGGTTGGCTGCGTACTTGTGGCTCGTGTCTATGGGTCCGTTTGTTCGTCTGCCATCCATCATTTAAAAAAATGTCTACTATGACCATTTGATTTTCTTCATAACCACCTAACCAAAATTGCACCTGATAAAAGAGGTCTTGTATTAAAAATATTTATCGATAATTATCCGCTCTAGCCGTTAGACCCAAGAATTAATAAGCCGATCACGTTCACGGCCCTTAATTAAGAAGTTAATGAGATCAGTGCCTGCCCCCGTTCCTGATCTATGCTGGTCACCAGTTTACAATATAAAATAGCCAGGGATGTGACATTCCGGGTTATAGATTATCGATCGTTATCGATTTATTAACAAAATCATAATCGATAAGAAAGTTACCATTTCCGATGTTAGAGACGGCAAACGAGGAAATGGTTTTCCTGACTGCAATTGCATGCACATGATAGAAACATAAGTAAGAAACACAATTGCTGGACTGCTAACCATCGAATCGATGAGAATGAATCCCGATTGCTTGCGTGTGGCATGACCGGATTTGAAGGAAATCATTGTTTTACAAAACAGTCATCGTTTTACAAAACAGTCAATAAATAAGTATATACCTTATTTGTAATTTTTTCTGTGTCAGGTAAGTAAAATTTTTTTTTTGTTTATGTTTTATTTAACAATCTATGAACCGACAATTTTTTTAATATGCGATACCTAATAAGATTTTTGATCATAAAATATTTTAATTTTTGTATTACATCCCTAACTTTTCCTCTATAAAATTCCCCAACCCTAAAAATAGCCTGGCAAGTTTTCCCAGATAAGTGAGGTTACCTCGTTAAGGCAAGGTTCAAATTGAATTAGGGCACTTCCATGCGACCCAATAACTAAATGAAGGGCGAACAGCCAAAGGCGAATCTCGTTAAAGTTTTTTTGTAAAACGCTGCCCGTTGGAGTGACAATGTCCTCGTAATAAATTGACTTAGTTTACATATGGAAGCATGTCTGGATAACTTGTTTCATGCTAGAACGCGCTGACGATGAAGGAGTTCTTAAGGGCATACGTTTTTGGGATGCTAGGAAGCCTAGTATGTATATAGGTACAACATTATGTATTGTATGTGTTAACAGCCTCTATGTGTAAAACTCGTACGTATACCTATGTACTCAACACCATTCGATAGGAAATGGGGCTTACCATTTCGAGGGTAAAATTTCACAACAAACTTTTATTAACCCGCTTGTTGTTCCAGAATCCACATTATCCTTAATTCTACCGCTTAACCGTCGGCAAGGCCAGAAATATGCTCAAGTTTAGATCGTTACAGCGACATGAATATCGAGGAGGCATTACCACACGGGCTAATAGCCAATATCTGACGCCAAAATTGCCTTCCTAACGATATTTCTGCAGCAAGTAATAAAATCCCGTAATCCTATTAGGGGCCAACTGAAACCGTTTTTGCCCACGTGGACGTAATATCTGTCATATTAGGGGCAATTTTTAAAAAAGTGCTGAAGCGTGGCGGCCTTGGAGCAAATTAATTCGTCTTTTTGGACGGCCGCGTTTGATTTTATATCTTACGCACGCAGGCGCTTAGTGGCTTTTTCGTCCACTGTGCATATTCTAGCATCTGAGATTGTTATATTATAGTAATAAGGCAAAGAACTTGTCTACCATACGTTCTGCTTTTTGTGTCTGCTTGTTGCAAACTTAGGGTTCCTTACGTTACAGCGTCGATCACTGATCAATAGAAATATGGCACCAGGCGTGTCTCCACTATTTACATAAGTTTTTACATAAATAAAAAAAAGTTAAATATCAAAGAAGAAGCTACTTTTTCAGGAAGTATATAAGGGAGCAATTGTAAATAAAAAATATCTGTCATGTTAGTAATTTTAAATAAAAAATGCCTGTCATTCGTAATTTCAACATCATGGGTCGTTCATATTGCTTATGTCCTGTAAAACTGACTATACTTCTCAAACGAAACGCATAATCTTTTTTTCAATATTTGTGTAACCCAGTGACGACATCTACGCCATAAGGCACCATACATGTACCGATATTACTTCGTTAACGATGTTTCCATCGTAAACAATAGCCCTAATTTTATTAGGAGCGACCCGCGTCAAGCTCGTGTTGGCTGACGGGGATAGTCAACAAGCAGTAAAGAATTAACCACGAGAGAAACATTTGTAATTTTTATCTCTTAGGTTGGTACTTACCTAAAACAATACTGAAAAAATATCATAATTTTTTGCTTTATTAAGTAATCGAAATGTGCGCGCAATACAATGGCCGGCTTACAATGAAATTAATTATTGAGATGGAAAAAATGCAGAAAATAAATTACCTATCTTTGTCATTGTATCTAAAAATGAGGACTTTTTCATGTAGCCATTTGATAAATGTTATGGTCAACCTTCAAAAGCTTTTTTTAGTTTATTCCAATAACAAATCACTTACCATCAGGTAATTTCTCTACTCATTCAGGTGTTTATTGTTGTGTTCTTCAATTTTATCACAACAAAAGTTTGTATGAAAGTGAAAAATCCTCCGGGAAATTGGGCCCAAGACGGGGGCGGGCGGCGACTAGCGACATATAAGTATAATGTTATCGAATAAAGTAATTTGCAATAGTTCCCCTTCCTCCACATCCCCGTGAATGGTCATTCTATTTTTCTTTCAAATCTATTGTAAACACGTTTTCTGCCTGTCAGAGATTGGGGCAAGAAATTAATTATGGATCGCCCCATCTAAGGTGAATACTTTTTTAGGGTTGGTCAGCTGTGAAGAAAAACCATGCCAAATATTCTGTGAAACTGACTTATATTTCAGGCTCTGAAACTTGATGTTGTATTTTTTAGTTAAATTGACTGGAAATGAAACGCTTAGATAATAAACAACCGGGTATTGTACTGTACAGTGATATATTTTGATGAAATATTTATTTTAAAAGAAGTTGGCAGCGCACTTGTAACTCCACTGGTGTTGCAAGTGTCCATGAGCGGCGGCGAAGTGATCCGCCTGCTCGTCTGCTACCTATAACATAAAAAACAAAAAATTCGAAAATAGAATATTTCCCAATCACATTCTATAAAAACGAGCACCGATATCGACATCTTTTTCACTTTAATTTCCATAAAATTAACATTTCCCTATTTCTATACAAATATGCATTGCATATAGACGATGAGATAAGATTTCCCTCAACCGCAAACTTCAGTCTATATCTACATTTTGTGCGGAACCCCTAAGCGGGGGGAACAAACTCCCGCTCGGCCGGTTTTTTGATCTTTTCTCCAACAATATGGAACCATTAGATGCTTTCCAATTTGCCGACTGCATGTCTGCAACATGTCTATCGCGACAAAGAAATAATTTGATGGATTCCGATTGTGGGAACATTTCCCGAGATTAAAGTGCCACTTTTATATTAAAATGTGTTTGATGGTAACAAAGTAGTTACTTTTCAAAATTGTATTAATCACTAATGGTCCGCTCCCATTTTATTTCGGTACATTAGTTCCTCACAGTACCAATAGATGGCGCTGGGCATCGATTACATCGAGCATGTGATTTGTTTTTCGGATTAGCTATACCTAATGTCTTGCTGTTTCCTATAGATTTTCCTCTTTATAAATAGTATAGATTTAGAGTAACAATCTTGCCCTTTGTCTCATTTAGATAGATTTTAGCATTTGTGGGAAATAGGTTGACTAAAACACGATTTCTTTGAACACAGCATGATAGAAGCTTGCCAGCAGCCCAACTGAATATTGCGTGATAGGACTAAAACATTGCAACTTAAAAAAATTTTTGGACCATTAACCTGATCCCATCATAGTAGCGATGACTTGATTTCTATGATGGAGGCCTTTGTCCTGCAGTGGGACAGTTTAAAGACCTTACCTTACCTATAAGCCTAATTTGAGTTGGTTTTGTCAAAAAAAAAAGAAACTTTATCCTGCTTCGTAGTAAAATAAATAGAGAGATTTTATAATACTTTTTGGTACTTTACTGATTTTATGAAATACAATTGAGTTGAGTAACTCGTTCTTTTATGTTTCAACAAAGAAAAATTTTCTTGCCACATTACAGTGAACACAACGGTCTTTAATTAAAATATTAGGTTCTATTGTTATGTTAATTTCATAATAACAGCAGCTTTTGTAACATATTTTAACAAAAGATATTAAAGGTAACTAAACATAATATACAGGCTGTATCTTGTGAACATTAAAATCCTTTTAACCACGTATTCTACCAACCATTCTGAACAACTTTTAATTTTGTTCTACGAGTTTGAAAACTCGTCGAATTTTTTTCGACTCCCCATACAGAATGAATAAGTCACGTGACCGACTTTGTATGGAAAGTTGAAATATTTTTATGCGAATTTTCAAAAGTCGTAGAACATAACGTTGTTCAAAATAGTTGGTAGAACACGTGGTTAAAAGGATGTAAATGTTCACAGATACACGCTGTATATTTTTTATTATGTAGGTAGCTTGGAGGCGGGGACTGTCTCGGTGATGTCGGTGGATCGCACTTCTCAGATTCGTATCCCAGTTGAGGCCTTACATTTCTTCATAAGTTCATCTGTTAAGAAATGGTCAATGTTAGCCCGATATTTGGAAGCTGGTGTTCTTGTATCTTTGTGCCTCGGAAAGCACATAACCCCCATTGGTCCTGTGCCTGGTTTTTCTTCGGTCGTGTCACAATAGTGCCCATAAAAATATGAGTGTAAAGGTATAAGGAGAGCACTTGTGTTTGCTCGCACACCTGTGTACTATAAAATGTCCTCGTAGCCTGATTAGCTATCGGTCGCCATAGTCAAAATATCGATTAAGAGAACACCATTTCGCTATTTTGACTCAAACAACATCATGATAATAGGAGCAAAAACCAAGACATCTGGTCTTATTCAGAAAGGCTATTAGTATTTCAGCTTCTACACTTTGCGGTTTTAGTTTAATGCTCTCAGCGGGTACTTAGCGAAGTTGGGCTTTGTCTCGAGGCAGTGGGGCAGGCGCGACGCAACTCGTCCGCTGGGGACCGCTGACTGCAACTTGCTAATATTTTACGACATTTCTGCTTGTTGTTGATTAGACTGATGTTCAAAATGTTATAGGTACACTGACCCACGGCCTTTCACATGGATCTTTAGCAGGTGAACATTGTACTGAAACTGTACTAAGCGTTCTCTAATGTATGATATTTTATTTTACTTTTAATATTGTGTGTGTAATGCAGCAGTATGAATAAACGTATTAGATATTAAGAATGTGTTTTTAAGTGCGTGTGATGATGAGAGATATTTAGAATGTGTTTTTAAGTGCGTATGTACCCGGCAGTGTAAGCAGGGCAGTTTGTGTT
Organism: Cnaphalocrocis medinalis; assembly: GCA_014851415.1. Classification (NCBI taxonomy): domain Eukaryota; kingdom Metazoa; phylum Arthropoda; class Insecta; order Lepidoptera; family Crambidae; genus Cnaphalocrocis; species Cnaphalocrocis medinalis. Next base: position 11,730,696 of record CM026278.1, read on the forward strand.
TGGATCCTTTTATTTCTCTGAAAATAAATCTATTTTTTACTTAAGAGCGGCTTCGCCCGCTATGCGTCACACCATAATATATCCTTCTCATGAATACCGTTTTAAACTTAGACGTTTTACTATTTTTTTCAAATAACACACACAAGACAAACATAAAAATTGCGGACGGGAATCAGCTGCTGCGAATGTGTTTAGTAAATCTAAAGTTTTTTGCAATAACTATCAAAATTTAAAAAAAAATACTTTTACAAGTTCTACTTTTATCGCTAAACTAAAAAAATATTTCTACGCGTTACATGTCTATAAATTGTTAAAAAAGAACAAAGTGAAGAAACACATTTGAAATCAACCCAACTGGCCACATGGAAACCTTTTGACATATCCCTGCAACAAAGAAGACATTTCCCATAGCGACAGGGTGTGTAAAAAAACAGTTGACAGGATTACCGAAACGGAAGCAGAGCCCTTTGAACGAGATAATAACGTTTCAAGCGCAGACGTCGCCGGCGGGACTCAGCCTAGGATTAGGTAGTGGTGGAATTCTCAAAATCATTAGAGATCACTTAAGCCAACGTCACGATAACTTACTATGAGACGATTAAGTTTGCTCGTATCTTAACCGTGGGAGAGCCACGCTTCGGCATCAATGGGCCGGCTTCACCGGAGTGATACCAGTGCCCCACAGAAGACCGGCGTGAAGCAGCGCCTCTGTGGTTCGCTGAGTGAGTGAGGGTACCAGAGGCCCAATAGGGGGAAAGGGGGTTAAAGGTTGGCAACGCACTTGTAGCTACGGTCTGCTCGTCTGCCACCTATCACATAAGAAAACTTTTTTATTTACTTTTATTAATGACCCTTCAGAGATACTCCGAGCATAGCCCTTTCCATAGCTCTTTGAGCGACTTTGAACCGATATGAACTAGTCCAGCGGTGAGTGTTCACGTCTCGACACTACGGTGTCGAGACCGGGAGTCATGACCGGGAGGACTCTCTGGTCGAAGACTTGCGACTTAAGACTTTGAGGGATGGGTGATGAAAAGACTTGACAAAGCTTACTAAATGCTGCCTAGCCGAATTCTTCTATTAGCTTCTTTCTCGATTTTTTTTGCTTATAGGTTAATACCCACAATCTATGAAAACCAATACGAGTAGACAAAGACAGTTATTTTTCGTTACAAAACAGTTCATATGCAATATCAGCGTGTACACATACGAATATGCATACAGTGTAAAAGTTAGGTTAGGTTAACCCCCACGTCCTGTTATAACCGTACTGAACACCACTCGATAAGTTTCGAGCGACCCCACAATACCCCTTGAAGGGCTATCCGTGTCCGCGCTCCAGGACATGAGCCTTTGTTCCCCGGATTAGCAGCCTTATCTTACCGGAACTTATCACCGTCGCACCTTTGACCGGACGGTCCATAGTTTCCGGATACTCCAAACTTCGGTAATGATGTACGTGATTACCATTTAAATGGTGGGGTATCGGTACTTACGGGATATTGTGGGACTAACTTTTCTGGGGTGGATCGACTTGAATTAGACTGACTGACTAACTAAGGCGCTTTTGCTAGTGATTTAGTATTACTGTTTTTGTATAGTGGCACAGTATACTGGCTCTTATTAGCCTGATGCTAAATAAAAAATAAGTTGCAATTACAACGGACGCGACGGTACGGCTTTAAATCTTTCGGTACTGCCATACTGAAAGATGAAGTTTGAAGGAGCTCATATTGTATTATGGAGGAAACGTATATGAAACGTAAACGGCATCGAGTTAAATTCTTTAATGATACTTACGGCAGATATAAAATCCGCCGCTGGCTTATTGATACTCTTCCATGGTAAAAAATTTAACCCGCGGCACCTTCGTTACAACTGGTGCTCAAATGCGCTAAATGAGTCGTCGTAGATTGCTAGATTAGTAAAAAGACGACATGTCTCGTGAGTAAAGATTTGTTCTTTACTTACAATGTTGCAAGGATGTGAAACGGTCCCCGATGCATGGAAATGGACTAAGTTACCCCATCATATTACGAGTATATTCTACACTTCAGCAGCGTTTTGGTACCTTACAATGACTTTATGAAACCGCAAGATGCTTTACGAGGCAACTTCAGATTACAACTTTAACTCACAGTATAATGGTTCCCATGAGCAAGAAAGGTAACTGAAAGTTCAGGTTGCAAAGATTTCATTTTTTTTTCTTGCGTGTGTTTGCGCTGTTACAATCCTTCAACTGTGCTTCAACTAAGAGTAAAACAAAAGCATCGATCACCTTTACTGTCTTATGTTTTGGTTGCAACCTGCGCGCTGTCATATATATCAACTCGAGTTTTGTTTTTTCCGAGTTGGCCCATCACTATTTATATGTAGTTGGTACTTTCGTGATCAAAAACAGACGATGCCGTGCACCGCTATCGGTCCGCTTGTGACGATGTCTACTTTAACGTAACCGAAACTGATCAATGCCTTCATGTTGATCTCCATATAGACTACCTACAGCTGCATTTGTAATCTTTACACTGTGGTTATGGTATCTGGAGGTAGGCAAGGGAGGGGGGACGGAACAAGCCTCCCAATTACACGGATACGTAAAACACTGGTTCACATCGCACTCGCATGTGGCCGATAAATCATGCGCGTGCGGTTCGCCGACCAGTTTCAATTTAACTTTGGACCCGTAGGCATAGACGTGACGTCATTAAATTGGCAGAACTTTGTTGGTGGGTGAATGAATGAGTTTTGTGACTGAATTGACGTGGGTACTATGGAATATTTGAAAAGAAAAATGTTTAGTCGGTACAGATTTTGTTTTTGAAAGGTAAAAAAGGTATCTGTCTCACTGCAGGGCAAAGGCCTCCATCATAGAAATCAAGTCATCACTATTATGATGGGAAGGTAAATTATAAAAATAATAACGTAATTATTAATAAAGCAAATTGAAGAGCTTCTATCCTATATACTATGGCAACGTGAGCGCCCGCCCATAGATTATACAACGTATCCAATACATTTTTGAAGGAAATGGTAAGATACGATACGTCATCAAAGGTGCTTGTTGCTGAATACTTAGCGTTAGCAAGGTTACGATTACTCTAAAATTACGTGCTAGGCCTACAGTTCATATTTTAGGGTGGGCGTACTAGTTATATCCGTCACCGTCAGATTAGAAACACATCTCGTGTACAAAACAATCTATCTCGTGTGATAAATTATCGAAAAATTATGATTGAAACTTATAATTTCAATGAAATGCATTACTTTTTGCTTTATTATAATCTATCGATGGGAAGCGATCAAATTATGAACCAACATAGAACGGAAACTCTTTATGAAAAAACAATTATTTTGTCCTGTAACATCAAATATGGCGAATGCCGGGGCAGCGGGGGGCACATAACGTTCAACCAATCAGTGCGCGAGATGCACTCCGTTCTACGTTGGTTCACAATTTGACCGCTTTCCATCGATAGATTATAATAAAGCGAAAAATAAATAAGTTACGGTTCACAATCTTTCGACAGTTTACAATCTCATGAGATAGTTTGTAATCTAATGATGTTTCTAATCTTACGGTGTCATATCGATAGCGACCAATCAATCGACTGCGTGGTATTTTGCTCCGGACACCGGACGCTGCGGGCGCGCCGCACACCGATACGTCGCGATGCGGTTCCACGTAATGGCACAGTATACTGTGGTAATGGGCTTAATTCCGTGCGGCTTTCGGCTCTCAGCCATTGTTTACCTGCACACACTGCCCATAGTAGTGATGGGACGAGTAAGGTACTCGAGTCAGTCGATCTTTGTACAGATGCAATTGAATACCTACCTACCCTTTGAAAGTTCTATGACAAGAGTTCTCAAGTAAATTCTACTGGAATAGTCGGTTCATTTCGAATCACTCGATGCCAGAGTGACTTAAGCCACTCAACTTACCGGTCGGCACCATCCACATCTCTACACTAGAACATCAAATTGGCTTTAGGCATTAACCAAGCGTTAAATTTTTTGCAGTATTTTTATCATTTCTGTCGTTACATTACACAGCCATTAACTTGGAAACTATTGCTACGCGTTTTGCATATAGTCCACCCCACTGATTGATTTTAGAAACTTATTTTTAAAATATTATGATTATGAGTCACTTAAGTCTCTCAGGTGACTTTAGCGCTGAAATGAGTCGCACCTTTCTCTGTACTTGAGTAATCAATCTGGCCACTAATATACGCTATTTACGCGTGTAGTCCGCTTTAATAATTGGCTTTAGGAACTAACTTTGTGCTAAAATGTTTGGAAGTCAATTCCTGAGTCACTTAAGTTACGTGACTGTTGACACGTTTTTACCTCTATACTAGAGCAATCAATTGGGCACTATAGATTTTTCCGGCGTCTACTTCATCTAGCAAATTTTCGGATTTAATATATCTTTACATTGCATTCCTGAGTCACTTAAGTCTCTCGAGTGACTCAAGTGACCGTCAAAATGAGTCACACCCTCCTCACTAAAGCCATCAATCTGGCCTCTATACGCTTTTTACGCGTGTAGTCCACGCGGCTAATTGGCTTCAGGAACTAACTTAGCGTTAAAATGTTTTGACGCTGAATCCCCGAGCCTGTAAACGGGTTTAAAGCGGAAAAAAATAAGTTATGTATTTCATATTTTTAGACTTTAAATACATTTCGGATTTAAGTGATACCCTAACAAGGGTAAACGAAATAGATGTAATCTATTGTAAATAATCTACTTGCATGCAAAACTACATAAATAAAAATGAATTGTTGTTCGTTAGTGGACGGGGCACATGCCCAAGCATACTTTTAAGCAAAAAAGAACTATATTTCGAATTGTAAACAGATTGTTAGGGAAGTATTAAAAAATCCTTTGCTTAGATCAGTGCAAAAGGCACTGAACAATACAAAAATATACATATCTATATTATGTCTATTATAAATTATACATACCTGGATGGAAATAATCTCATCAATTGATAATAAACAAACACACAAATGAGCTGCCATTATAAACTAAACTACTTACTCGAAGTGTTTGAGGCATACCAATTTTCTTGAATGATTAATAAGATAATAATTGATATTGATTCAATAAAGTGTAGAAGGACATCAATTATTTGATCCTTATTAATGAATGACCTTAGTGAGTTTTGTGGGAATGTAAATTAATACAGAGGAAATACAAATTGATAATCATTTATTATGACCAAAACTCGTTTAAGGATTGGATGGAAAAATGTGTAGTGTGTAGTGTAGTGTAGGGCAATTTTTGTGCACTCGACATTGATGTCGAAACCAGGGACTGCATACATTCGTCCATACATTATTTCTCTCATTCGACGTCAATGTCGAGTGCACGAGAATTGCCATCTAGAATTTTATGTAAGACTTGCCTTTTCTGCTGAGGAGTTTTGATCGTTGTTGAGACTGACCTGAGCGAAGTTGTGAAAACAAATGTCTAACAATGCCAAAATCGTCAAGTTCCAGTAATAACTGGGTTTGATAGCCTAAGGGAAGACATATGTGGCAATAATCTAACCACTACGAATGCTGAAGAAGGAGCGAAATTGATGGGGCATAGTAGGAAAGCGGATCCCGGGTTCCGAAGCGACAGAATCGTTCGTACATAACCGTTGTCCTAGGAGGGCATGACTTTAGTATATATCATCGGTGGTTCAGTGGTAGAATGCTGTTCGTACTTGTCTACGTTGTTGCGTTTAGTTAGTCTTCAACGAGGCGCGACCTAGTGCAAAATAAGATTATGTTACAAAATACGACGATAATTTTCCGTCATTTAATGTTGTACTTTTTGTCATCTGTAGACTGCTCGAGATACAGAAAGAAAACTTAACACACGATAACGCCATGCTTCGGCATTAATAAGCCGGCTTAACTGGAGTGATACTTATGGTAGATTATATTATGTTTTGACATTCATAAGTGTTCTGTATGGACCTAACTTGAATAAAGATTTTTTCTATTTCTATTTCTACCACGGCCACGGCCTCATAGAAGACCGGCGTGAAGTAACTCCCGCGCTGTGTTTCGCCGAGTGAGGGTAGTTAACGCGTAATTGAAAGGGGATTAAAGGTTGGCAGCGCACTTCTGACTCTGCTGGTGTTGCAGGTGTTTATGGGCGGCAGCAATTGCTTAACATCTGGTGATTCGTCTGCCCGTCTGCCACCTATCACATAAAAAAAAAGCTTATTACAAGTCTATTAGCGACGTTCTTTGATTTTCCTACACTCTTAACCGTCAGACTGCTGTCTGAATGGAATGGAACACTAGTCGCGTATTGGCCACATTATGCCGCTATTTATCGCGACCCGTCGCCCACCTAGGACAACGGATAAGCCATGACAAATTGGCCGGGCTCGTGTCGGCTCGTTAATTACGGCCGTAAATATAGCAATTGTTCAATTGCATTTTGGTGCAGCAAGACCGCGATTGCAACCTTTGATGCAAGGGCAACAATTACTGGGCTTTGTAATTAAAGACAGATGCTCAATAAAGTAAAATGGATGTTGGATTTTGAAACATTTATATCAACGATTTTAGTGCATAAAATATCTGTTCTTCATCAATGGCTTCTAACGAGTGTTGTGTCGTTGGACACAAATAACTTTGGCAAAGTTGGTGCATTGTATCTATTTCTAAATGCTCATACACTTACATAGAAGGTTGAAATTACTGTAAGCAAAAAGTTGAAAAAGGCGATGATGTAAATAATAATGTTAGCTCTTATAATCTAGGGAGGATGTGATAAAGCGTAGATAGTGTACATTAGTATCTAAACGCTATTGATTTGAAAATAGAGAGTTCAAATAATACGGAGTCAATGATTCATGATCATTGGACGTAATCTTCGAGTCAATAATCATTTTTCTATTCAAAATTTAATAGCCGATTTGTGCGCACATTTTGTGTACATACAATCTACCTTAACACCACTATTGCGTTAGTAAAATGCCCGTTACTTTCAAGAACTCTAACTAGTTTAACTGTAGATCTTCCACTTCATTTCACAAAACAGCCATAAAAGAAAGCAAAGACCCGATAAAGATTGAATCTGTAACAAAACAAAGGACAGTGATGCACCGAAGTTTACGTCCGTCGTTTATTGATCCACAGGGTGTGTACTAAATATAAAGTTCAATAAAAGTCCCCTCGCGATAGGAAGTCCCGGATTTATCGGACAAACCCCATGTAAATAAATAAGGCGGAAGAGCATGCATTTCTTATGAGAAGCTAGCCGCGGAGCGGGTTAGAAAAACTATTGATTTCACATTCAACTTGTCATTGTTATGATTGATAACGAGTTACGATAAAACGTAGTTTGATGTATTTTTTAAGTATAGTTTCAGATTGACAGAAGACATATTGATCAAGTATCTGATTGGTTGATTGAAGGGTTCTGAAATTGGAAATGACAGGCTTTGGAAACCTTACTGACACCTGAATGAGTGAGTGGAAAATTAGACCCTGTGTAGAATCATCACTAAGTATTCGTATTATTTTTATCTACACTCTCAAAGATATAATTAAATCAAATAATCCTGTATTATTATAACACAAAGGTAAAACTAGAACATCTATTATCATAGTGTATGTGATTATCCATTAGCAAAGTTGTTTGGGCCTCGGATTGAGAAGACGCAAGGCGGTTGATATTCGCATCGACAAAATACAAATGATAAAACCATACAAATTTTATTGTCACTACTACAAGAGAACTAACTTTTGAATTTGGTCAATGTATGTGATATTGTCTCAATTAATATAACTGCATTCTATGAATTTTGAAACCCTTTCCAGCACAGGAGTAATTGATGTATTCAACTTCCCAAAATCCATAGCAATCCAGCAAAGAAAGAGCGATCCCTATTAATCACCACACAAAACCCACCTTTTGGGCAAGTCGACGTTTTAAAATCCTCAACGTCGCGACTCAGTGCTATTTATCTAAGTCGTAAGTTCAATCAGATTAAAGTACATTTAACTGTAGGTAAAAGTTCAATTTGGGGAAACCGGGAAAAGAAATATGGCGTCAGGTAGCGGGGATTCAATTCAATCAGCTCCCTTGGTACCTCTCGCCGTGATTTGATGAGATTGTTGGAAATCAGAATAGGTTGAGAAAAAAAACTTGTGTACGCCTGGCCTAATGGAAATGCCGTGTTGTTCCGGCCTGCGACGTGCGACTGTGTGTTTTACGTATGATTTTGTTTATTTTTTCCGATTCAGGATCTACCTGGGATTTCGGTCAGGTTTGTTTAAGGATTGTGAAGGAAAATCTTCTGTTTGTGATGTTGTTGTGATAGCAATGTTACAGATTCTAGCGGCATTCTTTTACGTCATTTCTTGGGAACGATTAGTCTGTTGAGATTTATTTTGAAGAAAGTTAGTAGGGCTAGAAAGTGAATAAGGCTAGTAAACAACTTTTTAAACAATAATTAAGGAATAAATTTAAAAAAAAAATCACATAACACCTCATAAATATATTGACCTCATTCCGTACTAAGTAGCTGATATCAGACAACAGAAAAAATCTTTTCAGAATGAAATCATTTGCGAGTTGTATTGTAGCTTTATGTGGTCGTTGTTTTCAATCAACAGATCATCGTGTCTTGTGTCATTGACAATTTTGTAATGTGAATTCTGATGTAGATTTTGTCTTATAGGTATAACAAACGTTGATAGGACAAAAAGGTAATTAAGGACAAAAGTCGTAAAAATTAAAATCTTCTCAAGCATCCAGGTTTTCCACGATATTTTCCCTCATCGGCGAGGTAATGGTAAGTGATACGTATAAATTCAGCTCATTAACACGAGGAAACTGATTTTTAAAACTGAAATGGATTCCACAAATTTGCATCCCACATTCACATAATTTACTGCTTCGTCCCGGAGAGTTATTGTATCGTTCGATTGTATCGAAAAGATCGAACATCGAAAAGGCGGGCCGGCTCGCGGTCGATTTGTCAACATCATTGCGGTTTGCAGACTGTCGACCGAATAAATTGGTACGGCTTATGTACTCACTTAGGAACCAATGATGTTTGTTTATAATTCTGATTGTGGTTGGCTGGAGTTTTGATTGGGCTATTGACTTAAAAGGTACATTTTTGTCGCCGTTGGCGCATTTGGTAGTGTCCCAAAGGTCGTGAATTGGATTTCCACCCTAGACAAACATTCGTGTGAATACTTTGTTCTGTGTCTGTGTGAAAATTATGTATTTAAACATTATATTTTATAATTCGTCTCTTTCTGAAATCTGTTACACGAGTTCTTAAGCCACATAGTATGAAATCAGGTTAATGTATGAAAATGTTGTATGGTTTTATTTATTTTGGGATTATTCCAATAAGCTTTTACTCATGCTTTTGAGTGTGGCTTGATCTCCGTGCCATTATAGAAAATCATACAAATTGGAAGAGTCACTCAAATATATTAGAAAAGGAGGCGTGGTATCAGGTTATGTCAGTACAATGTTTTTTCAATGTGATAGGTGGCAGACGGGCAGATCACCTGGCAAGCGATTGCCGCCCATTATAGACACCTGCAACACCAGTAGAAGTCACAAGTGCGCTGCTAAACTTTACCCCCTTCCCCCAATTGGGCCTCCGATCCCCCACTCACTCGACGAAACAAAGCGCACTACTTTCCTACTAAATTACGGTAACGGCACAAACCAAGCAGTATAACAACCAGTATCGCCAAATTAAGTAAACAAACTCTTACAAAAGCGTTGAGGAAGAGGCCCGGACTCGCGGGGACCATGAAACCTCTACAATTGCCCATTGCAGAGTTACGGAGATACGGCGGGCGGGGCGTACGGCGCTTATGGGACGACAATACGACATCATGGGGTTCGGTTTATGGGACTACGTTGGGACGGCATGGGATACGTCAAACGATAGTCATGCAAGAACTTATGGTAGAGTTCTGACTACCAACTTATAAAATATTAAACGTTTAAATATTTCAACGACTGATTGGGTAATATTTTTTAAAACAACTGTATTTTTTTAACAGTTTTTTAAAAGAGTAATTTATAATGTTACAATTAAATTTTTTTTATGTAATTATTAAAATACTGGAGTTATTTTTTTTATTATTTTATCCAAAATGTACCAGCTCTGAAAGATAAAGACTAAAATCCGTAACATCCCTATAGTCCCTAGAGCCCCAACCAAGTTTCGAAACTAGTTTGTAACTAACAATCATGATTTTTATCGATATTGCTAGATTTTGTTTTCCATTTATCGGTTTTCGAATGAGGAAATATAATTAGTTTTATAAACAAGTTACAAGATAAGAAATAACATTCTTAGATCAAAACAATTTTCAAAAGAGAAACAAATTATTTTCAGTTAGAAACAAGTTTTGAAACTTGCTTTCGTATGTTGCCGCAGCACCCTGTACCCTCTACTTACCAACTATGTAAACGTGGGTACCTATTTGTCTACGCGCACTATTATTTCAAAGACAAACAAATGGACATGAGCATCAGATATTTATCGCATTCCGCACACACCGCTGGGCGCTGCCCCGCCTGTCCCTGCTGCTCCGTTTCAGCCACATTTGAATTCGGCAGCGCGATGCGTGTGCTGTGGTGAATTTTAAGCCAATACACTTGGTTTTACGGTACGTAGAGGGATAGTAACATTAGTAACTCAGTGGATAAGGCAACGCCATCTATGCGTCGAAGTTTGGAATCAAGCATGCATCTCTGGATGTTTAGGGATCCATGTATAAGCTTAGGGCACGTACCGTATTACTGGTATTACTATGACCGTACAAGAGTAAAGGCCCTATCACTAAGACTACACCTGTCTGGCTATATTTCAAAAACTGCTTTCAAAAAAGCGAAATAAAATTAATATTTCAGGGGCGCTTCGATGTAAAGAACGCCATTTTTTGTCTATGTTTGCTGTCTCTCTCAATGGTAACAGGTGCTTGTAATCAACATCATCATCATCATCAGCAACCCACGCTCGTCCATTGCTGGACATAGGACTCCCCCAATGCACGCCACCGCTCCCAATTTTCGGCCACTCTCATCCAGCTCACTCCAGCCAGCCTTCGAATGTCGTCATCCCATCTTGTAGCAGGGCGTCCAACACTACGTTTACCGAGTCGCGGTCTCCACTCAAGGACTTTATAGCTCCAACGGTTGTCAGTTCTGCGACTAATGTGACCAGCCCACTGCCACTTCAGTTTGCTGATTCGGTGGGCTATGTCGGTGACTCTGGTTCTCTGTCTAATTACATCATTTCTGATGCGATCCTTCAAAGATACTCCGAGCATAGCCCTTTCCATAGCACTTTGAGCTTGTAATATCTCGCTCGGTTTTGTTGTACTTATTAAATGAAGCATGCGAAATGTTAAAATACAACCTCTTTAACAATTTATGAAGAGTATGTTTTAGTTATTCAAGTACCTAGTCGCAAACAACATTACCGTTAATTTACTAAGCATTATTATGTTTCATGAAATATTATACTTGAACTATTGTGTTTGGCCCGGAGCGTAGAAACACAATCATGAGAGAAGATTGATTAACTTATAACAAGATTATTTTCAAATTATAATTCTGCTTTGTGAGTAATACTGGTATCTACCTAATATTTAACTGTAAACATATTCCCGCTATAATAGGTAGGTAGGTACTCATTCCATTTTCTTCTTGATTTTCATTCCTGTGAAATTAGTGTGATATGAATTTTGTATGTGCCTAAGGGTCTGTATATCTTATGGTATAACACCTTAAGTTAGTTTGAGGCTATCAGTGCAAAAAAGATAGCTTCGCTATTTGATGTTTTTTTATATATGATAAGTAGATCGCAGACAAGCAAATGGATCACCTGGTGACAATCGATTGCCGCCTTGATGTTTGATAGTCTAATGAGGTCCCAAAAACCTCTAGGCGGGGATGGTAAGACGTATCCTACAGAAAAGTTAGACGAATTAAGTACTAATGAAATGGTCATACCTCGAATCTCAAACGCTACTTTTCGGATTCTCTTTTACCTCCGTGTTTCAGCAGCAAGAGCGCTTATTTAGCTGAATGCGGTTGAACGTCAAAATACATACTGAAATTAGATTATTTTTTAGAATTTAGGAACATAAGAACAATCGGCATCATTCAATTTTTTTTTAATAAGGCCGCCGATATTTTATTTTGAAATTACTATTAGCATTAAGTTCTGTAATGTGTTGTGCAATAAAAAGTATCTATCTATCTATCTATAGTGGAAAAACGACGAGACGGCTCACTTGATGGTAAGTAATCACCGCCGCCCTTGGACTTCTTTAAGTGTTGCAAGACAAATGCGAAAACGCTATTTCTCACGAGTGAAGCAAAAACTTATCTTCTAGACATTTAGGTATACACATCTCATCGATATGGGATTAGCCATTAAAATAGCAGACTAATCCAACTCTTCCGCTATCATACGCAGGCTATAAGCCATTCACATTAGTGGCTTACAAGCGAAAGCTCTTTCGTTCCTAAGGCGACCTGTAATCGGCTTTCTGACCCTTCCATGTAAATAGTTGGCGAAATATTCACTGCGCGAAAGGATTTCCATTCAAAATATGAATGGGGCTTAAGCGTAAATGATGCGGATATAAAACTCTTTATGCCTGCGACGTGTTTAAAATTTAAAGCTAGTCTGGGATTTTAAAAGAATATCGGTAAATTGTGGGAGAGCCATGCTTCGGCATGAATGGGTCGGCTCGACCGGAGTGATACCACTGCCTCAGAGAAAACCGGCGTGAAGCAGCTCCTATGCTGTGTTTCGTCGAGTGAGTGAGGGTACCGGGGGCCCATCGGGGGGGAAGGGGATAAAAGGTTTCAGCGCACTTGTGACTCCACTGGTGTTGCATGTGTCCATGGGCGGCGGCAATTGCTTACCATCAGGTGATCCGCCTGTTCGTCTGCTACCAATCACATAAAAAAACAGAATGGAAGCTATGGGAAATTTTGGAAATATTATTATGTTAAAATAATTTGTCAAAATATTGAACGACAGGGCGTTCAATATTTTGACAAATTATTTCTTCAGTCATCAGTTCTGTCTGGTGGTTTGGTTAAAGTACCGAGCCTTGATTTCGATTCTCGGTTCGAAGAAAAGTATAAATTTATTATGGATTTATGCTGGTGCAATGAAGTTTCAAATTATTCGACCACGGACTTGTGATTACTAATCCGCATTCGTATGTAGTAGCAACGACTTGATTTCTTTGATACAGATGTATGACAATATAATGTTTTATAACTTTACTCGTACTTTATTAGCAAGGATAAATATTTTAGTGTTTATCTCTTATGCTTGTGCAACATTAAAGTATTTTTTGATTATGGTGACCAAATTACTAAAAGTACCACAAATATTCAGATTTTACACAAATTATATTGATTTCTAATGCAAAATTTAACTATAGTGCGGTAATCAACCTTGCTTAGATTGATAGTATCAACTGGCGCTTACCTGTCATACCTACTGCACTAATAAGGTCGTAAAGACATTCAGTAGGTAAGTACAATGAAAATGCTAAGGCAAATATTTTCATGTCTTCATATTTTTTACTAACTAAATCTCACCTTCAATAATTGTGTATTGTGGGAGAGCCATGCTTCGGCCTGAATGGGCCGGCTCGACCGGAGCGATAAAACCGGCGTGAAGCAGCTCCTGTGCTGTGTTTTGCCGAGTGAGTGAGGGTACCGGAGGCCTATCGGGAGGGGAAGGGGATAAAAGGTTAGCAGCGCACTTGTTGCATGTGTTCATGGGCGGCGGCAATTGCTTACCATCAAGTGATCCGCCTGCTCGTCTGCTACCTATCACATAAAAAAAACCCAAATGGCAAAGGCGTAGGCATTTTTATGCCAATCCAAAGGTTCAAAACGGAAAAAATATTTCAATAATATACAATGTAGTACATGGGTATTACGTAAATTCTCTTCCCACGTAGTTACTTAGTATGTTTCCTACGTACTATTGTTAGTAGAACGCGAAACACAAACACAAATATTTGTATTCGGGACGCTAGTGCAAACGGGAATCGAAGGTGCTTACCCGCAGGTAGTGGTGGAAAACAGGCAGTAAATAATAAAGGATTTCCGCCGTGGAAGCCTTTCTTACATTTCGCCACTTTTGCAGATGTTCAGCGGTTTTTGAGAGGTGGTAGTTTCGTGGATAAGAGCTTGCACCTTCTAAACATGGTATGTATTTTATGTTGTTTATTGCAAATATTTTGTAATATACTTTTTAAATGTATATGTGATTATATGTGTATTTGAGTAGTTTTTCATGGATCCATCGTTGAGACAATAGTTACAAAACTATTTTTTTCTAATCTCTGATTCAATTATCAAGTTTTACGACAATTATAGCCGTCTATGATTGGGTTCAACTTAAAAGACTTTTTGATAAATAACATATTATGATGATATCAAAGTTTTTTTTTTATATTTCTAATAGTCTTAAAAACTACTGGATCGATTATATATTTTTTACCGATAATAACGTTATTCTTAGCAATATTCTTCCAGAATAACAAACATGCAAACTTTGCAAGCTTAACTGAAAACGGAAGGCTAGTGTTAGTATAAATCAACAGTAATAATAGATTCAATTTAAACCTAAACCAAACTTCGCAAGTCCGGCCAAAGTTTTGCGAACTAAAACATCGTTTAAATCTGGTTTCCACATGTTCGAGTTTGCAAATAAGATCTCCGAATATTGATCCAACATCTCGACTTTATAATAGACAACAGTAAGAGTAAACGAAACTAAGAGGTCTAGGAAACTTCGGAAATTTTAAAAACAAAGTTGAGCGTTGGCGTGAAACTGCAAGAAAACTTAAAAGCTGGTTAACTGTGCGACTTCACGGGGTAATATTTCACCATGCTTTTTAGCGATATAGTAGTGCTCGACAACATTAGACCATCATACAATCACAGATTCTATAATAGGCACCTATTGCAAAACAATTTTCAAGTTATTTCATTCTCTAATTCAGTTTCCGTTTAAAAATTTGGTATTATTAAACTTAATTCTGTCGAGCTATTCACACCGATAACTACCGATAAGCAAAATATGAAAATGAGAAAAGTTCATGTATATAGAGCGCGCTATTTATATAGAGGTATCAGTACCTAATTGAAAAAAACTCTATAACCCATAATTATAACCATTTTAAAATACATTTATAAAAAATATATTAAAATAAACTAAATTTGATGAGGAGGGTGGTGCTTACCTTAAGAAGAGAGAATATCTATATTATAGTGTTTCAAACGTAGATGAAGACATAATTAACGCCAAGCCAGCTCGTCCAACCACGTCTCCGTATCTTGTCCCTCCTAAGCCGACATCAGACAACACCTTGGCAGGCACTCCGACGAAATTGGAAGGGAAAATAAACAGAAATTTTCGCGTACCAGATTACACCTACGGCGGATGCAAACGTGATTTCGGCGCAGCTTGCCGATTACGTGCTAATATTGCACTTTCACACTTGTAAAGAGTTTGATTAAATTTTATTGGGAAGTTTGTAGACTTGATTGGAACAAGGTAGTTGCAGTATTATTGTTTCATAACAACTACAATGTAGAAATGGAAGGGAATTGATATTTGTCTAGCACAAATAATAAGCGTCTCTTTGAGGGCTTTATAAATGAATGCTTAATCATAAACAGTACGTCGAGCAATGCAAGTGTCTGTGGTTGGTGTAAGATATTTTTTCTTCATAATGTATAAGCTAGGGTTTAACTCAGGTAAAAATGTTTTTTTTCATAATTTATTCCCTATTTAATTTATGTAGCTACTTAATCACTATTACTTGAACTTGGCTTTACATTCTACCACTTGTCTAGATGGAGCAAGTTTTTCACTTGAGTGCACCCAAATTCGATGTAAATAAACTGCGTCAATAGAATAACAATTGAAAACTACTAAAATATGCCATGCAAGTCATTTAGTTATGTATACTCCACATTCTCGCGCCCAACTTTCACATAATACGAAAAATGAAAAGTCCCAATTCCCAAACACGACACAACCACAAAAGCGACAGACTTTTAATCCTAGTTTCCAGATTGTTGCTACCGCGTCACTGTGACGTCACAGCCTTGTAGCGGCACGCACACAGCACCCGTGCAGCCTCCCGAGAGATGATGACGGCTCGTAATTTACTGCGGCCCGGCTTCTCTGTGACAGATGGCCAGTCGTGTCGTGTACGCTGGATAGGAGGATAGTTAGGGTGGATGAGGCACATTCGCTAGAGCGTCTATTTCCACATTAAGTTTACCGTACCCTGGGCTTAAAAGCGGTGGAAGCGTCAAAGTTTTGATCCTAGTTCCCAGATTGCTTGCGAACGTGTAACTGTGACGTCACAGCCTTGTAGCGGCACGCACACAGCACCCGTGCAGCCTACCGGGAGATGATGACGGCTTGTAATTTACTGCGGCCCGGCTTCTTTGTGACAGATGGCCAGTCGTGTCGTGTACGCTGGCCAGGAGAATAGTTAGGGTGGAGGAGGCACTTATTGTATTATATTAGAGACACACTATGTTTCTCCCTGTATCATCTGCGACAGCTTTAGACGTTACTGGGAATAACGCGCTGATGTTGATCATAGTTGTCTCTGTTTTTATTATGTCAAAGAGCTCGAATATCGATTCGACTTTGCGATGCTAGGATGCATAGCTTACATTTAGGCTCTTCTTTGTCTAGTTGTTCCGTGTAAGTTAAGGGCTGGAAAAGTCAGTAGCACTACCATGAGTTTGAAATACTATCCTCGCTATCGAAAACTATCGCTTTGTCTCTTTCATTGTGATGCATTTGAAAGAGACAGAGCAATAGTTTACGTTATGTCAGTTTTTGATGTCAACTCATGGTAGCGCTACAGATAACATGACGTCATCGTATTACGATTGGAGTCGTAATGGCGGCAATGCAACTGTAAGGTCATCAGAAGCCTTGGCGGATGACACTTGACCTTTGATGACATCAATAACCGTATCTAAGGTCTCAAGCTGAAGAAAGGATGAAGTAGAAGGAATGTCTCAAAGATTCAATGTTTTTTTAGAAATCCAAGATGACTCCGTTTGAATAATGACGGAACGGTATTATTACATTAAAAGTACCACCTCCATCAGGAGTGGAACGTACGAAAATATGTTTCGTAACTCCGTCCATTTAAATGTAGGCCTCATTTACTAAAATATCCGGACCATCTGCGACCTCATGACTATTTAAGAAGATTTATCATTCGAGCTGGGATATCTGGACCACGAGGTTATTGCGGAAACTCGAGTTACATCAGATGGAATGTGATATGTGAGCGCCATGCATCTGTGTCAAAGTTTTTCAGCGAAGCCCGGCAGTTTAGTGATTTTATAATTATCTATCGCACTTAGAAACGTCACATTAAGTTTAATGGCTAATTACCAAAATTCATAGTACATAATAACGAAAATCACTGTCGTAATTTGTGCACTATTTAATAAGAGGTAAATTTGACAAACTTTGACAAATCATATTTCGGTTTTACATCAAGCTAGTGTTATCAGTTTATGTATGTGTGAAAAGAGCAAACACTAACATGATGCAATAGACTCCCAGTGCCATCTATTGGTATAAAGTGGAACAAATGTCCCGATATGAAGTGTGAGCGGGCCACTAGTTAGGTAATTATTGTATGAACAATTGTGTTAAGAAAACTTAAAGTTCATTTACGAGTCTGAGTGCGACAGTTAGTTGTCAGGGTCTTTTTTCATAATACTTCGACAGCAATTAAGTTTTTCCGTGCCTTTTAACGGCGGTTAAAAGTAAAAATGACTTATTAATGAAAATTTAATGGCAATAAGGTAGACATCATTCATTATAGATTCTGACTGATAGACTTATCTTTTAAAAGCCTACCTCATTGAAAATCTCCAAGTACAATATTGAATTGCTCGTTTATAGACCTCTTTTTAACAGTGAGTTATGAATATTACTCTCCAATCGGGCTATTAAAAATGCATCTCTTCGACGCCATTTTAAATCCGTCCCTTTTAAGCGGATTATTGCGCTATTGTCTCGACATAATCCTCGCGAAAGTCACATCATATTTTATGTAACACATACATTTTTTATACAAAAAAGTGTTCAACTGCTATCAGGGACCTGTGTCCCTATTTCTATGTGTTCTAAAAGCTTTAGTTCTGACCGCAGGGTACGCTTGAATCATGATCCAGAATGGTATGTACTTAAAAGCATCAATAGAACTTTGAGATGCACAATATTATTCCATTTTGAAATCCTTCAAAAAGTGAGTCTACCAGCGCTATCATTAGTAGTTTTACAGCTAACGAGGTCGAAAACAAAATTTTGTATTTTATTTTCGACTCTAATCCATAGTAGGTATTTGCTTTTAATCCTAAAAATTAACGCCCTTATGCGTATAAACAGAATGTTCATTGACGGCGACGCTTTATTTTTTACCACAACGACATGTTTAAAATTAAAGATATCAATAGGTGTAAAACTGTTTACATCTCTTTTTCAACCATTTTAAGTATGCGATGTGCATCTAGAGATTATATCAATGCTTAAAAGTGAAAATTCTGGCCAAGAAAGAATTTAAGCCGACCTCGACACCAACGAAAGCCAACACTTGCAGGTTAATATTATTCATTTATTTGTTTCTAACTCAAATATTTTGTACACTATCTACAGATACCTTGATTGCTACTTACTTACTGAGTAAGTAGGTAATTAAACCTTTTATAATAGTATAATACTAGCTGCTGCTAACTAATTAAACCTTTAAGTGTTGCTTGTTAATAGAGGACATTTTTGACAGGACGTGTCACAGGCGAGATAATGGATGCGTAAAGGAATGCTCATTGTTGCATTGACAATCCTCTCTATCTCAACGTTTCACGCGTAGGCTGACAGTCTACAGATGAAATTTGGTAGGACATTGGGAAAATGCAATTTTCTAAAAACTTTTTGACAAATAACGAACATCTATCTATACCTACTATTAATAAGGTTTCTACAGGTAGCCTCAAGGATTATATGTAACCCGAAAAGATGAAACACTTACGCGATGTAATCGACACCCAGCGCCATCTATTTCCAAAGATTGGAACTAATAGCAAAATTATTCCGCAACGAAAAATAGGCTCATCATCTGCTGATAGGTCTGATGGAAAGCGACTGCGAACGCAACACCAGCGGAATCACAAGTGTCCTGGCAGTTTTTAAGCCCCCTTGGAGCAGGCGCTGCTTTTTGTCGATCATCTTTGAGGCCTTGGTAGTTACTACTAATACATGACGGTGTGATTCTTCCACTGGTGAAGCATGAATGAAGAGTCTGCTGAAAATAGGCCACTTTGATGCTTCCAATACATAACCAACAGTTCTCCGTACTAATCTGTCCTGTGCCACTCAAATCAAATGATTCCCGCAAGTTTCACTTACTCTGTCCTTCTGCGGCTGCGACTTCCAGGTATGCAGTCCCATTCGAGGACATTTCTTGTTAATAAAGGCGTAAAAATGCTCTTATTGCTAATCATGTCTTTTACTCTCTAATTTCTATTGATTGATGGGTTGAAATCAAAAGGTAGCATCATAATTACCGTGCTGTTACCTTATAAAGTGCTTAATAAAATGCACGCACAATCTCATAGAAACTACGCGCGTAGCTATTTAGCTATAAGCGCAGTCTCTGTCACTTACAAAACCATGCCGCTCCTACTCCAGAAGCCCGATGCGAATTATCCAATAAACATAATGAAAATTTAAGCCTAGCGACGCTGACGATCTGCCGAGACGTCGTCTACAGATAATCCGAGTCTGCGCGGGATAAGCCTGCGTCTGTACTGTGTGAAATTGGCTTTATTATTGTTATCGGGGAACACAGTTTTACAATGTACTTGTATCACTTATGTGCTTTGCTTTGAGAGGATAGTGAGTTAGTTTTATTAGTTTGATGTACTCGTTTACAGTGGCACCTGATTTGACGGTCTAGTAACTACATAGAGTAGCATTTTTTTACTTGGTCTGTATGTCCTACTGCTGAGCGTCCCTCAAGTCCCTCAATTGATCTCTATTTATCGCCATCTGTGGCCAATCTCAAAGATGATTTAAATCTTTGGCCAATCTAGAGAATAGGTATTAAGAACTAAGATCATCACACCAACACACTTTTTAGGTTTTCCTTACTATCGGAGTCAGGTAGCCACCAGTAACTCCAGTTTAAGAGCGTAATATAGAGTTTTGTATCCATAGACTTTTAGCAAATCTTAAGTTTGGACTTTTGAATTTCGGTTAGAGGCCATATTTGTGCACTCTAGATTAGGACAGGCAGAATGCAGATCTATACTGAAAAAGTAACGTTGTGCATTGTTAAAGCTCGAACTTATCGAAATAATTACCTACATATGTAAAAATGGACGTATGATGTTTTAAAGGTAAATTGTATTTGATACAATTGTCCTTTTTTATTTTAGAACTAACAGGATAGGTACTCGACCCGATATGTGCGTTCCGCTTTCCATGTTCCCCGATGAAGTGGAATTCTGTTATCCAAAAATGAGTTTTAGAACAAAATTCTGGCGAACCGGACGACAACGGAACGTCAGGTTGTAGTTTGATCAAAAAAGTTGCAAAAAGTTTTCGAATCGACTCAAATTGGACATGGTTTTTGTGATATGTGCCCTTCACCTGAACATGGCTACTGATAGAATTCTGTTGAGATACATGATCCTATGGATATAGACAGACTTTTAGTCAAATTGTCGGGTGTGTCTCGAATCCTACTTTATTTTAATTTATGTCATATTAATTTTAATAAATAAGTAAGTAAAGTAAAGAGCTAAAGCTTATTTATAGGTAGAAACTTATATATACTCACCGTTAATGAAACCCGTAGTCTGCTTCTGATTACCCACTATTAAATGATAAATACATTATTTTTATTTTTTCTCATGTAAGTGACTGTACAGTTTTTAATGGGAAATAATTTTCTTTTAACCTTATATAATTAAGCATGTTTATTAATGGAACATTCATGAGGTTGAAATAATGCTAATAAATATTTTAATACTATAAATTCATTAACGCGCAGAATGCAAGCAGTAAGTAGGTATATCTATTTACTTAATAACATTTGTCGCTTAAATCTCCGTCCAAATTATTATAATAAAATGAAGCTAAAGGTTTTATTTTTCAGAAATTACATAATTTGAGGTAATTTGTCGCCTACATGTCAAGCCGTTAGCTTTTCGGTCGTGTCACACTGGTATCCCATCGAAATATGTGGGTAAGGGAATATAGATACATTTGTGTTTGCGCTCACACTTGAGCACTATATATCCTGCATACGTAGCTGATCTTTAAATCGGCCGCCATAGCCAAATCGGTTGATTTTTTATTACTATTCTAAAAAAATACTTGAAATTAAAATTTGCATAAGCAGTGACTTAAACTTACCCAGCAAATTGCCAAGTTGAGCACGCCTTGAACGATTCTAATTACACCCTATTAACTTCAGGGAGTATCGTGCCTAGCAAAATTTAGGTCACTGGGAATTAAACTAGTGTAAAATTACATTTCTCATTTAAAAACTGTTTAGATAAGACCTGACGTTTGCGGATTTCAAAACGTTTACATTTTTTTGCAGTTTATAAAAATAGGTAAGTCTGAATGGTTGAAGTTGCTTTTACAATATTTTACGATTGGTATAATATTTAGTAATTTTAACGAAACATTCCTTAAAATGTTGGGAAAATTATCATGAGCCTTAACGTCGTAAAGCCCAAACAGTAGACACAATGGAAAAATAAAGTCTTTAATGGTTATAATTATGCCTATTAATGGTACTATGTTTTTTTTATTTGTTGGCTTTTGGGTCGTACGACGATAGTGAATGAAAAAGTGACTGAGTTGCCAAAAAATATGTGCCTTTTAAATAGTAAGTCCTGATTCTGAAATCTGAAATCTAAAAACAAACCTATGGATTTCACAAAGCTATTTAGCTACCTATTTACCTAATATATAATATTGCGGAAAGTAGCATAACTTCTTTCTCTATTTTTTTTCGTTTTCGTTACGTAGGTTGATAGAAAATAATACACACAAAATTTAATTAAGTAAGTATCCACTTATGATCAAGCTATTAAAATTTTGTAACGAAATCACGGGAGTAGACGTTTGTATTTCCAATATCAAAACGTTTCGCAAGATAATATAGCCGAGAGAAATGTGAATTTTGCAACAAGAATTTAATATTGGTGGTATGAAGCGCTTGAAATATTTATATACGGAATGTTATAACAGAGGATAAATTTTCCGAACCGATGTAAGACGTTTTGTCGGTGCAAAAACTATGCGTAGACGAAAATATGTGGCGAAAATGTTACCAACGTTTTTATGAAATAAGTAGTTTTGATCTTGCTACCTGACTTGCTAACATCAATAAAAGGATGCCTTATTCAGGCTTTTGTTTTTGTCTAACGTGATTCGTGGTCGGATTAGATTAATCACTGAAGGCGTCTAATATATTATTAACTGCCGCGGTTGAGAAGTAGGTACCTAGTGAGTCGCACTTTAAAGCGAGGGCTACGCTTGGGATCCCGGATTCAATTCAATCTCCGGGTTGGGCCAAAAATTTGTGCTTACCTGAATTTTTTGGCAATTCTCAGTGTCAGTCCGAAGTTTGGAAGTTGACGGTTTTGTATTAATAGCCTACCGATTGGAAAAATGGATAGTGGACTATCAATCAGGGCTGGAAACCGGTTTTTAATTAACCAGGTTAATATCGATCTCAAACAGGTTTTTTCGTAAGGGTTCGTTCGGAGCGGAACCGATTCGCGAGCGATATTGCTTCTGGGATAACTGTTAATTCCACGATGCGCGTGAATAGTGCAGCGATATATTTTGTCTCTTTTTATCGCACGACGCGATTGGACGCGATGCTTGCGATCTCTTTCCCTTACAATCGTTGCTTTTCATTTAAAGGCGGAGCGAGTGAAATCATTTTGGTTTTAACCAGGTTTTGGGAGCGGAATCAAAACCTAAACGGTCTAAGAGCTTAACCAGAAATAATACCGGTTTCAACGAGTGGAATCAAAATCAAAACGCTCTTTTCAAAATGTATGAAGCTGCGCGAAACCTGGTTGCGAATTTTAACCAGGTATTCCAGCCTTGCTATCAATAACCTCAAAAATAACCAGTCTTTTCAATCACCCCGACGATCAAGTTAGTCGTTGACTACAGTCTTTCGCCAGTTTGTCAATAGTAGCTTTGCTTAGCTCTTAACAAATTGACGTCATCATCAAACAGCTCAACGCTCCCATCACAATTATTCTCAACACTTAAACCCTCAAGCGTTGATATGCGCGAACGCAACCGATTTTATTAAACCGAAATTGATTACACAGCGAATTAATTAACGGAGCCTTCGCCTAACATACGACGTGACATGATTACCCTAATCCGGCCGTCTCGTTAACGAATAAAACATTTACAAGGGCTGCGACGGAACCCGCTATGAATATTAATATGCTTTCTCCACCTGAAAGTTTATTTCATTACGGCGATATGAAACAGAACGATTGCGGAATGCCGGAAAAGTTTAGCTAAATTTGGACCTTTGCTGAGTGAGGTTGGTTACTGGTAAATATGCGGACTAAATCAGTTTTGTGGAAAATTTGTTTGTCAGTCTGTACATGCTGTAATTTTGTTTAAGGAAGTTCATAACTTTGTGTTAAAATAGTTTTGTCTCTTCATACATGGCTAAAATATATTATGTGTGATTTGGCAAAAATGTGTTAACTCTACAGTTATAATTAGTTAGTTTGTTGCCCTGTGACGCAAAAACTACAACTTAAATGGAATTTGATTAGAATCCTATTACGTTTGGAGGGTTTACCAGGGCGAAAAGTTTTGTATTATTTCCAGAAAAACAAAAACGCAAGTAAGGCTTTTAGAAATGAGATGAGACTTTCCAGAACATTGCTTTAGAGATGTGACACAACATAAAAAATAGCTGATTTTGAATCAATTATTTACTTATAAACACCTACTTAATCATCTGATTAACTATTGCTCATTTGTCCTAAGAAAAATATTTACTTAGTCTTTAAAGATATAAGTAAATAAGAAGATACTGATCATCTAATCTGAAACTATGGTTATTTTAAAATGAGATTACATCAAAAAATTGAGGAAGTTCGTTTTCCATTATAATTTAAATCTAATTTCGAAATATCTTTACCAAGAATTGAACCTCGGTTGGGATCTACTCTTTAGCCTCAACGCCAACGAAGTCAGGCTGATTTCAAATTCTAATTAGTTTTTTTCGGACTTATTTTTATCCGAAATTCGAATTACATATTTGATTAGGTATAGAAAATGTATTGCAAAGAAAACTAAAAAACTTGAAAACAGGGTGTGTAAATATAGAGCTTTAACAACAAAAGCAAGGGATGCAAAATAAAAAAGGAAAAAAAGTGCAAAAATCTATACTTAATATAATAAAGCTGAAGAGTTTGTTTGTTTGTTTGTTTGTTTGTTTGTTTGAACGCGCTATCTCCGAAACTACTAGTGCGATTTGAATAATTCTTTTTTTGTTGGATAGTCCATTTATCGAGGAAGGCTATAGGCTATCAACATAATAATATTAAGGGGGTTGTAAGGGGTTAAAAGGGGGGTAAAAAGTTACTTTTCCACGCGGACGAAGTCGCGGGCGGCCGCTAGTGTAATAATAAACGTCGATTTTCTCCACATCTCTAGTTTCTTCTGGGATGGAATGTAAATACATGGTGATATGAATATAAATGTCATCTAAGTGGATGGAGGGGCGCGGGACCTCTCGTTATGCCAACCGATGGTCTTTATTGCGAATGTGAAGTCATATGCTTTGGTACTAAGAGTTTCGTGCTCCAACAAAATGTTTAATTGACCGTAACTGGCCTAGTTTTCGCCCCGTTGGTCTAGTGGTTTAAGTACCGGGCTGTGATCTCGGGGTCCCGTGTTCGAATCCCGGGTCGAGCAAGAAAATATGTTTCGAATTTTACGAACATAGCTCTGGTTTGTGATCACCAATCCGCATTAGGCAAGCGTGGTGATTAAGCCTAAACCCATCATAGTAGCGATGACTTGATTTCTATGATGGAGGCCTTTGCCCTGCAGTGGGATAGTATATAGGCTGATACTTTACTTTTACTGGCCTAGTTTTAGTTCCCAA
Organism: Cnaphalocrocis medinalis; assembly: GCA_014851415.1. NCBI lineage: Eukaryota > Metazoa > Arthropoda > Insecta > Lepidoptera > Crambidae > Cnaphalocrocis > Cnaphalocrocis medinalis. The sequence goes on from CM026278.1 coordinate 11,755,962, forward strand.
CTCCTTCAGCAATATTAAGTAGTATCAGGCAATTTTACATACATCAAAGTAAGTATACAGCTTAACTTAGATTATATTAGGTATGTACAATCAGAGTATACAGCTTAACTTACATTTGGGTATGGGTATTTTAACAACGTCGGTAGTAGCGGTATTGCCGGTTATATCTTAAGGACCTACAATAGATGAGTATCCTCTCCTTTCCTACTCCTTTCTTAAAATCTAGTATATCGCTTTTGGTGCCCTTGGTACCTACGCTACGCTACGAGTTGTGTAATTACAATGAAGCGACTGCCGTCTAACCTTCGCAACCCTTTAGCAAAAGAACCAGACCAACTGAATCATGGTTTTACATTTCAAAAAGTATTCGAAACGTTCAGATTTCTTCACAATGTTTTCCCTCACCGCCGAGCGAATGGTACAAATACGTATGCAGATTTGAAAAATCCAGAGATGCATCCTTGGATTCGAACCACGTCCTCCGGTATGAAAGGCGATCCTTATAGATACGAGTAGGTATACTGACCTACCATCGCTCTGATCTATTCAAAACATATCCTAAAGATAACAACCGAATAGTCAATATTATTAATTCCAACCACAAAAACTATTATTTCATTCTTATGCTGTAGAGATAAAACTAAACAATAAGCAATATGTAAGTCCCATCCACCACATAACGGTGAAAGTTATTGCTTGCAGGCAGTTTACGACAGAACCATAAGATTTCATCTAAGAATAATATTTCTTCGTATTAGTCTCCCTTACATAAAGCCACGCACTCACGTACCGCGTCGTCTAGGGGCGAATATGCATATTGTCTACCCGCGGGATCCTGGAGGGCTCTTCAGACGCCAACAATAGACGGAGCGTAATTTCAAGTTTTTATAGCCTTATTGTTGGTGCACTCTGCAGGATATGTCGTAGTCGTGTAAGGCTTTTGTTAGCAACGCCGGGGTAATTAGACGTTTACCTACTAGTTTTGTTAGGAGAATTGAGAACTTTTTCTTAATTTGCCTAACAATACTAGGTAAATGTATGGCAGTATGTAGTTCACACGTCACGTAGATTTACGCTTTTTAGATTTTGGGATAACCTTATAATCTGAGACAGGTGAACAATTTGTACACTAATATTACCCCCTAATTATACCTCGGCCTAATTTTTTGAAAAACTGGCCTAATTTTTTGAATTTTTTTTTATTAGCCTAAACTATTCACTGCTGAACACAGGCCCCTCCCAAACTCCTCAATTGGTCTCTGTTAGTAGCCAATGCTTGCCAATCCTGTTTGTGGTGGTCTAAATCGTCACTATCGTCACTCCCATTTGTTGGCTTGTATTGTGTAACGATTTTAGTTCACCTCTCCTAAATTTTATTAAAACATAATAGGAAAAATACAGTATACCTTAAGAAATAATCGGCCTAAACTGTCCACTTTTCTCAGTAATTTAATTATTAAAAATCTTAATCTCTAATCAAAAGACTTTATTTCTCAACCGCTTAAACAGTTACAAAGTACGATGATCAATTCTAGCATCTAAGAACTAGATAAGGCGGCGCGGCAAAGTAATGGTAGTATTTCCTGGCCGGGCGAGTTGCGGTCAGGGAAGGTTCCGGTGCTCGCAGACTGTACAGAGGATATACTGTACTTAGGAATGTTTTTCGGAATACGAAAAAGCTGGCAGTTACAATTTTATAGTGAGAAGGTTCATTGAATCGAAATGACAGGAACTGTATGCTTAAATTCGAAAACTACGAACACACGTGTCGAAGACAGATGATTATCTGAACTACTACTACAAAATACATAATATTTTGTGCTACTACACCGCTCTCTTAATTTCTTCTTATCTCAACATGCTATACTTAAGCGTTGCGTTGCGTCTAAGCCTGTCGCGTTAGATCCTGTAGGCCTAACATGCGCACCGCGACAAAATTTTGTCGACTCTCGTTCGCGAGAGCGCATCCTTCTATCCCGCTCATCGCTCAGTCAGGTGAGCGAGACGCAACTTGCGCCGACAAAATACGAGTGTCGACTAATTATCTCGTGGTGCGCATGTTAGCCCGGCTGGAGTACTTACGTTTAAAATCATGATCCAAGATTAAGGAACTAATTGGATATTGATTACTTTGTTCGGAATCGTATCTAGAGAATTGAGAAACTATCCAAAAACGCGCAGGTTTCTTCATGATGTTCCCCCGTCACAGAGTCAATGGTAGAAATACGCACATTTGATTTGAAAAATTCAAAGGAGCATGCTCAGTTTCAAACCACAACGTCCCGAATGGAAGGCGCGTTTTATCCACTTAGCTACCATTGGTCACCACTCTGCGGATTTTTTTTTACATTATATAGTGGGGATAAACGAGAAGACGGCTCACCTGATGGTAGCCGCGGCCAATGGACATCTGTAACACCTGAGACCTGGACATCTCTAACGCTCTTAAGGAAGGAATAAGCTTTTCTTGAAGACTTTTCTTGAGCACTTCTTTATAAGTAAAGTAAAGTATCAGCCTATATACCACTGCAGGGCAAAGGCCTCCATCATAGAAATAAAGTCATCGCTACTATGATGGGATTAGGCTTAATCACCACGCTTGCCTAATGCGGATTGGTGATCACAAACCCGAGCTATGTTCGAAAAGTTCGTAACATACTTTTGCTCGACCCGGGAATCGAACCCGGGACCCCGAGATCACGGCCCAGTACTTAAACCACTAGACCAACGGGGCGTTTACTTCTTTATAAATAGTAAAGATTATAACGAGCTTGAGTATTTTAAACAATGCATAATATTTATTTCCTACAATAATGTACTTTACTACATTGATGTAATCTCCTATAGCTACACAAGTAATTATCAACATTAACCACGGCTCGGATGCAAGCCTGCATTCTCGCTCGGCGGCCATCGCAACTTACTAATATTTGCCTGAGCCTAATGTAATTAACTCAGTGCGGAACCCTTTCATATTTCAGCTGGAAATACGAGGAATTGTTCTCTTTCCCGTTTGTGAAACGTTTGGACTGTTGAAAGTTTTTGAAGTCAAATGTGTAATTAAGCCTTAATCCACTAGGTGAAATAAACCAGCGGGATAACTTCTGTGAGTCGCAAAGTCATAGTGTAGGTAGATTTATAATTTAGGTATACTCAGATGTTTTTTGTCATAAAACAAAGCGACTATCGAAACAGAAAATTTGTGTTTTTTTACCGTTATTACACCTCTCTTATAGTTTCCGACAAAAATAATCTGTTTATTCTTTATGCTCAAAGCCTTGTCTCGGTATAAAGATGATTTTTTAAAACAGGGATGTAGCCATTTAAAAATAAAATAAAACTATAATACGAATTTTCAGCCGAAAAGTCGTTGACAAAATGTACTTTATAGTACCTATTTGTTATTTCTTTCTGAAGATATATTTTGCATTAACAAAATCTAGTTAAATTTTTGTACCTAGGTACCTATGTTGCGTGAGCTATAAGTCATTCAATATAGAGCAATTTTTCAGACGAACTTTTTTAGTATTGTAAATTTTTCTCAATTAAATCTTGAAACTAAAGAATGTTAACCATTAAGTTAACGTGGAATATGAAGTTGCTCAGGGTGTTGTGAACAAACATACCATATTTCAGAGATGCACAACCACGACTCCTGTATGAAAGGCGCATTCTTATGCACTAAACTACCATCACTTGACGGGTGAAACCTTTTTTTTTTTTTGTTGACCCAGGTGAAATGCGTTACGCATACCCATCCGTCTGCAAACGGATGGGTTATGTCGGACTCCCCCCCCCGTAGAGGAGTTTCCCGGAGTTTTAGTCTGTATACCCCCGATACCGACTAAAACTCCTGGGACTCTCCCTCATCGTCCTTAAGTGGGAGGGGATCGTGGGGCAGTGGTACGGAACCTTACCCCACGATGACGGGTGAAACCTTTACTGTGAAAACTTAACATAAAAAGACAAGAGCATTTTCATTCACTCACATGACTCTTAAATCCGAATTTCGGAACATGCCTGATTTTTTTTTATCTATTAGGTGTCAGACGAGCAAACGGTTTACCTGATGCGATTGCGATTGCCGCTGACCATAGACACCTGCAAGGGTCACAAGCGCGCTGCTACCTTTAACCCCCTTTCCCCCCAATTGGGCCTCCAGTACCCTTATTCACTCGACAAAACATAGAGCAGGCGAAATCACGCTGGTCTTCTTTATACTTCGACTAGCGGCCCGCCCTCACTTCGCTTCGGGACCGTAATTCATAAATGAGCCAATAGATGGCGCTGTGTCCAATTACATCGCTCAAGCGTTTCGTGTTTTCGGTTTACCTATAAGCCTTGTCGTTATCTATAGAAGTTATCTCTTTATAAATAGTATAGAAGAAGATAGATATACAATGTGGCAGACTTGACACACTGTATATCACCGATGTCCCATAATTCGGATCAAAGAGGGACCTCCATAGAGTAAAGACAAAAAATATCGTCATTCATGGAATGGAGCTCCCGATAATAGCATTAGTCCAATATTAGTTACAGGAAAACTACGTTAGGAAAGCAATTTCGGCTTCGCATATTGCCTATTAGCAAGTGTTCGTACTTTTTTCCTATTGTTTCGTATTCTTGTTACCCGAACGCATTATAGGGAAAGGTCCCCATCGATTGAAAATGTTAGAAGCTCTGTGGGAGGATTTTGTATGAGGAAAATGAGTTTGCAAAATAACGGGTTTCTTATTATTATCAGGGCAAACAAGCACAAGGATGACCTGATGGGTGTTCACTGCCGCTCAGCAATGGAAAATTTACGACCTGCAATACTTACCAGTCACCAATGGAGTCGCCTAAAGCAGTTAGATAACAACTGACGCACAATATAATTAGATTACCTATAATAATATTAGATTCTTAAAGACATTACTTTATGAATTTGACTTCATGTACCTACATAAATACATCAATCAGTTAGTGACTTATCACTTAATGAATGCATGATGAAGGCGGCGATCAGAATTAAAATGAAATGACCACGACCACTCTGTCCAGAGTGATACCAACATAGAATATACATACAATTTATCATACTCCAAAGATCGTGGGTTCGATCCCCACCCTGGACAAGCATTCTTATGATGAACACTTGTGTTCGTTCAGGGTCTGGGTGTTATATATGTATTTAAGTATTATATTTGTGATCCTCCGTTGTCTGATATTTTAAGCTAACACAAGTGCTTAAGGTATTATGTAGTACGGAGTCAGGTCATGACATATTATTAGTATGAGATGTTGTGTGAATTTATTTATTTATTTACATTATTTTCAAGTTGTTCCCAGCAATAGAATCAAATCATCTAAATAGAATAAATGCTACTGAAACCCCGCCTTTAGTAAATGCCGCCTGAGTTTTAATCAACCGGCATGCGTTGAAAATATGCGGTCAACATTCATACATACATTAACGCAGCTATTTTAATTATTCACTGGAATAAACTGACAATTCGTAGCAAAGTTATTTTAAACGGAATGCTGTACAATAACACTGGCAACAATTCGGTGCTTGAAAGTATACAATGTAAATTGAAAGCATTATTTGCGATAGTAAATACAAGTGAAAATTTGATTGGTGTGTGTTTTGGCGATGACTAATTTTAGCAATTCGTTTTGGCATTGATAATATCATCGATATGATAGTGGTACATAATTCTGAACATCGATATGTACACAACTAAATACTAAAAGCGTTTGAAAAAGTGGTCGAAACAACGCTATCATCATTAGTGGTTCTACAACTTATAAATAATAATATATTATAATAATATTTCACTACATCACATACGGTGGCCAGCACTAACTTGATGTGCTGGTACAATCTGTCAAATTTCTTCAATCGACCCTCACTTTTATGTCAAACGTGTTTGGTTCAATATCAACTGAGGAAATTTGACAGATTGTAGTAACTTGATGTGCTGGCCACTGTACATTGGTCTGACTCTGGTCTCATAGTCAGACCTACCTATCTAGATAGCTCAAGCACTGTGTTACAGATATCAGAACCAACAGTGGAATTACAAATATATACGTATAATACTTTTCTTTTGTAAATACATAAAACACCCAGACCAATACAAACAAACATGTACTGTGCGGGGATCGAACCCGCAACCCTTGGCCCAGACGCAGCATTCACTACCACTGAACCAAACGGGTCGTCCAGTACGTACTATAAATGCTACGGACAAGGGAGTTTGTAAACAAGATCAATAAACATAATCAATTCCCTTAATATCAAAATTACGAACTACTTTATGCTGTAATAAAACAATAAAACCTAGTTTAACTAGTTTTTCACCATACATAATATGGTGACAATGCTAGTGCCATTCATTCTAGAGGTAAAAATGTCATGCACACCTTTTAACACGAAGCAAAACTGGAACTAGGCCGAATATATCACCAAAATTTGTTCCAGCGGAAGCCTAAAAATAATATGAATATGTTCTCAACTCTCCAAAGATTTATTAAACGTATTACAGGGAAATACGAAAGGCGTTAGTCAAGCGCAGGTGTGCTGACGATTCGCTAAGTTGCCATATTTTTGTAAGGGAATCGAGTTGGGAATATTTCGGGAACGGCCCAGGTAATGGATTGTGCAGATCCCATTCTTTTAGCAAGGTATGAAATGTGCTCTTCGAAATATTCACTGGGTAATAATGTTGAAGTTTAACTTTGCGTAGCGCGTTGTAAATGGTAGCCAGGCGTCGGGTTACTTCGTAGAGTAAGGTAACTGTACCCGTAATCTGATTTTCTAAGGCATCTCTCTCATCTAAGAGTGTGATTCCCAGTTGCATCTGAACCTGTCGCTATGGAGCCCGGGGTACGCTTAGATCATGATTAAAGATTTCGGAGAAGGTATGGTTTTTACAATGAAGCAACTGCAAATGACAAAAATATGGAACGAACTGCCACCTGCGGTATTTCCGGACCACTACGACCTACAAACCTTCAAGAAAAGGGCATATCTCGCTCTAAAAGGCCGGTAGCGCACCTGTGAAGCCCCTGGAGTTGCAGGTGTTCATGGGCGACGGTAATCGCTTAACATCAGGTGATCCGTATGCTCGTCTGCCCCTTATCCTATAAAAAAAAAAAAAACTGCCGACTTTCGCAACCTTTTAACAGGCGAACTAGACTAACTGAATCATCTAGGTGAATCAACTAGGTTCCCTTTCGATAGTTATTCCTCACCACCAGGCTCATAGAAATATGCACATAGATTCAAAAAATCTATAGGTGCATGCTCGGATTCAAACTACGATAAGATATTTGGCTCCGTTTTCAGGACAACGTTCCCCACACTAAATCGAGGATGATTTGTTTAACTTCCACCTAGTTCCTACTGACTATGATTGTATTACCTAATTATTGACATTTTTATCAACATTTATTTGGACATGACGGAATTAAATTATATGGCAATGAATTGAATATAAATTTAAATATTAATTATAACACTATTTTTGATTGTATTAATTGTTAAAACTTTTAAAATTTGCATGCTAGGTAATTCGCAATATTTTAGTGAGACTGTTCAACATTTAAGACCAATGTATCTACCACCTAAAATTGTGCAAATAAATATATTTCATTTCATTTCATTTAGAAAATAAGATTATAGGTGGAAATCAAACAAATCTACCTTGGAGCAGTAAGGCTAGTCCACTATCAAATGCACCTTTGATCTAAGACAGTTCAACAAAATATGAATTTTATTCTTATAATTTTCAGATGATACTGTACAAGTTAATATACAAGTATTTAAAAAAACACACTCAACAAGAGCGCATATGAGGAAACTCCTGTACGGAAAACCCACAACTTTTTTCATAACCGTTTACTCAATATAACTCTTTCAACAAAATTATACAACATCGCCAACAAAGTGAATTAAAACCGCCAGTGCCCGACGCAGAACGACATATTAATCAAAAGATATCCGTACGTTTTTTGCCGACACCAAAGGGTGTATTTCAATGGCACCCCTTCCAAATATTGGTTTTTGTTGCCCATACCGGCGTCCAGTAAGAGCAAACCCGTGTTTTTCCATTACAAGCGTACGCGATATCTTGCGCAGGCTTTCACTATGACGTTTTATAGTGCCACGTCATTAATCCGTGAATATAAAGTGAGGGAATGACAAAACATGAATTAATTTCGGATATGTCGTACGGTACGATGAACACCCTAATATGTGATACACACGGTCGGGGAGGACATATGACAAAGGCACGAGAAACGATTGCCGCCGCCTATAGACAACTGCAACACCAGTGTCACACCCCCTTTCGCCCCCAATTGAGAGTCCGGTACCTTCACTCACTCGACGAAACACAGCGCAGGCACTGCTTTACGCCGCCGGTCTTCTGTCACGCCGTGGTATCACTCCCCGGCCCATTCATGCCGAAGCACGCTTCGTGATACACATGATTGCAAGTTTAACATAATAACTACATGTATGTACGACGTACATGTACTTATTTCACACTTTTTATTTATTATTACATCACTATCAACTTCGGACGAGAAAGAGTTTGATTTAGTTCATGTCTTATTCAGAAAGTGCATTGTGCATAGATTTGGTAGCTTATTTAAATTGGCATTGGAGAAAGGGAGTTTTCCGGTGCAAATGCTGAATTTATTATCAAAATCGCTACTGCTAAGATCAATGTTCAAACTCAAACATCTTTAAAAATAAAATAATAAATAAATTTCACACAACATCTCATACATTGACCTGACTCCGTACTAAGTAGCTTATGCACTTGTGTTACAGATATCAGACAACAGAGGATCACAAATATAATACTTAAATACATATATAATACCTAGACACTGAACAAACACAAGTGTTCATCACACGAATGTTTGTCCAGGGTGGGGATCGAACCCACGACCTTTGGCGTATGAGGCAGGGTCACTACCATTGCGCCAACCGGTCAGTCAAAAAAAAAAAAAAAAAAAATCTAGACTTACTAGAATTTTTCTCACGTGATTTAAATTTTCCCTGGAACGTGTCTCTTTAATCACTTGACATTGGCAAAATTAACTGTGTCCTGAACACAATACAGGCCAATAAACAAAAAAAAAAGTTTCCCTTTGTTCATCAGTCCTTACAACCGTAAGTACATTGTTATCACTAGCGACAACTGCACCCTCTGCGGGGAGCGCGAGGAAACTCGCTCAATTATGTCACCCCAGCTTTTTAGCTTATTTATCAACAGATCTCAGATGCGGGGTGATAAGCAACACCTTCGTATCAGCTCCTTGGTCTGGAGTTAATGGACTTCGCTTAGCTGATTACATTTGGTTAACCAAATGTATTATTGAATTTGATAACCTTTTGATGAGGTCATTTTGTATTCATTTAAAGAAGTACCTGCGCCGTGATGCGCCTTGCCAGTCGCTGAGCTGCTGATCTTAGGAAGGTAGCTGAAATTTACTGGATGACATTACAACGGCAATGAAATCTTTGGTCATAACTAACTTAAGTGAACTTTATTCAGAAAACAAAATATATCAACGATAATACCTTCGAGTACGTCAATTGAAGTGAAGCTACAGGTAGGAGGTATAATCGGACCTACTACTTATTAGTAAATTATTATTATTATAAGTAAGTAAGAAAGATCATAAGCCCGTCGCAGCAAACCTCCTCTGTTGAATGCAGGTGGCGGACCTGAAAGTAGGTATCTTCTCTATGACGTATAGGTAAGAAGTGTAAAAAATACTATATAATGCCGTCTCTTTTTCCGCGCAGTTACAGTTTTACATGAGACTTTGACTGACTTGCATGAGACTTCCCACTTTTTCAAATATTGCACTTGATAATCTTGAGACGGTAGATTATATTTTAATAGTTCTTGATTTTACCAAAATCAAAACAAGTTTTCTTAGACATAATCAATTCCTTGCAAATTTTGGAATGTAATATATACTTTGGTGACTTTTACTTTAATTCACTAGCTTCTCTGCCAGCTTTCACATAGAAAAATAATACACAGTTCTACACTACCCAATCATGTTACCACCACAGCTCCTTGTAACTTATTACCACCTCATATACTTCAAGTTGGCTAGCAAATTGCCAAAAAGTGCACTTACACCATCGACCACTCGTAGGTAGTGTTAGGGTTTATCCAGCACGCGCCCGGCACGTGTCTGGCTGAGAACACGTCATTAGCTCAGCGTGTCTCGAGGGAGCGGTTATGAGTTGAGCGCTTGTGATCGGAACGGTTTGAGCGATGAGCGAAAGCGTGAGAGGTGAGCGAAAGCAGTTTGAGAGATATGTGAAAGCAGTTTGAGAGTTATGTGAAAGCAGTTGGAGAGATATGTGAAAGCAGTTTGAAGGATAATTATGTGAAAGCAGTTTGAGAGATATGTGAAAGCAGTTTGAGAGATATGTGAAAGCAGTTTGAGAGATATGTGAAAGCAGTTTGAGAGATATGCGAAAGCAGTTTGAATGTTGAGCGAAATCAGGTTCAACTATTTAGTAATATAGGATTTCTGAGTTTAATGCTTGTGATTGGAGCGGTTTGAGCGATATGCGCACGAAAGAGAAAAGAAAAAGAAAGAAAATTGAGATGAATTATGAACAAAACCATGTGGGCGATGAACGCATGAAGTTTGAACTTTAAACAAAAGCTTGTTGACAGATAAGCCCTTTCAGCGTTGGTGCTAGGGTTTGTCCACCAAGCGCCAGGCACAAGTTCGGTCGAGGACATGTAATGCCATGACATGAGCTAATGAGCTCACCGTATCTTGAAGTATCGGTTATGTAGTGAGCAAATGTGATATGTTTTAGTAACAAATGTAATAAAAATTAAAAGTTTCAAACAATTGGAACGAATTTTTGTTTATAGGATGCGTAAAACAGTATGAGAAAAGAGTAATAAAATTTGATTTCAATCTCATGTAGGGTAATGAAACATGTTCAATTTAAATGTTACTTAGGTATGCTAAGAACCAGTATCTTATTACTTGAACCCTATTGTTTAACAAAGGGTGACTATTTTTTACCTCTCCGGCAGGGACAGGGTAAGTGCAATTATGGCATAATTTAGTAATTACATTTTGATCCATCGTTTCTATTACGAGTAGATTCTAATTGAAACGAGGAAGGAGATAGGAGGAAGGATAGGTACATAACCTATTAAAAGTATCGAAAATGTTTAATGGATCTCTGTTGTATAACTACATAATTAAGTAGTTTTCGTGTGTTGCTACGAGTATGTTCAACAACAAAATGTCAGTGTATAGGTAAAATCCATCTTATTGTAATTATCTTTCTCTACATTGCAATGTTCATGTACAAAATAGATACATATGTGAATAGCAGTTTCACAAAGTTATCTCATCATCATACATAGATTGCATTACTTTAATATTGCTAGACTTTGGCTACCTGGCATCCGGTATTATTTGACATGTAAGACAAAGATTTAAAAAATTTAAAGGCCCATATTTTAGTTACATTTTAATAGATGCTTAATATTGTTACTTATACTTCAAAGTATACTATAAAATGGAGTAACTTGCTTTAAAATCTTATCTTAATCAAAAAGTTCTAACAATAATGTATATGTAAATGTCACCCACCATATCCCGATTGACGTCTTATCCATACTGTGACACGGCAAGAAATCTGAGACACTTATTCCACAGCATAATTATCATCTATGATCATAAAAGAACACAAAGCAAATATTTTCCCACTACATCGATTACTATATAATATCTTTCATAATAATGAACAAAGAATCCTATTGCCTCTATTCATTAAATGATAAACGGCCATTAATATCTTTCGCACCTCATATCACGAAACCTCTGCGTCTCGAAATAATAAGAGCACTTACGAAGTGACAACGGAAGGCTTCCTTTCCTGAATAATGGTAGTCCACTTCCGGCGATATATTTCCGCTATCTCTCAGCCAACATGGCGGCCACACTTCCGGTTGACCGTTATGGAGTGTTAATCGAGCATTATGTCTGCTAGATGAAAAACTATCTGAGGATAGCCGTTCGAGTGAATAATTTTCGCGTAAGGGTCTTAGGTGGGCACCCCTATGAATAATGAGATGTGCTGATACTGCAATATTGCTGGAATGCTTTGTATCTTGTTGGAACACTTTATCACGTATCCTGTACAAATGTCGATAGTTTATTTGTACAGGTCTGGATGAATTAAATAAATAAAAGGTGATTTGCAATTATTAAATAAGTAATATTCAATATTTAATTTGCATTATTAAAATTATCAGCCTATAAATGTCCCAATGCAAGGCAAAGACTTTTATTATAGAAATCAAGTCACAGCTATAATCTGGGTCGAATAATGCGGTCAAACACTGTGTTCGAAAAATTGGAACTCTTATTTATGCCTCGATCCGGATATCGAATCATTAGACCAAATCGATTTGTGCTTCTAAAATTTAACAAGGGAGCTACAACAATGGATTTAAAGTAAATATTATTATGTATCTACTCGAATTTGGTATACAAATAAGTACTTATTAGTTTTTAATTAATCAATTTTGAGCTTAATTTTATAGGCACTCCAACTAGTCAAAAGTATATAATGTTTAAAACATATTTCACTTGGGTCTTACCATACTTCGTAGAAAAGACGTAGGTGAGTATCCGAATAAAATCGACATTGTAAGCATTGCGTTCTTAACCGATTCATTATTCATTGGAATCATATTACCATTTTTACATACAAAGCGTCGCTATCGATTTTTGATAAACTGAATGGAAAATACGCCATCCGAGCGTTTTGTATTCTCAGACGTCATTGTTTGCTCTTCCCTCGTCTGCGTTTTGTGTTATTGTTCTTCTTCTCAAACAAAGGCTGAGTCCACAAAGACGTAATTACACAGAAGGGTTCACCCAAGAAAAATTCCGCGATTACCTTTAATTTTCCGCGTTGAGATCGCCAGATTTTCGCAACAATATTTCTTGCGAAGAATGGATTCATTAGATCACTTAATTACGGTAACAATGTTTCTTTTCTACCTAATTGTGCGATTACGCAAATTATAACGTTGTACCTCTTTGTTCTTTTGAATGGAAAACTTAGGTCCTGTTGAAATTTTGTTTTTTTTTTATAAACAGAAGATAATAATTTTAATTCTCTCTCGCTCTGCAAATAAAATATTTTTTTAATACCGGATTTTTTATTTTATTTCAATACGGGTATGTATTATGTACCTACGTATGCTTTCTATTTTTTTATAAATTCACTTGACATCTCATCCATTGACTCCATACTAAGTTAAGCTTAAGCACTTGTGTTACATATACTATATGATATGATATGATATACAGAGGAAACATAAATAGATATACTACAAATACATACATTATGCCCAGACACTGAACAAGCACAGGTATTCATCACACTAATACTTGTTCAGGATGGGGATTGAACCCATGCGCCATCGGGTCAGTCCTTTTCCAGTCACATTTATGATTGAATAGAATAGAATAGAATACGTTCATTTGGAACCAAAAATACAGAAATGTAGTACAGTTCAAAATCTTAAAATATAATTAATCTAATTTAATATAGGTACAACAATCTAAATCTATAAGGTCCCCGCTCATCTAATGTCGGGATACAGTTGAGTGTGCCTTGACGCTGGTTTTCTGCGGACACCTGACAGTAAGTGTGTTGTTTTTTCAAGTAATATGGCATCATTACTCAATTCCACATCATCTATGGTGTTATTACTGAGTTAACGCCTTTTTCACTGACACTCTAGATTATAAATGTTTCTTGTCTTTTAAATTTAATATGTAAGTAATTACATCTTTTCTTGTCTGAAAAAAAAATCCTATTCTATTCCATGTAATTGGTTAAAGTAAAATTGTTATCTACCTTTTTAACATGTCTTTTTAAATTGACTGGTCAATTCAATAATATTATGATGAAACCCATCATCAGTGGGTTCAATTGCCTATAAGTGGCTGCTGACTGCATGTGCAGCTTTTTTTAAAGCTGGGAGTTCATAAGTGAACCGATTCTAATTAGCTAATCGTTTAAAGTTACCATCAGGCATGATATTGAATTTCCTAGGACCTAAGCTATTGAGTGGATGTAATGATGTTGGTAGAGTTTAATCAAGCTGAAAAAAAAAGAATTTACGGTTTTAAATTCGTATATTTAAGCCCCAAACTTTGTATGCCTAGGGCCCTAATATGTCTTAGACCCTTATCATTGCTACGAAGTAGATACTTATGTATAATATGTATTTGCCACCACGAATACCTAGATAATAATAATGTTAATTTTGCTGTATGTTACAAATTTTATTTACGTGTTGCGCTATTTTTTCTGTAATATTCAAACTCAATGTTTTCTGTTTATGAATAAATGAATTGAATTGATCTAACCTATTTTTACTCTGAAATATTAAACATACTTTATACTTTTTTACCGCCTATCCACCGCATAGTAAATAAAAAGAAAACAATATGTATGGAGTCGAGTTGGAGAGATAGTCAAACATTCCACTATCCATATCTCTTTCTATCTCTTATCCTTTCAATTGTGATCAGGTACTCGTTTTTACTTCCCATATGAATCCGTAGCCTTATAAAAACGATTACCTCAATTACAAAAGCAGTTTTTTAACCCTATGCCTTCCCATACCATTTTCCCTGATAATCACATGTCTAGAATTTTAAAGGAGACAGGTTCGCGGTTCACATAGTTTTCTTCGAAGTACCTACCTTTTGAAAGGTATCTATTTATAGGCTTCAAATCACGGCCTTCTTTGAATCTAACGTATGAAATGATTTGAAAGAAAATGTATTGTTAAGTTTCTTTCATTAGATAGCTAAATTACTTTAAATCTAAAACAGTTAAACTTGCCAGCGTTGGCTATAGATCAGTGCCAGTACGGTGTATAATTATTGATTAGCGTGATGGATGTGTACCATTGCGAGTGCGAGACAGCTGAACAAACACAAGGGTTGATCCCACGATTGTCGAATAAATTATAGCAGCAATAAATATTTGCTGATCAATGACTTATTTTGCTAATCATATAGGTACTATTTTTACTGCACATAATAATTAATATTTCTCAAATGTAATAAAATGCGCTGCTACCTCCAAAGTTTCAACAGCATTCATACACATTATACCACCGACCTTTCCCATTCAATTTATTCCGAAGTCAAGAACTCTCGCAGCAAAGAGGCCTGCCATGAAATGTATGTAAATGAGACCTACTTTCTATACCTCTTATCATTAAGGACTCATACATACATTGCGTCCATGAATGTTATATCAGCCTCTGTCCAGGCTGTATACGCGTAATTTGCAATTCTGTTTAGCCTCACAAGGGTTAGATCTTTTACAAGGTTGGTCGTAAAATAAATAACGTTTACTGTATCATATTTTAGGAAGTTTTGTAGTGAAAAAAGCCAGGATACTGCGCATTGCCGCGCTCATAGACGTCAACTAACTTTAATGTTCATTAACTAATTACGGATAGTCTTTTTGGGTTCTAAAATAAGTCCCAATTAAAGTTTATTGATGTCTAATTGACTTGTTTTTTGTTTTATAGATGACTAGTGGCCCGCCCTCGCTTCGCTTCGGTATTTTAATTTTTTGAACGAAGTAGAATTCACAACAATCAAAGTAATTAGCAAAAAGAAATTTTACTGATACTTATAGGATTGATAATTTTGGTGATCGTAAACCTTAATGAAGGAATCTCAAAAAGATTTGATTTAAAAAATGCTGGAAACTCTATAACTTTACTTTGTCAAATTTAATCAGTTCCCCCGTTCACCCCTATAGGGGGGACTTTCATTTAATTTGTATGGAAAACCCAAATACCAATTTTCAAGATTCTAGCTTCAAAAAATGACAATACTTCGTTTCAACCCCCTTTTCCCCCCTTTTTAGGTTGAAGAAAAAAATGCCGAATTCAATTTCTTTACATTTGCATGCAAAGCCCAAATACCAAGTTTCAAGAATCTAGCTTTAAAATTGACAATACGGCGTTTTATCCCCCTTTCTCCCCTTTTTAGGTTGAAGAAAAAAATGCCGAATTCAATTTCTTTACATTTGCATGCAAAGCCCAAATACCAATTTTCAAAGCTCTAGCTTTAAAAATGACGAATTTTCCATACGACGTTTTAACCCCCTTTCACCCCTTTGTAAGCTGAAGAAAAAAAAATGCTGAAATTACTTTCATTTAATTTGTATGGAAAACCCAAATACCAATTTTCAAGACTCTAGCTTTAAAAATAATAAATCTCCCATACATTGTTTTAACCCCCATTTCACCCCTTTATGGCTTGAATTTAAAAAAAAACTAAAACAGGTCAATTTTTATTTTTGATAAACAACCATAATCCAAATTTTCAAATCTCTAACATCAAAATTGAAAGACTTTCATACTAACGTAAACCCCCCCTTTCACCCCTTTAGGGGGTGAATTTCGCAAAACCCCTTCTTAGTGCGCGCCTACATAGTAAGAACTACCTATGTTTCAAATTTCATGATTTTAGGTCCAGTAGTTTTGGCTGTGCGTTGATAGATCAGTCAGTCAGTCAGTCACAGGCCGAGACGTTACCTCTTTATTAATAGTATAGATATAGAAGACTAACAAGCAGACAGATCACCTTAATGGTAAGCAATTAACCACTGACGCTGCTTCTCGCTGGTTGTACATATGTAAAGACATGGTATCACTCCGGTCGATTCGATCCATTTATCTCTAATTGTGATAATAAAATGTTGCATTCAAAGTTCAAAAACAGTTTTTTACATTCCTAATTTCTAGGCTTTCCATAGGTCTGGTTCCCTTGTCTAAGTCTTACGAGACCGGATTCAGCACCTTAAGGAAAAGTATCTTACTTTTCTTCTGGCATCATTTTCGAAAATATTTCGACGGCGTCCCCAAAGGAATGTCTCTTCAAGGATTTCTGCCTCATGATTAACTCCTAACACAAGTTTACACAGAAAACACGCGTGTGAAATCTCCAGGGCGGTATGTACGGAGGGCTTAATTAAAAGCCTTCTTAATTAGGCTAGGGGCGGTACAATGCGCTCAAAACTTTATAAGACAATAAGAGGAAGTAATTAAAATATTACCGTACAAAGTCGGATGTTTTCCGTTTATTGCGCGCGCTCAACAAGTTTGCTTTCATTTTGGGAACGCATATTGCCTCGCTTTGGTTTGACTCTTCCGTGTGGAACCATCTTTATTAATGTCATTTATAAAGTGCTCGAATTAAAGTCGAGGGATCCTTTAGGGCTTGAAACTTTGGCGTCCGAACCGTTCGTTCCGTCGTCATACCAAAGAATAGGAATACTCAGCGGCTCGCCATAAATACTTTCAAGGGTTAAGTTGAGATAAGTATTGAGTAGGTACGTAAAGCAATTCATGCTTTTGCCATGTGTAGAAGTAAAAGCGGCATACAAGCAATTTGCATTATTGGTCATGCTTTCTGATAAGTGTTTATAAAGAGGTTAACATCATATTCCACGCCAAGGCTTATATATGTATAAACCGAAAACACGAAACACTAGCGCCATACAATCAACGCCCAGTGCCATCTATTGGTAGACAGTGGAACTACTGTCCCGAAACGAAGAGAGAGCGGGCCACTAGTTCTAGATAAAAAAAGATGAGGATAAGAATTTAAAAAAATACTTTGCTATGGAGTACAATAGTACTGCATACCTATTCCAGAGTTGCATTTGGTAACTATTCCAAAAACTTTACTTTTTCAACAACATACGAGTAAAATATTTTTATTATTCCTCAACCATAAACGAAAACATAGTCTCAAAACATTTATAGGTATATTGTTTTACCAAAATGTATCTCGGCGTACAGTCAGACGCGCTGTCCCGATGTTTACCCACGTGCGCGTTCCCACTTCTGTTGTTCGACACAGCATTATGGTAATCACTAATATTGTTAGAATTCACTGTGACCGATGCTACCTTTGGGTAAATTTTTAATTTTGTTTTTCAAACGCACAACGATGTGACGTGAGTTTTTTAATTGACACCGTGTAAACACGAAGCAGTGTTAATGTGAGAATTTTCATTTCATCAAATTAAAGCTGCCGGCTTATTTACAAATACTATACTACTTAGCACGAATTTTATATTTTTTATTATTCTCACTTTTTTTAAATGACTTCATTATGGATCAAAATAAAACCTTTGAAAAATTTGTTGAACAGCTGATATTTTAAACAATAATAGTATTTTTGTGCATTTACAAAAGTTATTCATTTATCGTCTAAAATAAGCTAAAGTTATTTTATACGTATCATTGGGTAAAAAATATCATAAAAATTAAAAGAAAATAAAATTTTACAGTACATGTTATGTACCAATTAAATTATTTGTATGATGTGATAACGCAATACGAGAAACTTATAGACTTAATTCAACCTTATCCACAAAATCATTAACTTTTACCAATAGAGTGCCTAGAGTCAAGCTATAATATTTAGACTACTTATATTTAAATTTTCTCTAGAATGTTCGCGCTATCTTATTGCGCACCCTATCATTGGGAGTAAATCATGTAATATGAACAATTTCCGAACATAGTTGAAAATTAAGGCATCCAACAAAGTTCTAGACTGTCTATTCAATACATCGCGTTTCCCGCCTTAAGGTTGCTGCTGCAGTCTACTAGCACCACCGTATTTTATAAAATGACTGGTGGCCTGTCCTCACTTCGTTTCGGGACAGTAGTTCCAATGTATGCCAATAGATGACACTGGGCGTTGATTGCATCGCGCTAGTGTTTCGCCTTTTTTTAAATGACTTCATTATGGATCAAAATAAAACCTTTGAAAAATTTGTTGAACAGCTGATATTTTAAACAATAATAGTATTTTTTGTGCATTTACAAAAGTTATTCATTTATCGTCTAAAATAAGCTAAAGTTATTTTATACGTATCATTGGGTAAAAAATATCATAAAAATTAAAAGAAAATAAAATTTTACAGTACATGTTTATGTACCAATAAAATTATTTGTTTGATGTGATAACGCAATACGAGAAACACCTTATCCACATAATCATTAACTTTTACCAATAGAGTAGGTACCTAGAGTCAGACTATAATATTTAGACTGTATTTAAATTTTCTCTAGAATGTTCGCTCTATCTTATTGCGCACCCTATCATTGGGAGTAAATCATGTAATATGAACAATTTCCGAACATAGTTGAAAATTAAGGCATCCAACAAAGTTCTAGACTGTCTATTCAATACATCGCGTTTCCCGCCTTAAGGTTGCTACTGCAGTCTACTAGCACCACCGTATTTTATAAAATGACTGGTGGCCTGTCCTCACTTCGTTTCGGGACAGTAGTTCCAATGTATGCCAATAGATGACACTGGGCGTTGATTGCATCGCGCTAGTGTTTCGCCTTTTTTTAAATGACTTCATTATGGATCAAAATAAAACCTTTGAAAAATTTGTTGAACAGCTGATATTTTAAACAATAATAGTATTTTTGTGCATTTACAAAAGTTATTCATTTATCGTCTAAAATAAGCTAAAGTTATTTTATACGTATTATATACATTGGGTAAAAAATATCATAAAAATTAAAAGAAAATAAAATTTTACAGTACATGTTTATGTACCACTAAAATTATTTGTTTGATGTGATAACGCAATACGAGAAACACCTTATCCACAAAATCATTAACTTTTACCAATAGAGTAGGTACCTAGAGTCAGACTATAATATTTAGACTGTATTTAAATTTTCTCTAGAATGTTCGCTCTATCTTATTGCGCACCCTATCATTGGGAGTAAATCATGTAATATGAACAATTTCCGAACATAGTTGAAAATTAAGGCATCCAACAAAGTTCTAGACTGTCTATTCAATACATCGCGTTTCCCGCCTTAAGGTTGCTACTGCAGTCTTCTAGCACCACCGATTTTAAATAATGTTTTTTTTTATGTGACAGATGGCAGACGAGCAGGAGGATCACCTGATGGTAAGCGATGGCTGCCGCCCATAGACACCTGCAACACCATTAGAGTCACAAGTGCCTTGCTAAACTTTAACTCCCTTTACTCCAATTGGGCCTCCGTTACCCTCACTCAATCGACGAAATACGGCGTAGGTGCTGCTTCACGCCGATATTCTGTGAGGCCGTGGTATCACTCCGGTCGAGCCGGCCCATTCATGCCGTAGCGTGGCTCTCCCACGGTTAATGTGTTTGATAAGTGGCTGACGAGCAGACGGACCCCTTGGTAAACTCAAGTGCGCTACACTACAAACTTTATTTATATATTTCATGTGATGATTTTAAGATATATAAAAAGTAATATCAGTATCAAAATGATTTTGCTGTTAAAAAAGAAGTAAACTGCTTAAAACTACGATGTAAAAATACTTGTGTCATTTTCTCTGTTGGAAGGTAAACGTAGATACGTCCGAATTGGTTATGATGGCAATGGTACTTACACTACGAATAGATTTAATTTTTCAAAGTTTTTTTCATATTACGGTGAGGTAAACATCACTATTTATTTATAAAACAAAAAATATCGGTGCTAGTAGACTGGAAGCACCCGTAAATAGACGTGCTCGTACCATAGAAGCAACTTTGCCAGCCTCCCCACATTGATGGCAAACTTTTGCTCACAAGCCAGGAAAATTTCTTTTAAGAAAATTGAGAGTATCAATATTATGGGCAAATTTTGCATTTCATTTTGCTATTATGGGCCTGACTGTACTTGACACTTTTGTTCCTAAAACTCCGCGATAAAAAATAAAATAAAGAATCTTTTACATAAACCAATTTTTTTATGTTATAGGTATTTGATGAGCAGATGGATCACCTGATGATAAGCGATTTTGTCATCGATGGATAAATAAAATAAATAAATAATTAAGACAACATCACATACATTGTCCTGGTCCCAAACTAAGGTTTTCCCTTGTACTATGGAAACCAGAAACAACCAAGGAACTTCAAACACCCAGACCCAACACAAATATCTGTTTCATCGACAAACATTGTGTTGGTGCGGGAATCGAACCCGCGACCCTTGCGTCTCAACCTCTGTTAACCTATTATCTGCCCTTCTCCTGTTTACCTTTTGACTGGCCGGATGGCGCATTTGGTAGTGACCCTGCCTCATACGCCAAAGGTCGTGGTTTCGATCCCCACCCTGGACAAACATTCGTGGGATGAACACTCGTGTTTGTTCAGTGTCTGGGTGTTATTTATTTACTTATTATATTTGTGATCCTCTGTTGTCTGATATCTGTAATACATGTGCTTGAGCTACTTAGTACGGAGTCAGGTCAATGTATAAAATGTTGTGCGAATTTATTATTTACTAGTGGCCTGCCCTCACTTTGTTTCGGGAAACTAGTTTTCCATGCAACCAATAGATGGCGCTGGGTGTCGATTACATCGCACATGTGTTAAGATTTTTTGGTTTACCTATAAGCCCTGTTGTTGTCTATAGAATTTACCTCTTTGTAATTAGTATAGAAGATTATTTTCCGGCTTGCTGTCTGGTACCTACTTACTCAGTCAAATATAACCCAGGCGCTGCTTCACGCCTATTGTTTGTGACCCTGTGGTATTTCTCCAGTCCAGTCAGAGGGTGCGTGCTTCGAACCACTTACTAACACTTTAGTACCATATCAAAGTAACATTTAGTCTTTACCCCATAAAAATGGACCACGCGGTTACTTTGACGTGATACAAAAGTTTTTAGCTACTTCTGATGCAGACCGTACCAATTCTTGGCGAGTAAATGCGGCTTTCAGGCGTACGTCTTTTGTATCTACAGTTCTACATATTGAACCAATGATAGAAATGGGTGAGCGCTTTGTAGAACCAAATTCACCTATTCTAAGACCATCTGATGACTATTTGAATAGGTCGAAATCCTCTATGGATCTAGCATTGCATAGGGTGCGGCGTAAGATACAAGAGACTAGCAGAATCGTACTCTACTATATTTTGTATGATAGTAACAAGAATGCGTCATTGATGGCGGCCTCGATGGGGCTAGTGACTAAGGTGTTCGCCCGAAGCGCGAAAGGTCCCGGGTTCGATTCCCGGTCAAGTCAATTTAGGAAACTACATTTTCTAAATTTCTGGGTTGATGCCCCCAGTTAATTATCGTCATCTGGCGGCCATAGCACAGGAGTTGCGTTAGTTTGAGACCAGGTTGATTGGTGTGATTGTCTGGCGCATTTAACGAAAAAAAATGCGTGATTTGATAACGTGTTATCGTAAGAGAAGTGACGTTAACAACTTGTTTTAGTTACAATTGTCATTATTTTCGATACTATCCACTAGATAGTTATTTCGATTTTTGTATTGCATTATAACAATAACTCGTAGGTTTCACTAATGTGAAAATGTGTTTATAATAAAATCCTCTACAACTTATGCCTTGCCCCATCGCTGAAGCACCCGGTAGATGATAGGGGCACATGGAGCCCCGTCTCATTTGCGGCAGACAGGGAAGAGGCGGTTCGCAGCCATCTCTCAGTGACGTCATACGTTGCACTTATTTACGATAATAGACGGTACGGCAATCCAAAGACATGGAAATCGATTTCCGAGAAAAAAGAAACAGAATAGTCGTTGTTTTAATTTAAAAATGGAATTCAATACACCTATGTCTACACATCACTTGATTCTTTTTTGCTATTGAACCTAAATCATTTGATTTGGAAACAAATAGATGTCTAGGTTATTTTTATAAATATATTTTTTTGAGTGCGACGAACGATTGAATGCGATAATATTCTCGTAATCTTCTATACTATTTATAAAGAGATAACTTCTATAGACAACGACAAGGCTTATAGGTAAACCGAAAACACGAAACGCTTGCGCGATGTAATTTAGCACAGCGCCATCTATTGGTTCGTTTCTGAATTCACGTCCCCTAGCGAAGTGAGGGCCGGCCACTAGTTTAAAAATAAAATTGAATACACCTATGTCGAAACATCACTTGAATTTTTTTGCTGTTGCATCTAAATCATTTGATTTGGAAACAAATAGATACCTAGGTTATTTTTGTAAGTATCTTTTTTGAGTGCGACGAATGTTATATTGGATTACATCCCGTATATAGCGAGACATATTGGTGGATCTAACTCTAATAACTCCACGAGTACCTATTTTCGGCCACGCTCAAAAACTGCCAGTAGTACGCCTACCTATGTCTACTGTGATATGTCATATATGGTAGCATATGGGCTGCCTAGGTGTTCATAGAAAGAATACTAAAATTGGTTGAGTGTGGGAGAGTGCAGTGTTGTGCATAAGTGCGTTTCTATCTTGCTGATTGAGGTCCGTCAAAACGATAAAACGCAGCACTGCATTGCACCATGGTAGATAAGTTTTTGAAATCTTTTCTGATTACAAGAAAATAATTTTAAAACTGGAAAGTGGATAATAATATTAGGTGTCACATGACCACTGAAATCATGGTAGAATGTCTATGGCTAAAAATATAGAAATGAAAAAGTACCTAATTTGTCTGAATGAACATAAGAAAAACAAATTCACAATTTATTTGCGTAAATATGGTACCATACAAGTTTAAATCAGTACACATGGAAAGTCTAAAGAACAGTCAACGGCAAGCAGCACTTTCAACACGCAATATGTGGATCTTATTCCGATAAGCATATCGGTCACTAGCTATCTAAAGTGTGCATAAACTTTTGTTGTTGACTGTACACGTAAATTTGTATGTCACAAACACACACACATCATTTAGGAAACTACATTTTCTAAGTTGTCCTGGGGCTGGGTGTTCTGGGTTGACGCCCCCAGTTAATTATCGTCACCAGTTTATCGAGACCGTTTAGCGCATTTATTTTATTTCTTTAGCACTATGTAGTTGTTAGGATTGAGAACGCAACCATAAATTTATTACGTTGGCTAACTTGTAATTTTGTGAAATCATTATGTTGGTAGAACGTTCTTCTCTCTCGCGCCATTGTAATGTGAATGAGTATAATAAATGCGTCCTGCATTTTTGAATTTATATCTTTAAAATCATCATAGCTGCTACTTATGTCAGCAGCTTCTATAATGGAATCTTCCTCATTCGCCTCCATTGGCCGTCAGCGCACGCACGCGTCCGGCAACGCACAGATTGCGTCCATTATTTATGGCAAGTACACGACCCCCGCAATTCCGATGCGAAACTTTCCCTTCCTCCCTTTTATTCCAATTTCGCAATGCTGGAAAAATATGACGATATTATTGGACGAGTCAAGTTATGAGGACCGCGGTCAAGCGGAAGGGGTGACTTTTTATACGGGGCCGCCGTGCTTGGATCAGCCCGTAGAAATAAGATTAGAGTAATATACATTTTGAGTTGTAAAAGTAGGCAAAATAAGGAAATTTGTTTGATGATATCTCGCCATTGACAAAACTAACCGGTTATTTAGCAGTGATGTTATGTGAGATGAAATAGCATAAAACTCGTCAGCTTACACATCAATATATTACACTGGCCTTTCCCATGTAAAATTTTTTCAAACATCTTTATAAAACTCTGATCTAAAAACTGCACTTCGATTATGACAGCACTTTAATACGATAATAATTACTTAATTGACCACTCTGTTGGTAATATCGTGACACTTTTTGCCAATTCCTGTGCGAAGGTAATATCTGTTGGTTTTCACATAGTGATATTATCTAAATAAGATACTAACTTTCTAGACTAAGCAAATCAAAACGTAAAACAAAACTCATCAAACACCCTGAGTTCTTTTCGGACGTCTCGGGTCAAGTCGAGAAGAACGAGTCAAAAAAGGCGGGATAGTTATTAAATTATTGAAAGTCAAAACCCCCTTCCGAAGGCGAGCGCAGCCAAATGAAATTCCGAGGCGTCTTTCTTCGCATACGGCGACCATTTTTTGTCCGGCTAAAACATATTTTAAAATTAAATTTTTCGTTTGGAATTTAATAAGGATATCAAAATTGAACTAACAAAGAACTACGCTTTATACCTACTTAAATAGGTACCTATATAATGTAGCCGGTTTTTTTCTTGCTAAATTGAGCAGTGAGGTTGGTTATCGTTCACCATAAGACTCAACTGATTAGCTAACAGAGTTTGGAATATAACACAAATCTCCGGAAAATAGTGTTGGTCCTAAACAAGAAGCAGATCATGGCAGTGAAGATCCTGAAAAATGCCAAAATGAAAAACTGATGGCAGGCCTTACAAAAATTGGAGAGACGAAGATGCACAGACTCCGATGGTATGACCACGTCAAAACAATCAGATCGGTACGCCAAGAGGGCTTTAATCTCGGACAACCTACTGGTCGTCGGCCAATGGGACACCCACGCTACCGCTCGCAGGATGTAAAACACGTAGACTTGTCAGAATTGGAAGCAGAAGATTGGCAATAAGCTACATAAGAGCGAGCCAATGTTGACATCTCGTATCGGAGGCCAAGACCCAATTTAGGTCGTTTTCCATCGGAATAAGTGCCATTTTAATGTAAAAGGTGAAAGCTCATCTAATGACAAGTGATCACCGCCACTCATAAAAAAACATCTACCACATTTGAGAGGTCACTGGTGCGTTTCCAGTACTTTCAAAATGAAAACCTGCGCTCTTCCTTTGAATATCCCTAAGTTATAACTGTGACAATTTTATTCTCAAAAATTTGCTGCAGAAACCAAAAGCTTTGAGCTGTTTAAAGTATTCTAAACAGCAGAAATATCTCAGAACATTCCGTCGTATCATCGCTTAACTTGTTTCAGATTTAAATCTATGAAATGTTAAATTGAAGTTGACCTGTTTAAGGGAGGCGCAATTTTGCATACCCGCGCTTCAGCGTCCCTTTACATATTTATAAGGTTTGTTTCGGAGCGGGCGATCGCGGAAAGAAAGTCAAACATTAATGAATGCTTAAATATTCCGTACATGTAGATGGAGAAATGAATTTTTACTTTATAATATTGAGGTGATAACGCTTTATTGGGTTTCGATACGGGCTTTTATCTAATGGTTTGACGATCAAGTCGTTGGGTGATTTTATTTTGTAGCCAGAAGGTTTTTACCAATATTTTGAGATTAGAACTGCTTTGAGAAAAGGATAGTATTTGGCTGAGTCGTTTTTTTCTGCTCTGCTTGGCGGTGGCACTGCCGCAGCCGATGTCCCAAAAATCTATACATGAATGTACAGATTTATTTATAAATTGATGTGAACTGTATGATAAGTAGTACCTACCTAAGTTTTATTTGTATATATGTTAGATGGCAGTTGAGTAACCGGGTCACCTGATGGTAAGCGGTTATAGACGTCAACGTCAGCGGAGTCACAAGTGCACTGGCACCGTTTTATACTTTTTCTCTTTGAGTGCCCGGTCCGGTACCTCACTCGCTGACTCAAGTAAGCAAAATAATGTTGATTCAGGTATTCTAAGTTCTGTCTGTATACAGATAAACACACGCTAAGTTCTTTGATCAATTTTTGAACAACGTACGTACGTTAAAACCAAATGCTTAACATTATTTAAATTTATTATGAATGAAGTTAAATGCCAATATAGGAATGAAATTACATGCAAGTTTTTGTAACCATGGTTCGTAAAGTTCAGCTACCTTTGCGTTTAAAGTAATTAAAATTACATCGATTGCTTGAAGTAAATTCTTGTTGGCGGTTAAATATAATAATGTGTGTAGACGCCATTTTGAATGGAATGTAAATCGAGTACGGATAAGAGAGCTTTATGCTCCCACGAGTCGTAAACACAACTCCGTGCTCGTAAAGTAAAAAAAAATACCTGTTACACGAACGACTTGTACATACTTACTTATGTCTTCATCATGCGCGTTAACAGTCTAATGGATCAGCTGATTGTTGTTTTGATCGCGATAAAGTTTATTTTCTTTTTGTTAAGGTGCTCGGGTCATGAGTTATCGCGTACGAGATCTTAGTGTGAAACGGCCATTTTAGTGTTACGCTAGAACGATCGTAAAATACGTATAAAATCGTTTATAGTGTGTATATTTACAGAAACCTATTGCACGCCTTGTTGTTTTTTGTAACCAGACATGACGTGCAATCTCAGCTTACGGTTTTTTTATGTGATAGTGATAGCTGAGTGGTGGCTGAGAAGCTGCCAGCAGACAGATTATCTAATGTCAAACCACAAAATAATTATTTTATGGTCAAGCAAATTGCCGCCATCACTGTGAATGCCGTTTTATTTATTTTAAAAACAAAAGAAGGTTTCGTTTTAATAAATGTACCTGTCAACTGACTTTAGAAGGCTTTAGTTTACGGTGAAAAAAAAAACGGATGTTAGTCTACCCGTATCATATTAGGTATGTTTGATACGACCCCAACAACAATAAGTATATTGTACAGGATAACGTCACTATGAAAAGCTGCAACCTTTACAACTGCAAAGGAGATCGGTCAAGTGTAGTGCGCTATCTGATGCGTCCGGTTCCGGAAACGCTCTCTTTGAGTTATGGCCGGCCACATCCGGATCCGGTGCACTCGATACACGCTCGGTAACACTCGATGAATCATCGCTAATCAGAGGTGTGGTTTATCTGTGGTTGCGTGTTCGGATGGGGGTTTTGGATTTTTAGGATTCTAAATTTGAAAATTCGCGACACCTTTGATTTTTAATATATTGGTGAGTGGAGTGACTGAAGTGGCAGTGGGCTGGTCACATTAGCCACAGAACTGACAACCGTTGGAGCCATAAAGTCCTTGAGTGGAGACCGCGGCTCGGCAAACGTAGTGTTGGACGCCCTGCTACAAGATGGGATGACGACATTCGAAGGCTGGCTGGAGTGAGCTGGATGAGAGTGGCCGAAAATCGGGAGCGGTGGCGTGCATTGGGGGAGACCTATGTCCAGCAGTGGATGAGCGTGGGTTGCTGATGATGAGTGGATCTCATCATCATGTGGACTGGGAATTTAGTAGATATCGCACACCCATATCAACACTGCACTAAGTCAAAATAGATCATTTTACAGAATTGACGGAAAACCATTATCTCATGCTACGTCATAGTTATCGCCAATGTTTCGGGTATTACATGTGTAAAACACAATCTCTAATAGCATTTTATAGTTTAGTTGATTCAAAATCCCTTATTAAAGTAAATAATATCCTTTTTTGACTTAACCCTTAATTCGACAACGTCCAGTATACTTCCCATTGAACGAAAAAATTAATACATAAAAAAATTGACCATGAATCTAAAACCTTAGGTGTGTAATTTAACCCCTAAGTATCCACCTACACTGTAAAAAATTGGCAATGCTTTTACATTGATGGTACACGAGTTATCACCAGCGAGACAGCAGGAGGGAAGGAGGAGCTACGCGGGCTCTCGGTAATTTGCATTTTATTCATTGTTTCACAACTTATTTTCTTGTATTATTATTAAAAACAAAAGATTACATATCCGAAAAGCTATGTATAATATTTTGATTGTCTTACTAAGTTTTGTTTAGTTTTTACGATGTCTACAACTTGCATGTCCAGTATACTTCCCGTTGCCGAATAACTAGTAAACACACTACTCAATACTATGTCCAGTATTCTTCCCCTTGCCAAAGTAACAGTCAATCGGATAATCGAGTAATTTTAGGGATCCGCATATAAAATAATAATTAATGTAAGCTTAAATTAATATTTTACAGCTTCAAGTTCAGAGAATAGCGCTTAGTAGCATTAATGTTGCCTAAAAATGCTCCCTCTGCTATAGATAATGGGTCTGATGTACTGAACCTGAGAATGAGGAAAGAAAAGTATCTGAAGAGTTGTCTTCCTAACGTGTAATTGTCTTCCTAAGTGAAATTGAATCAATTCTAACCTGTCGGTCTCCCAGCCGGCGCCGGTTGGGCTCTCCCAGGACTGAGGACGTTATCTGAGCCGGTCAATGGACCTCTCAATCTAAAAAACTTGGGGCTGTTCCTGGCTTATCCCGGGGCTAAGGAGCGGGGCACGGGCTCATAAGACGCACCCTAGTGCTACGTCCCACTCATGGACAGTGAGGCACACCAGCACGGCCTTTACTCCAAACATCCGGAGCTAAAAAAACCCCTCGGGCAGCTCCTACTACCCTCCGATAAAGCCCTCACCGTGCGGTGTCCAAATCGCTGGAATGCGATGAGGGCATCTAGGGCAAGAGTTCCTACAAAATTTTCCACAAATCCGCACCCTGCTGGCTGCAGGGCGAAGTGCCACTCCGGCCACTTATGAAGGCTCCAGTCACTCAGAGGGCAATGAAGGGGGCCATGCTTGAAATCTCCTTGCGTGTCAGAAATTATGAGACCTGCAGGAGATCTAAGGTCGCAGACATAGCCTGAAGAGTTGCGTGGCTCAAGTGGCAACGGGCAGGCCACATTGGGAGGAGAATAGACGGCTTTGGGGCGGAAAGATCCTTGAGTGGAGGCCGCTTCAGGAAGTCGTAGCCACTGAGAACATTGAATATTAGGAAAGTCGTAGCCGTGGCAGGCCCCCTCAACCGGACCGACGGGACCGATCTGTCAGGAGAACTATTACGTCTATTGGCTGAAATGATGCTGATGATCTTTAGACCACTATGTTTAATATACTTAAGAATTGATATAGTCTCATATTTTTGAATAAGCTAAATGTCGTTTTTTTATGAAGATTTTATATAAAATAATGTCAAGACGTGTTTTTTCTACTTTATACTTAGTCCCTAGAGCAACAAATTATCTAAAGAAATAAATATTATTCTACGGAATCCTTTGTTTCTTATATTCTATCCTTTCGACAACGGGAAGTATGCTGCACATAGTTGGAGTTTATCTAATTCTTATAAACTTGGCAACGTCCAGTATAATGGACATAGGTTTTCAGGGTAACTGAAATAGGTAGATTTTTTCAGATATTTTTCCCAGGATCCTTGACAAGCTAAAACCAAAATCTAGTAACTAATTGACAAATTTAATTAAAAAAAATCTTGTCGAATTAAGGGTTAATACACTGTTAAGGCAAAAATTAATGACGAAAAAAAGGATTATTTCAAAATATGACCTTTTTACTGAACGATTCTGAAATAATGCACTATTATTCTATTGCTTTTTAATTGACATTCAATGGATAATAGCGACTCATTTGTTTTATTAACAGAATTATTAAGAACTAAATAAAATAAAGTTTTAATAAAATCAGTTGGTACAAACTCTAAAAACAAAACATTGTTAATGAAATTTTGTTAGAAAAACACTGGTAATATCAGTTTACAAATTATTTTATTAAGGAGAAAACTTACATTAGCTGTCATTATTAATTCTTAATAAAAACTATAAAAACAAAACATTTTATTATAAAAGTTGGTTGGTTGGTTGGTTTATATAATATAATCAGTTTTTAAGAGAAACGTCCTAATAATCACCATGTATCTGATGTGTCTGGCGCTCTAAAATCACCATGTATCTGGCGAGTACATGACGACCTTCGTTTTGCCAATGATATCGTAGTCATGGCTGAGACCTTCGAAGACCAGAGCATAATGCTGGACGATCTCAGTAGAGTCTCTCAACAAGTGTGTCTCGAAATGAACATGGACAAGACAACATTTATGTTGAACTCTCATGTCGTACCCACTCCTGTAAAAGTTGGAAGCTCTACACTGGAAGTTGCAGACGAATATATTGACCTCGGACAAAAAGTGTAACTTGGTAAGTCGGACTTCCAGAAAAGGTCGATCGGCGAATCCAACTCGGCTGGGCAGCTTTCGGGAAGCTACGCAGCATATTTTCTGATCATTTACCAGTGACTGAAGACGAAAGTTTTTAATGCGTGTGTTGCCAGTGATGACATACGGAACTGAAACGTGGCCGCTTACAATGGGCCGCTGAAGAAGACTCAAAGTCACTCAGAGGCCAATGGAGGCAATGGAGGGAGGCTATGGCCGGAATCTCCTTGCGCGATTGTCAAAAATGATGAGATCCGCAGGAGATCTAAGGTCGCAGACTTAGCTTAAAGAATTGCGAGGCTGCAAGTGGCAATGCGCAGGGCACATTGCAAGGAGAATAGACGGCCGGTGGGGTGGAATGATCCTTGGGTGGAAGCCGCGTGCAGGAGGCCGAAGCCGGGGCAGGCCTCCCATTATGTGGACCGACGATCTAGTGAAGGTTGCGGGAGTCCCTTGCACCCATGCCGGTAGCAGAGGACCGATCTGTGTAGAGAACTTTGGGGGAGGCCTATGTCCAGCAGTGGAAGTCTATTGGCGGAAATTATGATGATGATGATCTGATGTTTGATCGGCGAATGCTGAGATCTTATCGTTCGATGCTGCAACCCTGAGTTCTCGTCGCTTGATCCTGCAACCGCTAAAGTCTCATGGCTCAATTCTGCAACAGCTGAGTTCTCATCGCTTGATGCTGTTAAGGATGTGTTTTCGGCACCTTTCTCTGCGCTATTTTGTTGAGCAATACATTTATTTTTATTGTGCTTGCTTCCATTACCTTTTGAAGTAACTGGAGACCACGACCCTTCATCATCTGACAAATAAAAGATTCAAATTTAAATTATTCAACAACAGAGTATTATCTTAAAAAAAATGTCTATCTCATTGTGTATTAATAATAATTTAAAATGTGAATAATTTTCTATTAATTTATTGAATATGTAACAATTCGTAGTATAAAGAAGTATTTAATATGATTATTTAAAAGAACTAGGACATAATTTACATTTACCATCAATAGTGCATCATTTCACAGATTTTCACCTTTTGCGGACAACAGTAAAGCATTTTGGAATAATACAAAAAATCTGGCTTACCTTCGTCACAAACAGAATATTATTTTGAAATAGTATCAAATAAGCAGTACAAGCGTCGTCACAAATACTGAATTAAAACTAAATATTACACTTTAATTTTATAACATTATTCAACAATACCGCATTATCACGAAATAATTCATTATTTCACAAAGAATCTCTAAGGCGAACAAGTCACAACTGGAAATGTTTCCGTGTTCACGGCGTGACTTTGACAGCGCGTGCTCACCAATAGAGAGTTAGCACTCCATCTATCGAACATTTTTGGAGATATAAATAAGCGTGTCTTTGTGGTATGTGCGGGAAATTTTCGGGTATTCAAATATATAAAAAAGTGCATTTTGAGATTTTTCGAGATAATACAGTGTTGTTTTGGGTGTGCGATATATGCGCCAGATTTCATTTAGTCTGAAGCAACAAAACGCAACAAATTGGCATGCAAAAAATGTTCATCTGACTCAGATCTTCTACAATCTTGAAACTTGGAATCAAATCCATAAACTACAACACTTGAACACGATATCTATCTCTGCGACTGAGGATGCCAATGTATGAATCAGAAAATTTCAATCGAGGTACTTGCCTACTAAACTGAATTATGTCGTAAAACCCAAAATCTTCTAAAAGGAAAAACTATTTATTTTCTATTGTGTTTGCAGTCTGGAGTCTTATGACGTTAAATGATAAATATAATTTAATGTTACGAATACTTACCTATCTTTCGCTACTTCTATCGCATGGGTAAAAAAACCCTTTTCTAGTCTCTCGCTCTCTCTCGTACCCCGTTCCCTAAAATATTCAGTCCCCTGGCTCACATCAAAACATAACAAAACGTTCCCAGATAGCCACGAAATTCCGGAACGCAGCGTCCTTCCAGTCACGTTTCATTGCGAAAAAATGCTCCCTCTCAAATGTTTTACCGGTTCTTGTTTTAAATAATTACCTACGTGCAGACTGACCCTTATTTCAATCCGGACTCCATCCGTGCAAACAGCTTGCACCAGCCTTATTTATGACTCTCCCCGAGATTTGGGTAGTTAAAAAAAGTTTTTCCATTAGGAAACTTAACCGAAATACGCACAAGGTTCTGGAACATGAATAATAATTAACAAGTTGAGGCCTCGAACCGTAACAGTTATTACGTAAAAAGGTAATTTTGTAGGGTCTTTAAGACTTTACTTAGGATTAAGTAATTTATCAAGGGCCGTTAAGGATTAGATTATCTTTATAGGAAATTCTTTGAAGATAGATTTTGGAACGAGCAGCTATCACGAATATTAACTTAGTTATTGCTTTCATTAATTTATTTTCCATTTGTCTTTCACTGAAAGGTACCAATAGCAAAGTCCTTAATATGTTTACACATGAGTGTAATTAACCTTAACAAAATCTTCAAAAATCAGGTAAGACCTAGATAATATTTAGTTTACCTATCTAGTAGTAGTAGGTACCTACCTACATCATGCCTACATCTAAATTCTTAGTAATAAGTAAATAGTAATAGAAGGCCTTTGATTGATACCTAATAATTATAAACTTACTTTATACTGATGAAGAATAAAACAATTTTTCCTTGTTTGGAAACCCCAATATATTTATTTTTATTATTTAAGTTTCATTTTATTTTATTCAGTACATACACATTTTTCTATTATACAGCTGTCAAATATTTTTCAATGCAATATAAAGTACATCTTGACAATTGCTATGAAAAAACCCGTAGGCATTTACATTTTCATTCAAAGAAGGGAAATCAAATAACTAAATCTTTTTAAGAAAACAGAAGAACGCTTCTAGAAACTTCGTTACTCTTTTATCTCATTCTTTCCTTATTTAGCTTTCAGTTTAAAATTAAGTCAGTGTACAAGTTAGGTGTCGTCGAGATAGGAACCAGATGTGCCCTCCACATAAATTATGGTCTGTCGGCCCCTTGTTACGGCAAAGAGAATGCCTCAGAACATTATTCTGTAATAACAGCCTGTGGAGACAAGAAACGTGACGAGACGAAGGTAAGAAGATAAATTACTTGCATGGGTTTAAAGTATAAAGGACTGTGTATTAAATATTCTGTTTTGTTGGTAACCACTCGCTCGCAGTTCCCTTTTAGATACTCGTAGTATAGCAACAGAAGTAGGTGAGTTATTATAATATTGTTTTGCTAGGTGTCGTTCTTATTACGTAAAACAAAAGAGTTATTATCCTTCAAAATCATAGAACTACCTACAAAAACCTTAGCTGATGACTGTACCTATGTACTAGCTTTGACTAAGGTTTAAGTCATTAGCTGCAGCTACCGCTGATAAATTATAATGCTTGTGTTCAGTGTTAAATGTCTTAAAGGATTGCTTTCTCATCTTATTTAAAACTAGATTTTCAATTGGAGTGCGGCCTTTAAGAAAATATACCTACATATCTAAGTGTGATTGTCTGATCCCTATTTTACAGGATATCTATATCTACACTTTATGAGGAGGTAAATAACGAGGATATAAAAATCACCAAACACTAGCGCAATACAATCGACACCCAGTAGGTACTGTCTATTCTAGTCCCAAAAAAAAAGTGAAGACGGACTACAACGTGAGCCTACTCATATACAAAGCAAAAAAGAAAAAAAATACTTGGAAAACTTTTCACAATAGGTTATTAAATAACCTATTTTCGTAAATAATTTTGAAAATAGGCGGTCTTAAAAAATTACATAAATTTTATCGGTGTTTGTTTCATCAAAGAATTTTACAATTCTATTTTTTTTTTAAGTTTTTCTGTGCAATAAAGAATAATTATGTATATGTCTTGTTTGCCAAATAAAACTTACTAATAGCAAAAGCAAAGCAACGAAGAAAGCAGGCTCACAGCAGACGACAAAACTTATCAAATGTTAGCAAAATGGCGACCGACACAGGCGTCGGCGCCGACTCAAAGAGGAATGCTCCTTAATTGTGTAGAATAACAGCCAAGATTGGGTTGGCTCATGGCTTCGGGTTTCAGCAGCCAACTCCAAGTGGCAAGTTTCATACAAGTTAGTTTACTGCCATAATACACAATGAATTAAATTCTATGGAATTGACAAACGGTGTATGTTACTTTATGTCCTGTTAGATGAAGAAAACAAGGTGTATCTGTGAACATTTACACCCCTTTAGCCCTGTGGTTAAATAATAAATAATAAATTGAGACAACAGCACATACATTGTCCTGGTTACAAGCTAAGTGCTATGGAAACCAGAAACAGATGTGAATGTTTACAGATACAGCCTGAATATGAGAAAATCAATACAGCTGTTCCATAAATGCAATATCGCCAAGTGGTCGTTCCATTTTGGTTCTGGAAAATTTTGTTATTTACTTCATAATTATTTATTATATGAGTATCAATGTTTAATTCCAGATTGAGTTTAAAACGGTCATTCACTTTGAGTTAAGTTAGTTAGTTTGAGTTTAAAACCTCACTCAACCTTTAACAGGGGCGCAAGACCAATATATTAAGGATCTCTCTGAGACACGTAGGTTAAAGACCGCCAAATTTCAAAGTTCGGACTGGCATTTGAAATTCAGATACGCATTGGAAGAAAATTTCAAGTGAAATAATGAAAAAGAAAAAATCAAGTACAAATTATCCCGACCTAGATATCAAACCTGAGACAAAACTTTAAGGTGTCACTGAAGCATTGTAGTTATAGAATCTAAGTTAAAGTATTATCAATCTTGCCACATTCAGTAACTTTATCACCCAAAATAGGAAATAACAACATCCCAAATTGTTGCTCACAGTTTGTGGCTCAATTTGGTACTTAATTTGATAGTTTATCTACAATTGCGCACTTTATGGCAAAAGCCGAATAAATGGCTCGTAATACAAGCACGGAATGGCGCTAACTTAGACGCGGTCGCTTAATAGATGGACTCAAGTTAAGCTCAGATGCTGAAATTAGGAACTGATTTTGTAGAACTACAAATAATTTTACCTACCTATATTTTTTATTGCGTAGATCGATCACCTGATGGTAAGCAAATACATCGACAAAACTTGTTTATGATCATACATTATCAAATGTCCTTTACCTAAGTTTGTAGGGAAGGGAATTGCTTGACAAAAGCGACTGTTTGTCTTTGACTTAAAGCTTTTGGAATCATGAATTTAGATAATAGGTAGATGATTGGAATTCTTAGTTTTTATTTTATTTAAACATAATAATACATTTTTGGTGTCCTGGGTTCCAAACATTTGTACCTGAGCTGTTGTTCTGTTAGAAAATGCTTAGTGTCTGGAAGTTGTTGGCAGTCTTGTATCCCTGTGCTTCGGTTAGCACGTTAAGCCGTTGCCTGTGTTATCCTGTGCCTGCCGTTGGTCCTGCGTCTTATATTTCAGTAGTGTCTTTTTGGTGTCCCATCGAAATATGAGGAATACTTATGTCATGTATGTACGTGTGCGCACACACTTGTGTAATGTCCTACGTCGATTGCTGATTATTCTGATTTCCCGCTATAGTCAATATGTTGATTAAGGTAACATTATTATATTTGTCTTGTACAGAACCGTGAAAGGTTTTTAGTGAAGCATCACAATATAATCCTAGATATCTTTTATGATTAATTCAAAGGGCTACCCGTCTCAAGCTCTCAAGTTGAAGACTTGGTGATGAATTATGTGGAACGTGGCTAGGGACAGAGATTAATTTGGTGAATAATTTACTGTCACACTAGTAAAACTATACCAAAGTCGTTTAGAAAGTCTTACAGTCTAAAAGATAATTATACTGTATACTTAAAACCATCAACTAAGGTAAACTTATTTGTGTCTCACTAAATAGGTCTACATAGATGAAAGAAACACAGGGCCTACTACAAACTTTTCAAAGAAAATGTATCGTAAATAATTGGTATGATTGAAGAGCTCACTCTATCGTACGTAAGTATAACTAAAATTGACAGCACATCATAATATCAGAAAGTAGTATCTTAACATGAGCGACCGTTCGCATTAAAAGCCGTGTAATAAATAGTCTCTAATCCTATACAAAGTAGCATAATTTTTTAAAAGTTTCCAAAGAAGTATCGACACTTAAGTTATAAACCTAAGGTTAAAAGTGCCCCGTGTAAAATTAGCCAGGTTAAGAAACAGCCTTCTAAAGTGATCTAGAAAATAATAAGGCGCAGCTTAGCCGCCGTAGAGGCAGCCATTGTACCGCGCGTCTCCTGGGAGCCGTAGCAGCTACGGCTGCCGCGCCGTAGCTGTGCCGCGCGTAACGAAGCTAGACCTACGACGGGTTAGAAGTGCTACGAGGAAAAATTACGTTTCGTTGGTTGCAACAGCTCTTAAGTACTTATATTCAATGGCCTGATGGCGCATTTAGTAGTGGTGACCCTGCCTCATACGCCAAAGGTCCGGGGTTTGATCCCCATCCTGGACAAACATTTGTGTTTGTTTAGTGTCTTGACTAACTTTAGTATCCATTTTGTAATAAAGGGGCAAGTGGCCAGAGATTTCCTTAATATCGAGTAAATCATTACTATATCTTAGATCAGAACAATCCACTTCATACAAGTTGTTCCATTTGAGCTACTAAACCAGTATCTTTTATTTAAATATTCACTTGGTAAGTTACTAGTCTAACTTAATTACGTGTTTGTTCAAGTGGATATAAGTTAGGATTTCCCATAACGTACAGCATTGGAGTTTCCATCAAGCATATTATAAGCTTATTATGTTACAAAGAAAAATGCTAATAGTATACTAATGCAATATAATGAAATGCGCGTTGCTGTGAGCAACTCAGGTTTCCCTTAAGGCGATAGATTCTTAAAATAATAAAATATTCCACGGTTTTCATCCAGCTTTAAAATGAATATTCCAATCATTTCTCATCTAGTTAGTACTCTCTACAGATTCATAGCTCGACCTGTTGAGACGAACGTAATCAGTATCGCTCACCGCCCCACGCAACCGGTAGTTGGATTTCTTGAGCCGTGAAATTTTATCAAGAGAATTAATCTCGGGAAACTTTCCCCTTGGACACAGTACTCCTTTATTTTTTAATTCAAGCGAAATCGATTTCGTTTTTAGTATTTGACCTTAGGAAAGGCGGGTTAACTTTTGACGTTCGCCCGAGATGAAAAATTAGGGTGGGGTTTTGTTGATAACTTGGATTGGCTAGAAAGGTTGGTACTTACTTGATAATTAATTAACAGGATTTAAATCACATTAAAAGATATTGCACTTACTTACTTAATAATGTGTCAAAGCGAGAAAAATAAATTCGAGATAACTGTATTCCAGTGTATGAAGTATCAAACACATTTTATAAACCATCTTAACTTTTAATGATACCTATAAATGAATAAAATCAATAAAACATATAAATTAGCTTTTTTAGATTTTATAGTAAAACATACTTTATTTCTGAATAATTTAATACATTAGACCAATAAAAAAATTACTTGAATAAAGGTTATTTTTTTCTCCATCCCGTTTTTTTTCTCCATTTCGTATTATCTTTCCCGTGGTGTTTTTTGATACAAAAATAAATCTGAAAACAAATTGACGTGAAGCTTGTGAAATTTCATTGGTATCTTATTAATAGGTATCATTAGGTACATTATTATGAAAAAAAATTAAAATTAAGGGTGAAATTTATAGTAACACATCCTTAATAGAGTGTTAAATAGATATAGACCGTTTTCTTCTGTCTGCAGTCTATAATTACTATTTGCAACACGCAAAAGGGAAACCTGGCATTTATAGTAAGGATACTATACACTCACATTAAGCTTTTATATGAACAATTATTTATTATATAGGCCAACGCTTGACCACCATCGCACCTGATGGAAAGTGACGCCTAGAAAATCCTGTTCACTCTTGCCTTAGAAGTCCTAGTGGTCCTATAATGGTGAGGAAAAACCGAGTTACATTCCTTAACTGTCCGCATTGTAAATGTAAAAGCGAGTTTTTTGGTAAGAAATAGTATGCACTCAATGTTTGTCTATGAGCTGGATGCGAGTAGCCGAAGATCGATCAAAGTGGCGAGCATTTGGAGAGGCCTATGTCCAGCAGTGGACTGCAACAGGCTGATGATGATGATGATGATGACTCAATGTTTGGAAGTTAGTCTTGCGCTCATCCCTCTTCGATCGTGTTGTTGCACAATGTTGTCCCATCCAAATATGAGAGTATGGGTATTGAGAGTGTACTCGTATCTGCCACACTTGTGCACTAAAATGTCATGTCATGTCAACGTCGATGGCTGTTTGGTAACATTGCCCGCCATAGCCCGAATATCAGTATATTAGGTGATCCTCAGTAGTGTAAACACTCCTTTAATTTCTCGATAACCGACGAACGTTTGTGTGGGTGTGAGTGCACGCAAAACCTGTTATTACTGCTGGGTTTCCTCGGGCTTAATGCGACCTAGGAAATGTATTTCTATTCCCGACTTAATTCAAGTAATTGCTATCAATTGTCAAGTATGAAAACAATGACTATTCGATCTAAAGTTTCACTAAGGTTAAGCAGAGACAAACTTTGAAAACGCACACAGATTTTGTATTGTAGGCGGATGCCTAGCCCTCAATCTCGTTTCTAGATACGGCGTGTGGTTGAACTGTCTTGTTGCGCAGTAATTAGTAGGTTGATAGCTTGAGGTCCCGGGATCGATTCCTGGGTTGAACCAGTTTGATGAGTGTTAAAGGGATCATTATCTGATTTTATATTACAAATCTGCAACATGTGCAGTAGCCGGTTAAAATGTCTTATAAACTTTTTTTTTATGTGATAGGTAGCAGACGAGCAGGCGGATCACCTGATGGTAAGCAATTGTCTCAACACCAGTGGAGTCACAAGTGCGCTGCTAACCTTTTAACCCCCCTTCCCATCGATTGGGCCTCCGGTACCCTCACTCACGCAGCGAAACACAGCACATGCACTGCTTCACGCCGGTTTTCTGTGAGGACGTGGTATTACTCTCCGGTCAAGCCGGCCCATTCATGCCGAAGCGTGGCTCTCCCACTGTTAAAACTCTTCTAGTATAATTATAGATAGGCACACGTTGGAATATATTCTGTCAAGTTTATCCATTTTATACAGTCCAACGGCAACATGTGGCTAACTGTATAAAAATACAAAATGCCTTTTTTACAACAGATTTTAAACTATTTGCAGAATACGAATATCATTCATGTCAGTCAAACCAGCTAAGCTTTTTACCATTTTTTTTCTGGGCCATACCAAAAACGGTACGGGCCGTATGTGACCCGCGGGTCGTCGGTCGCCATTATGTAGACTAGGCCATCGTTTGTGGCTGATCCATGTTATCGCTGGCCCACATTGTTTTGTCTAAAAGTTTTAACCCGCAAATCCCGAGAATGGTACCGATTTTCGGTACAAAAAGTGCTATTTTCTAGCCTGTAGATTTTTTTATCGTTTAGTTTTACCTATTTGACGTCGCCAGAATAAAAAAAGTAAAGTATTAGCCTATATACTATCCCACTGCATGGCAAAGGCCTCCATCATAGAAATCAAGTCATCGCTACTATGATGGGATTGGGCTTAATTGGTGATTAAGCCTAATCCCTTGCCTAATGCGGATTGGTGATCACAAACCCGAGCTATGTTCGTAACATGTTTTTTTTGCTCGACCCGGGATTCGAACCCGGGATCCCGAGATCACGGCCCGGTACTTAAACCACTAGACCAACGGGGCGTTATGTTAGGACGCTACAATAAATAACGAAAAAAAAAATGATATCACAATATTGTGTTGTTACATGATATTCATTATAATAAACCGTGGGAGAGTCACAATCCGGCATGAATGGACTGGCTCAACCAGAGTGATACCACGGCGTCACAGAAGACAACTACGTTTCGTCGAGTGAGTGAGGGTACTGGAGGCCTAATGGGAGGGAAAGGGGGTCACAAGTTCGTAGAGCACTTGTGTTTTTTTTTAGTGATAGGTAGCACGCGAGCAGGCGGATCACCTGATGGTAAGCAATTGCCGCCGCCCATGGACACTTGCAACACCAGTGGAATTACAAGTGCGCTGCCAACCTTTTATCCCCTTCCTCCCCGAGTGGGCCTCCGGTACCCTCACTCACTCGGCGAAACACAGCACAGGGGCTGCTTCACGCCGGTATTGTGTGGTGTGGTATTGCAAGTTTCACAAAATTTCAATTCGATAGTAACTGTAGTGGAAGTAGGTAAAGCATTTATTGCAAGATTTTAGGGCATACACACAAATAAGATTTTGGCAAGCTATCTTAGCTCAGTGGATAACAACGCGCCTTCCATACGGGAGGTTGTATTTTTTTCTGGATTTGAAATGAAATATTCAATCATAGTCTAAGTATAACCTAAATGAAAGCTTTGTACGCAAAGCGAAAGGACTTGTCCAGAATGTATGGAGTCTCGGTGTGGTATAAAAGTACCCTATACCAAAATATAGAGAATTATTATGAAGAATAGTTTTTGACTATCCAATTTCTCTAATGTAGCGTAGTTTTTTTCGAAGGAACCATTTATTTGAACAAAGGATTGCAACACAACAAAATGGTTGTCAATGTTGATTACCTATTGATTGACATTACGAATTCGATGACGTTGTTCGTCTGTCAGTCTGAAGTTTTACGGAACAAACCACAGACTAAGAAATAAAAACTATCCAAAAAACCAAACCCTCTAACGTCACATTGACAGACATTGGCATTGACAGTTGTTTTTTTTTTTTGTCTTTGGTCACCGTCGTCTCACGCGTCTTGTCTTTAGTAAAGGTTGAAAAATGGTCATCTTTTTAATTTTATAACCAGAAAAGTGCATTATATGGAATTCATTGTATTTTTTCGTAATAAGCCATTTTTTTCCGTTTTTTAATGTAGCGTACATAGACCCAACCTATAATGGGACAACTCCTTTCACATTAAACCTTTCAGCATGTATAATAGTAGGTGTATATTTAACAGAAAACAAGTCTTGGACATACGTATAAGAATAGCCGTGAAAGTGATCCCCGATCGAGATTTGGTGGGAGCGCCATGAATGAGTAAACTGGCCATGAATGTTTTATTCCCGTTTGCCATCACGCGAGCAAGATCGATGGACATTCTACGGGAGATTTCCCATGCATGGTTCTGGATTGAATAATGATGAAAAAGTCACTTACTTGTGAGGAGAATTGGGCTGTATTTGTGTAATATAGTTGGTAGAGTTGAGATGCAAAGTGAGTATATAAAGTTATCACCACGTTGAACTTTTTTTTTTAATTAACATAAGCCTTATCCCCACTTTGTTTTAATGTGGGGGACCCCGTTGTTCTAGCGATCTCGCGGTCGAGCCTAATCCCATCATAGTAGCGATGGCTTGATTTCTATGATAGAGATGAGACGAGAAATGATAGAGAGTCCTGCAGTGGGACAGTATAGTTAGCTCATACTTTTTTTACTATAGGTAATACTACTTCTAGGACAAGGTGCAAGTAATATAGCAGAAAGCGTCGTAAAACGTAAGAAAAGTAAATAATGCACTTCAAAATCACCGAAGGGTGCAGGTGACTCGAACACACAACCTTTTATATACCTGTAGCACTACCATGAGTTTCAAATACCATCCTCGCTATCTAAAACTATCGCTTTGTCTCTTTCATTGTGATACATTTGAAAGAGCTGAGAGTAATAGTTTACGTTATGTCAGTTTCCGACGTCAGCTCATGGTAGCGCTACGGGTGGCTGTTGTGTATAGTGCATACAGATTTGAAAAATCCAGAGAACCTAAGACTACCGTTTGAAAGGCACAGGTTCCTATCCACTGATCTACCATTCTTGTCTACGTACCATTCACAATATTCCATTTAACTATATCTTTAAGAAACGTGCGTTTCACAACAGATCCCCGCCGGGTCGAAGCGGCCATCCTCGCCTGCCCTCTCCGATAATGCAGACACCCCATTAAATATGCAGAGACTTCAGCCTTATTTATGGACACTGTACGAACAAAGCGCTCATCTCTATGGCTTTGTTAACGGTGTTCGATCAAGACATTGGTTGGAACACACCTGGGACTTATACACTTTTTTACACTTGGTCTTCTGCTTTAGTCTCGTAATGTCTAACATTTTCACCAGTTTGAAGGACTTTTATAAACTTACTAGCGGCCGCCCGCGACTCCGTCCGCGTGGAAAAGTAACTTTTTACCCCCCTTTCAACCCCTTACAACCCCCTTTTCGCAATAAAAAGTAGCCTATGTCCTTTCTCAGGGTCTAGATCTATACTAATATAATAAAGCTGAAGAGTTTGTTTGTTTGTTTGTTTGTTTGTTTGTTTGTTTGTTTGTTTGAACGCGCTAATCTCCGAAACTACTGGTGCGATTTGAATAATTCTTTTTTTGTTGGATAGTCCATTTATCGAGGAAGGCTATAGGCTATCAACATAATAATATTAAGGGGGTTGTAAGGGGTTAAAAGGGGGGTAAAAAGTTACTTTTCCACGCGGACGAAGTCGCGGGCGGCCGCTAGTCTATACTAATATAATAAAGCTGAAGAGTTTGTTTGTTTGTTTGAACGCGCTAATCTCCGAAACTACTGGTGCGATTTGAATAATTCTTTTTTTGTTGGATAGTCCATTTATCGAGGAAGGCTATAGGCTAAATAACATTACGTTATGACCAATAGGAGCAAAGACAGAGCGGTAAATGTGTAAAAAACGGGGAAAATTATTCATTTTTGAAGGCTTTCTTTGCGTGCGCTGCGAAAACGGTTCAAGATACACAAAAAATATGTATGAAAGAATTATTCCTCTATACATGATCTAAAAAAAAGTCCGCGACGGCATATGTCTATTTTTTAAGGTTTAGTCACAATGACCGTTTTTATGGTACCAAATTTGGTCGAAATAATTTGTTTAAGTTGTATCAACATAATAATATTAAGGGGGTTGTAAGGGGTTAAAAGGGGGGTAAAAAGTTACTTTTCCACGCGGACGAAGTCGCGGGCGGCCGCTAGTTATCTGTATACCAAATTTCATTTAAATCCGTTGAGTAGTTTGGGCGTGAAAGAGTAGCAGACAGACAGACAGACAGACAGACAGACAGACAGAGTTACTTTCGCATTTATAATATTAGTATGGATAGTATGGATTTAATACATATTATTGTCATTAAATGTGTGCTGCAAAAGTGACACAAAAGGTAACTTCAAAACAATTTTGATCCACCTGCATCTAAGTGAGGTAAAGTACCTACACAGAAATTGTACCTATGTTACTCTTTCTTTTATAGCATCATTGCAACTTTTAAATAAATATAGAAAACTAGCGGCTGCCCGCGACTTCGTCCGCGTGGAAAAGTAACTTTTTACCCCTTTTCGCAATAAAGAGTAGCCTATGTTCTTTCTCAGGGTCTAGATCACCTGTATACCAAATTTCATTTAAATCCGTTCAGTAGTTTTGGCGTGAAAGAGTAACAGACAGACAGACAGACAGAGTTACTTTCGCATTTATAATATTAGTTAGGATAATGTTTATTTGGAACCAAACTGACACCGATTTTTTTAAATCTATCTTAACCAAAATAGTAGAAATCGGTTTTATACTTTATTAACATAGGATTTTGAAGGAAACTTATCTTCAGATATTGTTATATTGGACACTTCCATTTGGATTCAAAAATATGCGGCATTAAATTTGGAGTCGTTGATAATAATATTGCTCTGTTTATTGATGTTGTTTCACTCATGTATTCTATTTCTGTGCAATATAATAAATATCTCAATCAATCTTATAATTTTAGAGCACGGTCCACAGATTTTCAAAACGTGTGGTGATATCTAAAAAAATGCCAAAAAACTTGTTTGCATAGCCCCACTACCCGTATTCGAGGACTAGCAGAATGTTCAATTACTTGTGTTGTGAAAGCAATCCCTGTTAGTCGAAGCTGTGATGCGCCAAGAATTCCGGTCGAGATAGAAGATTGGCGTTTGGCATAACGGAATCTCGCTTCCCGTTTATGTGTATTCAAATTATACGAAACAGGAATGATTCGAATACTTTTATTTACGCTATTTTCTGTCAAATAATGTTTAATCTACGAGGGTCCCGGATTCCAGACATTTGTTACG
Organism: Cnaphalocrocis medinalis; assembly: GCA_014851415.1. Taxonomy (NCBI): domain Eukaryota; kingdom Metazoa; phylum Arthropoda; class Insecta; order Lepidoptera; family Crambidae; genus Cnaphalocrocis; species Cnaphalocrocis medinalis. The sequence continues at coordinate 11,800,937 of CM026278.1, forward strand.
ATAAGCCGGGGATTAAGTTTGGATGTACGATTTGCTATTACAATTTCTTTTGCGGAAATAGCAGAGATGGTTATGACGCGACTGGATGTAAAAATTGAATATTTTAAAATTAATTTTTAACCATTTACAAGATTTTGCTTGTTATATTAATAAAATAAGTAATTTGTGCTAGTAACAGTTTACAGTAGTTTAGGGATTTGTATGTGATACGCTGTCTAGTCACAACAAAGAGATTTTTATTAGCACGGGACATGTAAGGTTATTTTATCATTCAACGTCGTAAATTGACCTTGCAAAAATAATTTATTAATTAGGTAAAAACTTTAAAATATACGTTTTTTTTCTATGTGATAGAAGGCAGCAAACGGATCACCTGATGTTAAGCGATTACCGCCCCCCATAGACACTTGCAACACCAGTGGATTCACAAGTGCGTCGTCTGCCTTTAACCCCATTTCCCCCGATTGGGCCTCCGGTACCCTCACTCAGTTAACGAAACACGCTGATTCACTCCAATTTTCTGCCGGCCCATTCTTGCGAAGTGTGACTGTCCCACAGTTAAAGTTGTTATAGCAAACATTCTGGTATAGCGAAGTTAGCTTTCCTAGAAATACTTGAAAAACTATACTAATTATGAAATTAGCATCACCTCCAAAAGGCAGGGCGAGGTAAATCAACGTTGCTCGTTCCGTAGCTGTCTTTTTAATTAATTAGCGTCGCATTCGGCAGAGCGTCTGACGTCGCTATATATTTGCACCTTAAAAGCAACTCCATTAGCGGAATGAGCCGTCGAATGAATAGAGGTCATTCAGCAGATGCCGTCTGTCGCAAAGACTGGGGGAGGTAGGCGGGATGTCTAGTGAGGGTTAGCAGGGCTAGGCTCAGATTTCACAGTATAAAAATCAGCCAGGCGAAAGTTGGACTCGCCTGTGTAGGGTTTGCAATAGCTAGTATCATTTTTAAGTAATTATTGTAATTTTAAAGGTGAATTCTGGGTTACGATTTATGATGTATTAAAAAAACAACAGATACACTTTCGTTGATACATAGTTGTTATGGTAGTATACTTACATCATAATATATTTTTTTGTTATATCATTCTCTTATTTTGAAAAATAGAGGGACACACATTTTTCCACTTTTGAAGTGTCTCTCAGGAAAACTATACAGTTTAGAAAAAAAAAATATTAGAAACCTCAATATTATTTTTTAACACGTATGGATAAAAAATCTATTTTGAGTTTCAGTTGTAAGTATGGGCGCCAAAAATTTATATATTTTTATCTATTTCTATATAAAAAATACATTCTGTTTACCAAGTTTCAACAATATAGCTTTATAATTTCTAAAATAAATGGCTGTGACATAATGACAGACAGACATAAGGGTCTATAAGGGTTCTGTTTGTTTTTGCTATCTAGAACCCTAAAAAATGTAGTTAGCCAAAGACCGTCACTCATTAGCCTAAAGTTCTCGCAGATAATTTTTGACGACGTACCTTTTACCTTATTACTAGTTGAGATTTATATGCTAATTAAAGCGGTAAGACATGTGAACACTCATTCTATGCACATCTGTAAATACTGAGTACTTATCTAAATAAAAGTTTATGAATTATGACGTTTTTCTAGCAACAGGTAACAAGTAGTAATGAATGGCAACAAGTAAGTAGTACAGGATCGAACAAACTGTCGTTCTCTTGTTTTGAGACTCGATTCGAGTCACTGAGCCAGTTGAGTGGGTTATGTAAATATCGATGTATTGGTCAAAGATATTTTAAGTATCTTTGGCTATAATTTTAAAAGTTGTTGTTTGTTATTTATGTGCAGCAAGCCAGTGCGACAGTTTCGCGTTGTTTTATCAACAGTATTGACACTTTATATGAGTTCTGATCTCTACTTACAGACCTCGATTATAAATGTATGAAACATAAGTTCGCGACGCAACTAAATTTTCTATTCATGCCGGCCCGAGGTTGGGAAAAAATGCAGTCAATAAGAAATAGTAAATCAATTTGTGTAGGGATTTATTGAGTTTGGCTGACTGACATAATGTAACTGCTCTCGAAGGTTCAATATAAAAGATAAGAGACACGTTAAGTTAATGTAGATAAGCCTGTCAAGAAAATTGTATCGATTTCTTTCTTTCTTCTATCGATGAAAACATTAAAAAGAAACACTCAGAAGATATATACGAGGACAGAAACATTATAACAAAAGAGTATGAGCAAACCCGTTTTTAAAAATATACAGACTTGCTATTGATTTCTTATTAAAAGTGTACCGAGGAAACCAATTCTTGAAGAGTAATACTAGGCCGCTCATTTGCTATGTACTTAAATACTAGTGCCATTTGGTTAAGTATAGTGGTGTTAGCATAAATAGGATAGGCTCAAACGGAGTGACACGTTACAGCGGCCTCTCAGAAAATCTCAACCTCATATTTGGATCTCACGGCCGCTAACCATCAGGCGGAGTGAGGTCATCTTGATTGTCCTCAATATAAAAAAAAAAACAGCGTAAAGTTGCGTGTTTCGCCGAATGAGTGAGGATACCGTGTTTTTAATTCAAAGGGAAGGAGAATTAAATTTTTTCTAAATATTTGGTATTTCCGAACCGGTACGACATCCAAATCTTCAAGAAACGAGCCTATACCTTCCTGAAAGGCTGGCAACGCATCCGCACTCCTTCTGGTGTAGCTGATGTCTATGGGCGGCGGTGTTCACTTACCATCAGGTGACCCGCTTGCCGAAGTTTGCCTTCCTATATTATAAAAAAAATAAGGTATGTACCTTCCACTGCCTGTGAGTACCTGTGTTCCATGTGGAAGCAACCCCGTCATACCATTGTAACACGATGATGACCATTAAAAAACTGCATGTTCCCAAGTCGTATCCACCCTATCCTCATCGCGCAGTGCAGAAGTACACGACCGGATACGGATATGCGATAACGAATGCAATTTTCCAAGCCCGTGAGCAGTTTAGGCGGGCGTCTGATCTGGGATCTATCACCTAACTACCTGACCCTTACGGGAATAAAGTGGACGCTACACGATAGTCTAGTTTAGTGTCGCTTTTCTTACAAAATAGAGCAGCTGTGTAGACATTTTAAAGCGATAAGGTAGAATGAATCGCTATTTGAAACAATGGAGATATTTAACTTTCGTGTTGCTTTTTAGAAATGGTAGCCATTTATTTAAACTTCAATTCATTTACTGATATTAACTGCCGCACTCAGAGACGTCATTTAACATTAATGCTCATTATCTTTATTACAGATAGTCTGAATGTCTATTACAATAATGGTCAATTATTTTTCTTATGTGACAATTAAGGTTTAATTAACGTCTCTGAGTGCGGCAGTAAGTGAATGTAGACATACCTATCTTAGGTAAGAAATTACAGTCATTACATCAGATATCATCACCGTTAAATTAGTCAAATGATTTATCACTTTAGGTACCTATATGCTACTTTGTTTCAGGACTTAATTATTTTCAAATGGTATCAATAGATGGCGCTCAACATCGATTTCATCGCGCTAGTGTTTCGCCTTTTTTGTTTTGTTATAAGCATTGTTGTTTTTCTTTTTTATTATTATAGGTTACAAGGCCATTTAAATTGCAAAAATAAATCTATGATTTACAAGTTAACTAAACTAGGATCCCCAGTAGGAAAACCTCACTTATTTTTATTAAAAAAATAATGTAGGTATTAATATTATGACATTATAACATTGTATTTCCTCAGGGTGTCTTGATCAACATACATAAAGTTTTATTATGACGTGTGAGTAGTTATTAAAATTGTGGTGTGATGATAACGCTAGCGTAGAAAATTCAACTCAACTAAAGTGATTCCGTCCGATAAGAATTTATCTTCTGTCATCTTTTGTTCCACATAAGGGTATTTGTTGCAAAATCTTAATGCAGTAAATCAAATCGATGTCCCCAATGACCCACATGTGGGCGTCCCCTAGGATTCCACAATAGGCCAAATTCCCGGGGGCTAAGTCCAAATAATCCCCTTTCATAGAAAAATGAACAATAGCTTGCACTTTATGTAAATTAAATGAAGGGATGCTGTGTGCACATTATCCCGGATAAGCAGAGAGAGATCGATCGCTTTACTGGAAATTAGGTATTAATCCTTTGATTCCGGACAACTGTGTGCCATAATACAAGCACTTTGTATTGATTGATTCCATTGGCTGCTAATGGAAAGTACACGCTATCCATTAGAGTGATGGTAGCTCAAATCTTTATTGAAATAAAACATGTACCAAATGTTGATAAATTACCATCAGTACAAAATTCGGTATCTACTCACTCTTGTTTTGCAGTTTACTGTACGTACAGCCACACATCAAAGTAAAAACTGTCAAAATTCTTCAATTGACTCTCATTGGCCTCCTAACACAAGCAATTACATGCTTAAAAGGGGGCTCCAGCCATAGTTTATGTTAATGCTACCTATCTGAAAATAAAGAATTTATTTATTTATTATTTACTATCATACAGATTCAAATATTAAAAGTGGAAATTTAACAGGTTGTGGTAAATTGATGTGTGTCTGATTTTATTTATTACTAGTGATCCTCTATCTGCATTTCAAATGTAAAGAATCATCCATTTAATAACTAATGTGGATATAAGCTTACCTATGGTAGATCATTTTCAATGTGACAGGATTTCCGCGATAGTATTAGTTTTTAACTTTTTGTAATAGGTGACAGAGAAACAGACTGATCACCTGATGGTAAACGATTGCCGCCGCCCATACACCTTCAACACTAGTAGAGTCACAAGTGCGCTGCCAATATTAACCCCCTTTCCACCCAATTGGGCCTCCACTACCATCACTCATTCGACGAAACACATCGCAGGCACTGCTCCACTCCGGTTTTTGGCCTACCTTATTAAATACCGCTCGAATATTACAGAGGAACAAATACCTTAAGGCCCTATAATGATTTATTTGATTTGAAGAGACTCCGCCCATTCCCCCCGCACATCTCATGCAACACTCGTAACTTTGTCACTTGATTCGCGTCAAATCGCACTTTCGCATGCGCGGTCACAGTAAATAAAGCAGTAAGGACATTGTGTCTGTGGTATACACGTCCGACGTCTATGAAATATCGTATTCTTTTTTCGAAATTATTTACTTCACAAATTACGTACTTTCTGGATCGGTACCGCCCAGCTTAGTGAAAAGTCTATGAAATATAGCATTCTTTTTTCAAACTTGCCTACTTCATAAATTACATACTTTCTTGATGGGTGCATACTTAGTGAAGTCATTGCGGACCCATGTTGCGGACTACAAAATGAGATTCGAATCGATGAACGATAAATAAAAAATAAAATAATAGGGTATGTGATTAGTCAAATACCCTATTATTAAGTTAAGTTTAATGTATAGAGATTAGTCTCTATACATTAAACTTTATCAAAATATTGGTAAAAAGGAACCATTAGCCAAAATTTTCAGTTAAAAATATAACGTCTAGCTGGTTTTGTAAGCATTCAAAGTTTCATGGGAAAGTCCATTTTTAAAGTATAAAAATTCAACAATTACCTAAATATCATTGAACTACCAATACATTTTACCCCAACTATTACTATAAAAACCATTTATGTATTTATTACAAGAAATATTTGATATGGCTACCAAACAAAATTTACAAGATGCGCACACAAGATACAAAAAGTGTGACGTCACTCGTCAGTAAGTAAGTAAGTAAGTAAAATATTACTGACCAAACAAAAAGAGATACAACACAACAGTAGTAAGACACAGAATCCATACTAATATTATAAATGCGAAAGTAACTCTGTCTGTCTGTCTGTCTGTTACTCTTTCACGCCAAAACTACTCAACGGATTTAAATGAAATTTGGTATACAGATAATCTAGACCCTGAGAAAGGACATAGGCTACTTTTTATTGTGAAAAGGGGGTTGTAAGGAGTTGAAAGGGGGGTAAAAAGTTACTTTTCCACGCGGACGGAGTCGCGGGCGGCCGCTAGTACATAATAAGAAGTAGGTACATACGAGAAACGGAAAGGAACATTAAGTGCTTACATACATAGACAGATAGGTGGTCAATAAGGTCCAAACTCAGCATATGCTGCAGCTGCTTCATTCAAGCCACTGCAGCGCTAGTTTTCAGTATGGACCTTGAGTGACGTTTTATAAATGAACGAATGAATGACACGCACATGAAACAATACAACAGATAAACCAAAAAAACAAACAACAACAATGACACTTAGAAAAAAAATATTAAGAAAAAAAAAACTGGAACAAACAACAAATAATAAACACACAATATACAAACCATTATAATAAAAATAATCTACCATTTGGGTATTTGACTAATCTCGATATAGTAAAAATATTGATACTCTTTCAAAATATTGGTAAATAAGAACCAACGGCCAACATTTTCAGTTAAAAATATAACGTCTAGCTGGTTTTGTGAGCATTCAAAGTTTCATGGGCAAGTCCATTTTTAAAGAATAAAATTAAAAAAAAAATAATTATATCATTGAACTACCCGTACATTTTCCAACTTTTATTATAAAACCCAAACAAAATTTACACAGAAGTTTGAGTTGTGACGTCACACTTCAATAGACATTTGTACAGAGCGTTTTTGGAATTGCCCAAAATATGTGCTCTCAAAGTTGTGATATCTCAGCTAATTCAAATGAGAATCAAGTGATTCTTTCAACAATGTTTCTGAAATTGAGGCATCTTTTGATATGTGTTTACATAAAAAAATATAGTCAAATACCCAAAGAGCTAAATCGCTCTAAATCGTGAAAACGATAGCATATCTGTGACATGAGCGACAGTGAACTTGACAGCCACACCCATTCCGGCCACACCCCGACTACATTTTGCCACGTATCGGTCTGTACCTCTTGGGCAATGATAAAACAATGTCATTAATACTGAACGAATACTGAACTAAACATTCATTAATACTGAACAAAATCAAAGTATGGATGAGATCTGCCATGACTGAGCAAGCTAAAGTATAAAATTGTGAGAGATGGTGTATTGGTGTGCTTGTATAGTGTTTGAGTATCTGGCGTCAAAGCAGGAGGAAAGAATGTGTTGCACAGTGCACAGTAGCCATTACTACCCGTGCGGATAAACATTGGGATTAGAAATGGCGGCGAAACTATTCACTTCTCGCTCGCACACTATTTGCGTCTATACTCGCACTACTGACAAAAAAAAGCTGCGTTTTAATAAAAATATGTGAGCTAGACGCACTCTCAGTTTTGAAGCTTTCGTTAAAATTGTCTTTTTTTTTTTATGAGATAGGGGGCAGACGAACAGACGGATCACCTGATGGTAAGCGATTACCGCCGCCCATGGATCCCCGCAACACCAGAGGAGTCGCAAGTGCGCTGCCGACCGACCGGACCGCTAATATATGTATCCCATCAAAAACAATACTCGACAAAAAAAACCAAACCTCCCAAATACCGTAAAAAGTGGTGAGATCCATGTTTCGCCAAGTCGGTTATTCATTTATTGATTTGGCAATCACACAATATATCTCACAAGCAATGCATTAATTGATTCGGTTGTTTAATGTGATTGCCATTTAATGTGAAACTAACGATTAAAATTTCTATGAAAATAAATCTATAATCGAATTGAGCCATAAAAGGACAACTCTAATCGTTCTCTCCAAAAAGGCCGACTTTCGATACTGTTTTAGCTATATTTACTGTGGCACGGTCAACACACGTCATCAGAAACGAATTAGGATACCACGGAGACGCAACATACCTACTTAAAATTTAAAAAGGTAAAAAATTAGAGGCGATAAAATATCCCAACTAATATTGAAACTTCATGAGATTAACTCCTTGGATTCCTCTGTAGCATGCTATTGTCGCAGGAGTTCGAACGGCAAGGTGATCTGAACGGGTAGGTTGTTGAGAGGTGCGATGTCCCTGATAACGTCAATATATGCTTTGCGTCTGATAACGTCAATTGAAACCACGATTCCAATTCTGTAATTTTTACCGCTGTTGTGACAATTAACTTTGCTCCTATACTGTCGAAGTGCACGAAGGTTCTACGTTCTTCTGACGGACAACATCGAAAATCCATGAACAGCCTCGTTAAGTGCTGATGTATGCTGATGATATGGCGCTGATAAAGTTTTATCAAAAATTGAGTCACGTAGCGACTCCAATGTTGGTCTTTGTTCTTTTGCAGATTTCGTTTTTCTGACTAATAATGACATACTTCAGTTTGCTCGCAACTGGCATAGGTCCGTCGTCTAAGAGAGCTGTCGCAGCACCACAGAGTACATTGTATCGCAGCACTGAGCAGGTGAGAACACGGCTACACAATTATACTCAATGGTCATGTCAATAAAGTCGTGAATACGTTGCGCCCAGATTCTATCAAGTTGCTCAAAGATGTCGACAAAATCACGAAAAAATTAATTACGTATTTATAAAAAAACTAGGCTGAATAACAAAATTCTAAAAAATGCCAGACATCAGTATTTATAATATCTACTAATTAAAGGAATTTCCGATTGAATTGGTAATCTCGCTCAGTAAATATCTGGAGAAAACGTAATTTTTAGAGGTATTTTCAAATCGAAAAACTATCGAACCAAACTCGCCGAATCGTGTTTCTAAAACATTACAGACTTAGATAAAGGTATGAATTAATGTTCACCTTAGTATCAGATTGTACCGTCTCCCAGGGACCTGGCAAAGCCACAATGAAGGTAAGGTTTTTTTTTTATGTAGCCCCTTAATGTGATAATAACAATCTTTGAACCTCAGACAAACTGTCACTCTATTATTGGTTATACTTAGGCGTTAAGCTCGAAAATCGATGGGGCTGCGGCACACCCTCCAAGAAACTTTCTAACGACATAACCGCGTGCAATTGATATGCCCCAAGAGTAGGCCCATTGTAAAGAAAGGAAAATCCCGATCCGAAAATCTTGGCTGAGTTAGGAGTCCGGGCTGCATCAGTATTCCTCTCGCGTCGCCCCCCGGTGTCGGTTGCGCATAGGGTTGGTCGTCCCGTTTACCAGTGTAAGCGGGACATAAGGTAGAGGAAATGGTCCTTGCCTGTCCCGATGTGAAACCCATAGTAAAAAATTATAATACATTTTGTGCCCAATATACAAAATAATAATACATAATTTTCTGCCCATAGCACAAAATGTGTAATTATTTTATGCCCATAATGCATAATCCCTACATAGGGTTTCAATCAAGACAGCAAGATTTATTCTTGTAGAATCATCTTCGAGAGACTTTTTGAACTTTTTCCCGCATCGGTCTGACATTCAAATCTAAAAGACAAAGTCCTGGAGCCGTCTGAAACTTTTAAGTTTCATATAAACTGCAGGTAAGTCCAGTGATGATGAATTAATGATATCTGAAGTTAATGAAAAATATGTGTGAAATATTTTAAGTTGACAAAATAATGACACTAAGTTAAAATACCCACGCGAAAAACGTTATTCAGTGCAGTGACTATTATATCACGCACAAGCGCTCAAAGTCCCTGCCTATCGTTATTATTCCTCTTCACATGGGAAATACCTTAGTTCGAGACTAGATGACAGAATTGTGCAGAGCTTTCCACATATCCATATTAGACAAGACGATGTACGATGGAGGCCTTTAGCCTGCAGTGGGACAGTATATGGGGTAATATTTTACTTACTTTAATAGGATGTGTCACACACGAGTGAAAATCGGGACGTCCCACGCAGTCCGGGACACCTGGCGACGCTAGTTGCGCCCTCCACCCCACAAACTCCTTCGGTAATTTTGACTTTGTTGTTATAACTCAGTTTTAGTTGTTTGTCGCCGCAGATTTATTGGTTTAGTGAGATGCGCTAAATAGTCGCCGTTGATACTACGGGTGAACCGTTTTGGCTCTTAATTTATGGTAAAACTTTCTTGGTTCTTTGTTGAATTGGGAACTAAATGAGTAATTTTATAACAAGGCACAATTGATTGTTGGTGTTGTCCTGTATGAGTTGAAACATATGACTATAATGTCAATGAAAATCATAACTGAACTTCAAATCTTTTACTTTGGAATATGTTATACTAGCGGCCGCCCACGACTTCGTACGCGTGGAGTTAATTATTGACACTTACCGTCATATTTTGGACAATCCACACGATATATTTTTATAAATTGTAGCCTATGTGTTATTCTGATGTATAAGCTATATTGTGGTAAAGTTTCATTCAAATCCATTCAGTAGTTTTTACGTGAAAGAGTAACAAACATCCCTACATCCATACATCCTTACAAACTTTCGCCTTTATAATAGTAGTAGGATGAACCACGATGAGCTGTAGATAAAGGTACTCGTAAGTAGGTACATCTGATTTTTTCATTATGTAGGTATTTTATTTGCCTTTTGGTTCAGTTTTAATTTTTAATAAATAATCATATTAATTTACATCATAATTATTAAGTTGATAAAATATGCCGCACAAGTAACTTTATTACTTTAATTAACTACAGTGTTATTTTTGCATTAAATTTAGTTTCTCTCAAAACTACCAAGGTGCATAAATTGACACCTACATTAGTGATTTAATCAAGCATCAATATTCAAAGGTTCAAAAAACTAGGCTGCTTTGGCGAGTTCCATTCCAGCGGATACTCTAAATACTATTTATTCATTTACTGCTAATCCAATAAATTATCGGGCACATAATTTACTCTCTGACAATCCGAATCACGGAAACGGCATTTAATCCTCGCAAAACCAAATCCATTCTGACAAGGTACTCGCAGCATGTAAACGCATATTTGGAAATGGTTCCATTAAATCAATGTATTGTCGTGGCCAATCCCATTGAACTTGAATGCCGTACACCGCGCTGGCTTCATCAAATTGCAGTGAATGGCCGTTAGAGCACTCATGGTCCGTGCCGTGTTCTGAGGGTAAAAATTTGAATGGAATATACGACCGGCGAAGTGAAGTACTGCTTGCATTTTCACCCTTATCTATAAAGCATTTAAAGCGCAGAAAATACGCATGCGGGCAGAAATGAAAGGATAGTCCACCATCGGGCGTACTTCCGACCACTCCGTAGTTGGTCACAATAGATTGGCACGGACTCGATCTGATATTGAAATTGGAGCTGAACTAACGCTGGTTTTCTTTTGTTGTCATTTTGGTTTTTTTGCGAAATCCAATCAGCGAAGGTATTAAAATGTGAATACTTTTATCACTCGTTTTATTGCGTTCTACGTTTTACAACCTACTCGTAGGAGTACATGCTTGTTCTCTCTTATTTTAAGTCCGTGGTGTTGTTTCACGCTTTCCATTTGGAAAATTGGAATACTTAACATAAAATGCGTTATAGCTGTACTTTGGCGTTCCTCGTACAACCTTTTTTTTCCAACTAAATCAATGGCTGATAGAGATATTCTTCACCAGAGCTTCCTACGTTTTATTCCAACAAATGTGTTTAATATTATCAATGCTATTATTATAATAAACAGTAGGTATTTATTATAAGCACTGCTTTACGTGTGGTTTACTTTGTAATTTTAACCCTATTGCGTATGACGTCATATAAGGTCCTTCAACAAATAATGTTTTATATATTATTCTGTTACTTTGTCCTTTGTTGTCAAATAGGAATCCCTATGAAGGTTCCGTAGCCAAATAGCAAAAAAACAGAACCCTTATAGATTCGTCGTGTCTGTCTGTCCATCCGTATGTCTCAGCCATTCTTTCCCCAAATATAAGAGCTAGGTATAGTGTTGAAACTTAGATGTATTTTTTTAATCGCAGTGTGTGACTTGCTACGGGACCCTTCAAGGGCGAGTCCGACTCGCATCGGGCCGGTGTTTTTTTTTTCAAATGTAGCTACGTAGGTGATTCTAATTAGCATTTTCATTTATAACGAGTAAGCCATATCTTCATTCTTATTTAAGAAAGTCGCGTTTGTCGGTGGAGTATCCTCCATTATTCCCTCGACTCTGCAAGCACCTTCAAGTCCGTACGTCATGACATTCTCCTTCTGGTTGGCGTAATCCATAGAATAAGATGATAATGGTCTGCAAGCTAAAACTTTGACACTTCAAAATTGCCGCGACAGTTTATAGATTTGGTCGCGTCTGCGTCGAAGTCTTGAAGGGAGGGCCTCAATGCATTCACAGGCACGGAGGGACTGCGGTCCCCCAAATCATGTCCCTGGATCATTAATGATCCCATCTCTCATGCGACGTTATGTAGGTTACTGTGCAAACAGTACGGGGTGGTTGCCCTCTGAGGCTTGCAGCATCATGTTTGGTAGATAAAGGTTTATGTCTATTTTGTTCGACAGCGTGTAGGCCATCAACATTTTTTTATTTTTATTTTCGATCGTCGATTTTTAGTGTTGTTGGTTTTTTTTTGCTTTTGTTTTTACCTGATTCTATTGTTGCATAAACATTAAAGCATATTGTGTTGGTAGGGAATAGAACCCACAATCCTTTGAATCTTAAACCACTGCGACAAAACGGCTTGGGAAAAAAATCGGAATTTAGTAAACTAAACCTTTGTATCTACCATACCAAAATACACGTATAAACGTATGTTTGTCTCTTTAAGAAAACTCAATTCATCTATGGTACTTTACATTGTTATTTATTTCTAATATAAGTACATATTTAACTGAATATACGGATTTAGCAATAATAAAAAAATCATCGTTATTTGCGTTTCGTAAGTTTTATAATTCCATTATTTCAAAACTGCAAACTCCAAATATTAAGTTAATAAGTTCTGATAATATGTGAAAGTTTGTTTTATTTACATATCACACGTGCACAAAGTAAAAAACTTAATCTCTTTTAATTTATAAGTGTGATATATTAAAACAGAACTAACAGAAGGGGTTAAACCCACGACCCTTTTACGATATCTTGAGCTGCGGCCAAATTTATGGCCAGCAGAATAAAAAGAGGTTTAATTGGGCATAAAATATGTAAGATAGCGGCGACAATGGTAATCCGGCACCCTTTCTTGTGCCAATCGTAAATTAAAAGCAATACTTAGCAGTCACATGTCGGACCCATTAGATGCAGTGCAATAATAGACGCATGCACAAATCAGTTACCCTCGGAACGATACTCGATTTTTGTAACCTTAAGCATGTAAAATTGACGTTTATGTTTCTGAGCAATACAGTTCAAAGTTGTTTAAAGATTTATCTTCCTTTGTTGCAAATAAGGAAATTAGACTTTATGTGTGGGTGTCCAAGTCGTAAATAGCAAAATTTCGCGAGTGAAAGAGATAACACGTTGACCTACATCTCTAGAGAGAGACTAAGCAGCGTTAGGCGTATCTATTGGGAATAATATTTATGGGGTGCATTATGCAGGAGACATTTTTATGTTTTCGGCGGTGCGTCGATGCTATCGGCAGTGGTGTTTCTATTCATTGCGTAACTGTTGCATTTGCTTCACTATGGTTTATTATGGAGTTCTCTCAGCATTGTATGATTTACTTTCTAGATACGAGTATACATTGGATGTAACAACTTTATATCGTTTAAAACATTTTTTTTAAATAACTGATAGGTATCTATTTTGGACGTAATATCTCAGTAACATACGAATATCAAAATCACTCCATAATTTTCTAATATAAGTACCATATTATTACGTGTAACAGAATTTGTAGGAATTCACTACATTTACGTATTGACAGTCGAATTTTGTATGTGATTAATTTAAATCATTATTATTATGAGAATAAGGCATAAAATACATATTTTTGTAAATAGGTTACTGTAAATGGTAATACTTTAAAATAATTTATTTTGGATATTAAATATTGCATTTTGTAAAAAACTCTTTATACTCGTAAAATAGAGAAACAGAAGAAGAAGAAGTAGGTACATATTTGGAATTCAAAGTGGAATCTAAACATGTGAAAGTAAAATCAAAAGTAGAAAAAGACTACCCCCAACACTTCATTGGGAGATGAAAACAAAAACCTGATTTGCATGTGCAAATAACGCCTTGGCGAAATCCAAATAGCAATTTGTCCCACGATGGCAACCAGCTGCGAGGGAGGGACAAGAATTAAACAATAATTCCTTGTCCTTTCACTAAAATGGCATGTTTTCGAACTGCCACCGAGTCTCGGTTGATACAATGGACATGGATAATGAAGATTACGAAGCAGCTGATGTTCAGATTGCGTAAGTAGGCCTACCTAATCGGAATTTGGAGATGAATGGGCGTTTTCGTATATTTTCAGAGATGGTTTTGACTGATACTTTGTTTACTTTATTAGATGTTTTTTGTTTTAGACTACGAGTATTATACAAAAAAAGAACTTGAATGTGTAGACATCACTAACTTCGTATTTTTACATTAATCTAATAAATATAATAATTGTTTATCAGAATTCTCGCAGCCATTTTTAACCCATTATAACTTCGTTGTGGATTTAACTAGAAGCATGAATCTCCAGTAAAATCAAAGGCATTAATAAGTGTCGAAATGAATAGTTTTTTTTTTGTAAGGAATAGTTTGAATTGGCAACTGCGTATGAAGTATTTGTGGGATAGGTACGTTGTGCTTTATCAACTTAGATCCCATAACTTTTTTCGGTAGAAGAACTGTAAAATTTAATTCAGTACCATAAATTATATCAGATTACATCACAAAAACCTGATCTCATAGCGACGGCGCTGCGAGTTAGATTTCTTATTCACTTATTTTAAAATTGGTACTTTGTGTTTTGCAATATTTTTCTTTTGTAAGCCAAGTAATATTAATGCCTATATAGACAATATACATAACCCTTTTAAATTACCCAACGCAGCTGACTCACTTTTGTCTAATTGTCGTTCAGAATCCACTCTCTTCTTATTTGCGTATGTAAATCAGCGTTTTGTTTCAGAACTAGGTGTGTGACAGAGAAAGCGCTACTCCTCTCCAGGTCGACATACATTTGCATATACTATTAAGAATTAGCAGCTGCGTTTAATATATTCTGCACTATTTTAACTGGCAGTCAATTTAGGCTTAATTTGAAAGGACAGCGACATATGCGAGGATATTTATCGCTCCCTGGTAGATTACGGGAATATTACTAATGAAATGGATTGCTAGGAAGATCTAAATGTAGGAAATACATACAGATTTGACTAAGATGAAATGGACAGTATGCCTTCCATTTCATTTTCCTTAATATAACAAGTTTGGTTCCAGTATTGAAAGCGACGTGATAGGGTGGAGTGAACGAAAGGTTGTAAGTACTAAAACTATGTTTACATGGTATTATTCAATACCAGTAGCCCGCCCTCACTACGCTTTGGGACAGTAGTTCCACTATCTACCAATAGATGGCGCTGGGCGTCGATTTCAACGCGCTGGTGTTTCGCCTTTTCGGTTTGTCTATAAGATTTGTCAATTTCTATAGAGTTATATGTTATACCTAGCAGGAGGCCGCAAATGAGGCAGGCCTCCCACCAGGTGGACCGACGATCTGGTGAAGGTCGCGGAAGCCCATTGGATGCGGGTGGCACACGACCGATCTGTGTAGAGAACTTTGGGGGAGGCTTATGTCCAGCAGTGGCCGTCTATTGGCTGAAATGATGATAGAGTTGGTTTTTTTATAAATAGTACAGAATGACTAACATTATTATACCAACATTATGCGCAACATTTCAATCTTATTTATCTCATACGGTTTACTTCCGTAACTCACAATAGGTAATCCGCACAAATTTTATTACAAAGTGGCGATTCTTACCTTCGACTTTTAAGATTTGCCACAGTTGCAAATAATTTAGATTCACATTCAAAGCCAAACGTTTAAAACCACTCCCGGGAACCGCGCTTAAGGGAACTAATTCATCTCAGAAACGCATATAACCCTCAGAACGATAATATACGGGGCCCTGAACCCGAAGTGCCCTTAATACTGTGCTTAAGTGGCAAGGTTCAGCGATGTTCAGAGGCTTTTCAGGCCAACACTCCTAAGCCTTTTAATATCGCACCCTCCGACTGCCTCTTATCGGATCTCTTATGAAGTTGCCTTTTTAATAGCAAGCTGGTGAAAATGCTAAACTTGAGGTAAGCGGGTAATTTTTCGCTTACTAACCTAGGTCTGACGCCCCGTTGGTCTAGTGGTTTAAGTACCGGTCCGTGATCTCGGGGTCTGGGATTAGATTCCCAGGACGAGCAAAACAATGTTTCGAATTTTTCGAACAGCTCGGGTTTGTGATCACCAACCATATTAGGCAAACGTGGTGATTTAGCCTAATCCATCATAGTAGTAATAATTTGATTTCTAAGATGGAGGCCTTTGCTCTGCAGTGGGACAGTTTATAGGCTGATGCTTTACTTTACTTTGACCTAGGTCTACTTATTAATTTATCGAAGGTGGTAATTTTATGTCTTTTTACAGATAATGTAACAAGAAAGGCTGTGAAACTATGAACAGTAGGTATATTCAAGTTTATGTAGCCTTATTTTATGTCTCAGATATTTCGGCGTTGTTACAAAAGCCACGGTGTAACTCAATGTAATGTAAATGATAGTGTAGTTTCGTTACTTTAAAATAGTAAACCAAGATACCTGCAGTGAGTTATAAAAATCTAATTGTATACTTGTATTCATATCACATTAAATAGCGCACGATTCTATACAACAAGTATGATCACTGGCGTTTAAGCTCTTCAATTGTTTCATTTTTACCTATTCCATTCTAATTCTCCAACAAAGACTCCGTATAAAAGCCAGGAAAGGATAACTAGACAAATCACAATTTAATTTAGAAAAATCTAGACTTCATACCCTCCGTGCAACAGACGCATCCATAACAATTGACGGAGGCCATCAGCGCCCCTAATATTAACCGGTCGCAACTAACGACTCCACTATCGCTCATGGGCACACACATGCGTCTGACAGTACTGTTATTACATCATTAATAAAATTACAAAACTCCCCATGTGTCCCTGCAAGTTTAGAGTCCAAAGGGTTGCAGCCTTAATTAAATTTGGGCAATCGTCATCGCGTTTTATAAGGACGTTACTTGACAATGACCGGATTGAGTGTATTAGGTTAAATCACGTGTTGGGATAGCTTTATCGTGCGGTGCAGGCGCAGGAAACCTTTCGTTTGGAATTAATCCAAGGCCGTAATCGTAAAATCGCTTTAATGAGCTGCTAGCATTTGGTGGCGGTGTGGCAGTATCTCATGACCACATACACGATGGTTAAACCTTTTTTACGTTCCTCTTTTCTATCTGTGGTTTCCTTATTTTCGTTTGTATTTTTTCTAAACTGGTGTTGCGGCTGACTATGGGCGGTGAAAATTGCATACCACCAGCTGATCCGTCTGCTTGTCAGCCTTTTATCAAGTAAAATAATGTTACCATTGTGTATTGTCTTTTAATATTAGTATTGTTCGAAGTAAATAAATGCGCCAGACAAACAAACCAATCAACCTGGTCTCTAGGGCAACTCCTGTACTATAAGTACCAGGTAACGATATTAACTGGTTGCGTCAACCCAGAACACCCAGACCCAAGAAAATTTTGAAAATGTAGCTTGGGCGAACACCTTAGCCACTGCGCCATCGAGGCCGTCAAGTAACATATATTTTCTCATCAAAAACAAACTTAAAAATCTTGAAAAGTAGCTAAACCTTGTCAGAATTACGTAATATTGCCCAGATTACGAAATGTATTATCGCCCCATCGTCCCAACTCTTAGAACTCTGAAACAACTAACAACAAATGGGCAGGTTTTGTCGTCGTCAGATTAAACTGGTGCGTCGGTTGTCGGCAACAAGCCCCTATTACTCACAAACTTGATGGCATTAAAGTTTTCCCACTGAAATATGAGGACAGTCGGGAAACTCGGAAATTTAACTAAGTTTAAACTGGCTGTTTTATTGCTTCATCAGTTAGAGAGATTCACTGACAAATACTATTATTATTGTTTAATTTTTTTATTCAGATTAAGTCCATACAACGTATAATAATATAGGAAGTGCGGGAGCGTGTCAAGTCAAGGTTTATTATTTGAAAGGGCTTTTCATTACCTAAACCCGCCGGTATTCGCCGATGTTGAACGATGAAACGCCGAACGATGTTTTTCTATTTTTTAAGACCTGTAGCGCTACCATGAGTTGACATCTAAAACTGACATAACGTAAACTATTGCTCTGTCTCTTTCAAATGCGTCACAATGAAAGAGACAAAGCGATAGTTTTCGATAGTGAGGATAGTATAACAAACTCATGGTAAGGCTACTGTAGTGGCGTATGGTCTTAACTTTATATGTCTCATCTTTCATAATAAACCTTTATATCATTTCCCATCTTACCTCTAACATGACAACAAA
Organism: Cnaphalocrocis medinalis; assembly: GCA_014851415.1. Taxonomy (NCBI): domain Eukaryota; kingdom Metazoa; phylum Arthropoda; class Insecta; order Lepidoptera; family Crambidae; genus Cnaphalocrocis; species Cnaphalocrocis medinalis. The sequence goes on from CM026278.1 coordinate 11,819,334, forward strand.
AATGTACGAACATCACGCAAGCAATATGGTAACTCAAGACTGCCTTAACCAAGTTATTGTATGGATATCGAGTATGTATGTTACTACAGTGACATCAGGAAAACTCCAATCTATTTTCATGTCTAGACACCATCGGTGGGTATTGTGTCGCGACAGGCTGCCCCATAGCGGTTGAAGATGTAGTGGCTCCCCTCACGATGGCTTACACGCAGGCCTGTCACTATGATCGAATAGTGGCCTGGTTGGAAAACTATCTGTGATTTTGTTGAATGAGCCTTTCTTTTGATATTGTGTCGTCTATTGTAATTTGAATAATATGTTTGATTGACCTCTTCTTACATATCATTAGACTCTCCACAGTGGTCGTGGTCATTATTTATAGTTGATGTAATTTTTCCTAATCCTGTCGTCGTCGTTGAACACAGCCTAGGTACCTTATTGTAGTACTTATTACTTTGCAATAGTAACTGTTTTGTAATATACCTACCTATCAGCCTAATATTAACCCTCTAAAGGGCACATAACTACATAATACTCGTAGAAATCAAGTCATCGCTTCTATGATTGAATTAGCACGCTTGCCTAATGCGGGTGGAAAATTTGAATCATACTTTTGCTCGACCCGGGAATTAAACCTTGGACCCTATCAGACCAATAGGGCGTTGCTATTTAGTAATTTGTACTACAGTGCGTAAGATTTGTGTAGAAAAACTGCAGCTTTCTTTGTGCATTCCAATGTGACACATTGAATGCAATTTAAACCAGTAAAATCAAATTATTTTGATTTGATTTGATTTTCAGTGTACCGAAGCGAAGGTAACATGGCCATAATATACCATTTTACAGTATTTTCATTAGCTAGTTTAGTAAATTTCGAAGTTTAACTGCTTACATTGTCGGATAGAATATACGCAAATCAAATAAATTCCGCTGTTACAAAATGCATGAAAATCAACAATCAGAGTGGAATTCGTCGGTTTTTATCAATTTTTCAACGCCATTGTCCCGCTAACAATTGCATTCTTTCGAATAAAATTCCAAAAAATTGTATTTGCAAATATAACAAATTGTTAGTAAAATACTCCTTTGGAGCTTGATTATTTAAAATCTTTTTTTTACGTAGGTAGGTATACAAGATATTGCTAGGAAGACGAAGTTGTCAAAGATTGTAAGTATCAGCCTATACTGTCCTACTGCAGGGCAAAGACCTGAAGACATCGTTACTATGACGGGATGAGGCTTAGTCTACACGCTTGCATAAATTGGTGTTTTTACTTTATGTAGGTGCCCGACTGGCTAAGTTTGGTACTCGTATAATGAGGTACGTACTGCTCATTTTGGTGTCGGAGGCATTGATCAGCTTAGGGTCGCTGAGCCAGTGAAGTACCTAAGTATTGAATCAATTAGAACCATTATGTAACACTGAATAAATATTTTTTCCTTTCATTTTACTTGAAGGATATCTTTTTTATTTATTAAAAGAAATAAACTATGCACATGTAATTTGTAATTATTATAACAAAATGAGTGATCATTCTGTACGCAAATGAAAAAGTGAAAGTGTGTTTTAAAAGTTGTTAATATTGTATACTTTAGAATACCTTTTAATGAAAACCTCAATGAGTTATATTCTTATCATAACCGTATCTCAACCAACACTATTTACCCCATTCCCTCCTAATTGGCAGCTCCCTATTCAGATGAAGGGTCCGCCGCGTCGGATGTAATTCAATCACAGGTTAATTGCTAAATTAAGTTGTGTCACCAACATCGAGGGTTTTATTTTGCTTGAAATATGATTTCGTGGAGGTGCGCCGTCCGTCAATTACTGTAATGGAAAGCTTTTTTGATTAGCCCAGTCCGGGTGAAGTGGGTCTGGATGGACCGTTTTAATTGCTTTCGATAGGTGCATAGGTATTTGACCCTTATAGGTTATTGATTAATATTAGGAAAATACGCAGGGTTTTTTTTTGTATTAAGTCACTTTTTGCGTGGAGTTAAAAATTGCAAATATCAACATAATACTATATAATTTATTTTATTCCAAATAAAAGATATAGCGCTAACATTATTCGTGTTCTTATGAATATGGCTATTCATAAGAACACGAATAATGTGTTAGTTAGGTACCTATATACTTTGGCAGAGCAAAATTTACCTGGACTGATTTCAGAATGATGATGAATTATCTGTTTCAGTGAAGATTTCGTTTGTGTTCTGCATTTAGTTCAGTATTTGTATGAATTAACTTCCTGAAAAAATATGTAATTCGGATGTTTCTTATAAAACCATAAACCGTATAAATACCGTCGGTTTTATGAAAAATATCTACTCGATTAATTCTACTGCTTATCTACCCATAATGTTTTATGAAATAAGATTGTATCGTGAATTGTGTACTTAGTTGTTAGTAGTAATAGTATATTTTACTGTAAGATTGTTGCTGAATATATATTTTTCTATTCTATTCTATTTTACAACAGCCTAATGAAGTTAGCAAGACACATTGATTGATATAGGATTATAGAAATATTTTGCGAACATTAAAATGCTTTCAACTTACCCCGTCGTTCCTCAGTATCGAAAATTTAAAATTGCAATGAAAAAATTCTATTGAATTTTTATGAAATAAAAATCCCATTTAAAATTACGCCGAGAGTGCCATTCTCCACGCTCACACCTCAGGGACCGTTGATCAGTTAACTTTTAAAGCTCATTAAAATAGACGGTTCACTCGAATCGTGTAAATTTCATCGCGGCGGAAAATTAAAACGATACCCGAGGCAAACTGCTCCCACACTGCGCCGGCCATTGTAAAAATATGCAAAACTGGGACGCAAGAGGGAAACTTCGCCCTCACACGTACTCAAAAGTTTGTCGCCAGTTAGTTTGATTTTCGAATGCAATAAACGTGCGCGGAAAAATTCAGATTTTTCTATCGCGCGACCACGATGACACTCGGGGACTCGGGGTGCTCCACATCGGAAATCGCTCGATTTTACAAGACAAAGGCCTGTCATGTGTGGGGTGCTTGATGCGGCTGTGCTGTTATCGGGCGGGAACAGCCGGCTGGACCGCAAGCCGCTAAATACTCCAGCCAATAACATACTTACGGCGAGTGTTTGCTGGAGATTCCCTATGAATTGCAACTTCGCAAATTGAATGCGACATGTCACAATAGTACTCCACCTTTATTTAACGTGATTAATATTTCATTCATTACAGCTGCTCATAGGACTATTGTAAAATGATCCATTGTAAAGCATTTTCAATTTAATGTGTGCTCGTATCTGCGTCAAAACACATGGCTTAATTTGAAAAATGTACGTCTATTATTAACTGCTAGCAAATGCTCGTTTACTTTTAATTTTATATTAACTCATTTTCAACGATTTCTAGTAAGTGCTCTAATTCGTTTTTATTGCTATTCTATACCAGACTGTATTATACAGGAACTTTTATTCTGAACTTTAGTAAAGTTTTAGTGTTAGGTAGTAAAATGATCAACACTAAATTGGATTGAATAATAAAACAAACTTTTAATTAGTAATTCAAATTATTTTATTAAAAATAGGTCGTCAAGGACTAATACAAAATTAAAATCCGTCTCAGGGTTTTTGCATTGTTTCCAATATACAGCTATTTTTATACATGTATTAGTGGTCTTTGCACATAAAAATAGGCTTTTTACTGATTCCATTACAATTTTCATTAAATTCAGACACCTTGCTATGATTCCTATTCTTATTAATTTTGCTTCAGATGCAATTTGAAAACATAAACTTCACAATAAATTTATGAACATTTGACGTTAAATATTATAAATATCCCGGTAATAACAGAATCAATTACTTTTAATACATACAGATGGGACTAAGAAATGCATAAATTGCGGTAAACCTTAGGGTTTACATGTATTCTATAGAAACAACATTTAGAACTGCTATATTACCTATATAGCTCCCAAGCGTAATAAAATATTCATATCGGTACATTAAAGATGCAGTATCGAAAAGCAATATTCATTTGCGAAAATTTACTGTATTTTATACGCCAGTTTGCTGCTCTATAAAAATATTAAATAAGCAAGGTATCTCGGTTGTTATGTAAATCAATGTATAATAGTAATAACAAACGGTATAAAGTCGAAGTATAAAAAGTTAATCAACATTACGATGGTACATAATAATATTTACAAACAGTTTGAGGACATTATATTAAGTCACACGCTAAAGATGTTTTAACACACAGTGATTTCATGCAAAACAGCTATCTACCACCGATCTTTTTATTAGATTAACCACTTAAAAAGCGGAAAGAAATATCATTGGTCGAGAGTTATTTAAGTAAGTAGATATTATGTTAATGTGTAAAAGTGCATTATTCACTTAGTGTGATTAGATCTCTATCAACATTAGTGTGGGGAAAATAGGTATATCTAACAAAATCGGGTTGCCGTATTAGTCATCAAATAAAGTATTAGAACATTCGATGTTTTTAACGATAAGTTATGAGTTTGTCTTGAGATAAAATCTCATTTTCTTCTAGAAACTTAATTTGATGATTGAAATACGGAATGGTCTATTGTCTACTTATCTACTGAGAAACAAAATGTAGCGGTTTAACATAAATGATTAATAAATACATATAAAAAGTGTAACAGTTAACAATATATTATGGCAGTAAGTACTTTGGAGAATAAAAATAGGCTTAATTCTTTAAGCCCATCAAGATACAATGATGGTTTGTATGTGAACGCGTGAAAACCCAAGTAAAAATTTAACTTCACTTATTTTAACTAGCAACAGTATCCTGGAGAGTGGTCTTGTATCGGAGGCCAAGACACATTTCAGGTCGCTGAGTGGAGTTGAAGACACATCATACTTACTTTCCACAAACGCATTAAATATTAAAAACAAACTATCGTTTGAGTTTGCTAGATTTCTTTACTTTGGTCCTCACCAAGGTAAAGAAATATAAGCATTAAAATACAAAAGCATTCTATTATGATTTCAAGATTATTCTACTGCCAAAGTACTTACTGAATGTATCAAAGCACTATCGTGAAAAGCGTGCGATTTGTCCTACGTTATTTGTTCGCCTTTCTTCCCCAGCTTGTATCGTAATGCTTCAGTAGGAACATCGTTAGCGTTACCATCGAAACTGCCGACATTTCTAGTATTCGTCTTCTTCGCTGCATTGATAAGTTTTATTTTAGATTCATTATTTTGTTACAAAACTATATTCAATAATACTGATTCAGAGATGGTTAATGTTATAAATATTACAAACAGTTATGGTCTATGTACTGAATAGGATAAAAATAATGTTCCAAAAGTTCAACTGATCTTCTTGATTGATAAGCTATTTAAATATTTCACAAATTGACATCAGTAAATTAACATGTATCTAAATAAAGTTTAGGAAAAGGCTAAGTGTGAAGTATTTTATTCTTATGAAACGTTTTCCCTAATACTTAAAATAGATAAAACAAAAGACTTTGATATATTTAATAAGGTTTTTTTAACTAGATACAGTCCTAATACAGATGATATGCAATTATACAAGTTTGTGCTATGTAATCGATATAACAAGTGGCTATACTTCCTCATATCACATTATCTTACGTAGATTACAACTTTAGATTTGTAAAAGCTTTATTTGAATTTCATCTCACAACTCGAATGTTACTTCATATATTTATTTAGCTATAAACAGCTTCATATGGCACAGTAAATTAATTAAATCAAACGTTTTACTCTATCCATCTAATCTAGGAACTAAAATAAAGTTATTCCGAAGTATGATATAAATAAGAAAAAATAAAAATAATATAGTTCTTGAATAAATCGTCAAGGCTTTACTAAACGCAAGGCCCCTTGGCAGCCGCTCACGTTTGTCTACTACCACCAAACTAAAGGGCCCAGGAATGAAATTGAATTCTCGACCAAATCTTTATTTCCGTTTTTGTGTGCGTGTTCTTATGTTTAGATGCAACAGGTATACTCTTTTACGGGACGGTTTTGATGTAGACTACCAGCGGCAAGCACTTACTAACACGATAATTTGCTTGATATTATCAAAACTAATCTACATGCAAAAAACATACCGATATGCGAAATTCACCCTTAATGCTGTTAGTTCAATTGGGTATACCTAATAATTTGTAATCGGCTGTCACGAGTTTTTGCGTTTAGTAAAGTTAAATCCATAATCATAGTTATGTACAATACCTACGACGTACCTTCTATAAGGTATGTTATATCAAATTATTGCCAAGCGTTAATTTGTTTCAGTTTCTATTAGGGCTCGGCTACACTAAGGCTTTTTTTGCGGCTAGCCGTGCGGTTAGCCGCTTTTTCAATAAGCAACCCCCTTAACCACCTCGGGATTTTTGCATGACGCGGTTGCAATAGCGATCAAACGTCCGATTCACCGCAGACATGGTTTCAATTGAAGGTAAGCCGGCATTATCCGTAATATAGCAACCGTCCGGTTGATCGACATGTGCTACGAACCACAGAGGGACCGAAACGCTTGCGGCTGTTTCTATGGCAGCCGTATTAATGTTGTGTATTATTTTTTTCCGGTTCCATACTATACGTTGGAGACCTATACGAGTACAATTCTAACAAAACAGATGATTTAGGCGATAGTTTAGCCGAGCCGTTACACTTAAGCTAATGATATTATTAGGGTTACAAATTCGTTTATTGATATTCAGACGGACATATCAATTGAATTCTATCAAATCCAATAATTATACTTTCAACATTTATTAGAATCAATAATTTAACATGTTACCAATCCAATTAATCAGACCTTTTATTATAAAGATAAAGTTAATCATACTGTGATATTTACATTATTTACACTATACAAACGACTAGGTTTAGATTTACATTTTGAGAAAAAATATATTAGATAAACTATGCGAAAATAAAAAAATCGCCGTGCGCTAAAAAATAATGCAGTTTAGGCCAGTCTTTCACAAATACTCATAGGCCTTAAAGTTTAGACCATCGTTCACTCACCAAAATACCAGTTTCTTACACGGATTAACACTGACTATACAACTGCAACGCGAGGAAGAACTGCGATCTTTTAGTGACGTCACTACACTATGATAGAAGAAAATTCGGTCTATACGTCCGTTTGGCACAAGTCGCCGAAAACCGGCAGGGCGTGATACTACCGCGTCACTGAGTCCACGCGCAGGTGCGGCGCGGGGGGAGGGTGCGCGGGCGCCAGGGACGGCTGAGAGGAACCACTACCATTTTGCCCGTGCCTGAATGAAGTCAGTCTTGCCAGTGTTCGGGTGCTTTCGTTGTCGAAGTTAGGCCTCTCGTACTGGTGCTGCGGCCGCTGTCCGCTGCGGCTGCATCGCTTGCAACTCATCGTAACCACCATCTTCTAAGTAATTGTCCTCATCTGACTCTTCTTCACCAAACGCTCTGTACGTGGTCTCAGACTCTGAATTTTTGCGAGAATTGACACCGTATGTTCTTCCTATCAAAGCTTGTGTAGCTTCATTCTTCGTTGAGTCTCCCTTCCTTTCTTCTAGACTCTGGTTATACCTCAACTGAGCCTTCTGAGTTTTGTCCATAGATGGTAAGTCATAAAACTTGAGCACATTTGGATGGCCTTGGAAATACTTCTCGCTGTATACGTTTCGATTGTAGTAGCCCCCGTTGCTGGCGGGGTAGAGTTCCCTCGTCTGCTCCATATCGATTGTCGAATGTATCGACATTTTTACCGGCCGGCGGAAACCATCCCTATTGAAAAAAAAACAATTGTTATGGACATACTTTGAAATAAGAAGTCGTCTAATCTTTATTTGTAAAAGTTTTAATGTTCTGATTGATTCTTTATTTATATTATTTTTATTGCACAAAACTTTGCCTATTGTACCAAGTTTAAGTTGTACCTTAATGAGCTTAAAAACGTAATGTAGTATAATTGACTCGAGGTTTGAATAATTTTTGACTTAAAACATTTTATACTGAACTTAAACCTTAATGATTACTTTGAACTTTAAAGTATATTATAAGTTCCAAGGAAAACTTACCAAAGAACTAACGCATTGCCGAGTATTAGCAACGAGCGTAACTGAGGCGTACGCCGCGGGCGAGTTGGCCGTCTTGCTCGTATTCCATTCATTTCCATTAACTCTCGAAGACGTAACTTCCGCATACTCCGGCAGTTGCGGAGTTACTTTGTCATATTCAGAATTAGCCTTCTCCTTACTTTGCGTAGTTTGATTACCGGACATGCACAATCCCGGCTGATTCTCCATCCATAACAGTGACTCAGTCTTTGTCACCGTATTCTTATTGTAGCAGCTGCTCAGTGGATGCGACAGCGACACCGCCGCCTTTATGTTCATCTGCGTCACCAAACTCGTCCCATTCGAATCTGTAACAAAACCAATTACAGTTACGATCAACTTTGTTAAATGTCCATAATTTACATCAGTCCCTTAAATCGAATGTAAATCATCTCGTTTACCGAAGGCTTAAAAGATGTAAACGCGGAACAATACAAACAAAGCGAGGAAAATTGGCTTAAAGGTAACTGGGTGAGTCGACAAACGAATCGCCTCGAGAAAACAAAATAGAAAACATTTACATTTACTGGGTCTTTATTTCTCGGATTTGTATCATTCCTTTGTGCCCCGAACGTGAATGCAAAGTGAAAGAGATCCAGTGCGCTCACGAGAGAGGGCTCGTGCTACCTTTCAACTCGAAAGTAATCTAGCGCCCCTCCCGTCGCATGGCAAAGCCTCCATCAAACAAACGCTCGCACCCTCCACCCCACCACACCCGAGGAATGTTTTTAATTTTGAAATTCTGATGCTGATTCCACGGAAAAAATGTAAGCATTAGAGATAAGCAGCATAATTGTTTATTTACGAGTTAACAGATAACATATCTCGCGACTGTTACTTGGAACTGCTTCAAAACATCAATTGAGCCCGCTCCCCGCTCACGCTTTACTGTGTTTGACGTTACATCAGATACTTACCATAAATATTGGGTAGAGCTGATTTTTTCGCAAATATATTGTTTCGCCGCACATAAATAATGCCGCCAATCACAATTACTTTGAACAACACAATTGCTCCAATCAAAAAGTAAAACCATGTTTCCATCACAAAATCCCCAGCCACTATAGACACTTCTCCGTTCACTGGATATCTGAAATCAAATAAAAGTATTAGGGAAAGACACTTAAGTATTCCGTACAGTACAACAGAGGTTCCAGAAAATCATTTTTATTCCTTACCTCGATAACGGATCCAACCCCACCGAACGCGAGTCAATATTTAGGTAGATTTTTTGACTGAATGGCCCCAAGCCAACAATAGTTTCTGCAGCTATTTGTACTGAGTAACTAACTCCAGAAGTTAAATTCGTCATTATTAAACTAGTAGCTTGCTGCACAGTGGTGTTTATAGCCACCATGGATTTGTTTGCAGGAATGTCCAGCCAATTCACAACAACATTGTACCCAGTAATTATGCCGTTTTGTAAATGCAATTCAGGAGGGGACCATTTCAAATGAACAGTGGTTATGTTCAATATGTACATTTCTATATTCATCGGAGGGCCGTCGGGCACTGAAACGAAACACGATTTTATTATTACAGACAAAGACAATACAATGCATAATTTGAAATACAATCGTTATAATATTTACCGTCATCCAAAGTTTGAGCCACTCTGGAATTGGATGGCTTTCCCTCAAATCTCTTATAAAAAGGTACGAGGAAAAACTCGTATCTCGTATATTTTCTTAAAAAAGTTATTTCATGCCCAGACACATCGTTGGAATGCAAAATAGTTTTCATTTCGTATTCAATCGTCATGTTATCGAGAGGTCTATAATAAATAAACAATCCTTCTAAATAGTAGAAATTCAGTATTTCCCACATGAGTTTTATTGTTTTAGAATCAATCGGCGTCGCTTCAATCAGTTCGACTATGTTGTCAGTCAAAATGTTATTTCTGTATTCAGTGTTGTTTGAGAACACACCGGATTCCCATAAGGAGTTAGCATCTTCACCCACAGTTATGGAGTCAGAGATTGCGCTGGGCCCCGACAAGCCATGTGAATTTTCAGCTCTAACAATAAACATGTACGTGACTCCAGAAACAAGTGATTTTACGACGAATTGTGTTTGGTGTACCTTCCTCGCAACGACAACCCAGCCTCTGGAATTTCTCGGTGTATTATTCCCAGTAAGGCTTTCCCGGGAAAACACTTCTATTTGATAGCCCAATATAGATGACGAGCCAATCTTGTTATTTTGGTTCCACGTTAGCATGACACTCGTGTCTGTGGCGTTGTATATTTGAGGTTTGGTCGGCGGCCCGGGTAAAGCCGATATGTCGGCCGCTCGAAAAAAGTGTATATTTGGATTAATAGGACTATCTACAAGCAAAGTGCCACTCCAGACATATTTCCCGTGCGGGGAAGAGGCCACGCACGTGTAAGTGCCGCTGTCACCTTTATCTAAATCTTTTAATATGAGGGTGCCGTCATTAGAGACATTCCTTCTATGATTTTGTATTAATGCTTCCCCTTCGAAATACCATGCGATGATTGGTTCAGGTGTGCCGATCGCGTTGCAGGGGAAAACTGCCATCGATTTTATAGGTAACGTTTGGTTAGAGGGACCGTTTGTTATGATTGGCGGTGGGCGGTCATCGTCTGACGTCACGCTTAGTTTCCCTCTGACAAACGAACTGCCAGCGAAGTTGACCGCCGAGCAAACGATCGTGTTTCCAGTGTCATTTTTATTTGTGTCGTTGATTGTGAGTACGGTGACTCCGTCGAGGACCATCGACGCGTGGTATTTGCCCCTGGATGTGCCAGGGAACACGATGGTTCTGTTTCCCTCTAGGCTCCAAAACATTGTGGGCTCGGGTCGGCCTGATGAGGTGCAGGTGAATGTTGCTGCGGATCCACTTTCGACAGTGACTGAGCTTGGTTGTAAATTAATTGACGGAGGATCTAAAATATTAAAATACAGATTAATAAAATATTAAGAAATATTATTAGAGGTAACATAATGCCATTTTTAATAGATACCTTTTATATTGTTCAATATATATTTTGAGATTATTAATAAGGTATTAGCTATAGTGGTGAAAAAAAGTCTGTACCTATAATCTTTTACAAACAAATCGCAGTACAGAATTCTTAACGAAATATTATGGTTGGAATAAAAATGAAACAGTCTATAAACTCTCTCTTATTCACGCCGAAAGTTTTAGATTTTTTAAAGTTTCGCTCGCTACAGTTAGTGAAGTAGTAAGCAAACAGTTTACTGTATGAAGTCTAGCGGGCGGCATCTGAATTATGTATCTAGTCTGTGTTAGTTTTACAAGGGTTTACCTAGAAAATTTTGTATTTTTTACGTTTAAATCCTGGACTAAATCTATACTCGTACAATGTTACAGTGATAGTAATGAAACTTTCATTATAATTTCCAGTGATAGTGTAGTTTCGTTCAGACACTCTTTGCGTGGTTAGTCACAATCAGACAAAATTTAGTACTAAGCAAATTTGTTCAAATAAATTGAGTAAAGTTAACAGCCTATAGCAACCTAACATACTGAATGGCTATATAGGTAGATAGGTACTATGAAAATAGTGCGGAAGTGAAATCATTGCGTCATTGATATTGTTTGAATGGTAATTACGTTTTTAACTATATATTTTACTGCCACACTCAGAGACATAGTAACCTTAATGCTCATTATCTTAACTATGGACAGTCTTTTTGTCTTTTAAAATAAAGATCAATATGTTTACTTTAGTGAAATTTAAGGTTTAACTAACGTCTCTGAGTGAGGCTATTTGTATTGAAAACTCACCGTATACAGTTAAGTAGCCACTAGCACTAACAGCACCAACAGAATTGTCTGCTTCACAGGTGTACTCCCCTTCATCACCCAGGATCACGTTATCCAGCCTCAAGCTTCTATCGTCCAGGACCTTGACGCGGCCCAGGGGCATGTTCCCACCCCCGGCCGAGCGGCGCCAGAGCACGTCGGGTAGGGGGTCGCCCCCCACTCGACATTGGAAAGTGACGCTGCCCCCAGTCTGAGCTACCACGTCTTCTGGCCCCGTGATTAGGTACGGCTTTACTGTAGACAAAAAAAATGTGTTTAATACTCATCATCATGATTTCGAATAAGAGAAGTTCACTGCACAAACGTTTGTCTTAAGGATTTTCAAACGTTTGGTACCTATTGTATGGCACCAGACCGATGAGTGAAAGAATCTTCTAGCATTAAGGCCCAACATTCTAAGAAAAGTCACGGGTTCTTCACCAGATCATCGGTCCAAATTATGAAAGGTCTAACTGCAACTCTCAAATAGGTATCTCAAAGGACATTAAAACTAATTTCAATGATAATATATTATCTTTAAGCTATTTTTTATAAAGTGACATTCTATCTAAAGTAAATATAATTAGAGGTTCTTGGGCGACGTTGATAATAAATCAATGTTGTTCAGTTCTTTGTTTAAATGAGTTACTGTGGTATTTATTGTCGTTCGTCAGCAAAAAATCAATACGAAATGCAATTCAATGATTTCATGTACTCGTAGTACTTGGAACATTATTTGAAAATTTAACTTGCTTTCAATTTACCTAGCCATCATAGTAAATGTACGTTGACTAGGTATATAAGTTTGTTATTCGGGCTACAATGGCACGTCACGCCAGACTACCTGCACTATACTGCAGGATACGACAACCCCCGACCCGTGATTAAATGGCTGTTCTCGGTGACGTACGCAAGTCACCTCTATACGGTTTTAGCATCGTAGCAATACGAAGATTGAACACGGATAAGCGATTTCAGTCTGGTAAATGGCAAAATAAATGATTTGTGCATTTATATGCCCATAACGTTCTTTGTTTAAAAGAAAATCTTTTCTATTTAAGGAATACACCGTTAAATTTTGTTCGAACCGAATCCAAAAAAAAAACAGAACGAAGAGTGAATTCGCTAATCTTAACTGTAAGCCGATGTAAGGTTTTCAAATGTTTGTGATTTTTTTTAAGTGTCTGGGTGTTATATATGTATTTAAGTATTATATTTGTGATCCTCTGTTGTCTGATATCTGTAACAAAAGTGCATAACCTACATAGTACGGAGTCAGGTCAATGTACGAGATGTTGTGTGATTTTTTTTTAAGTGCGTGTTTAATCACAACTCCAAAATCGAGCAACCACAACTTAATGCGTTGCACTTGACGGTACCTCGATGTGGTATTGCAACGTGCATCACAATACGAGCGGTCACTAAGCACCGCTGTCCTGAACAATATAACGTTCGTAGGCACGTGTGTCTGAACCCACGACGAAAGGTGTCAGCGGTGTCAGGTCACATTTCAACGTCAAGTTAGTGCTGGCATTAGCGTGTTTGCACAATAAGAGTTACTGCCTTGGTAATGTGAAATTAGACTAAACCCTCCGTAACAGTTCCATAGCTAGAATAGGCATAGTTCCATAATGACGGCTTTCAATTTCATAATTTATCTAGTACTAGTACCTACCTATACATCGTTAAATTTTAGTCGTTATACCTAAATAATAATAAAGCCTCTTTAGTACATAATGTTAGATCGTCAAAATAAGTTTCAAATCGTCAACATTTTATTTATTTAGCTAAATAATAATCAGTTATTCCATACATTATTGCCTAGTTAATAGGTTTATGTATGGAAATGCTGATATTATTTTGCTTATTTTGATGAACTAACCTAAAGGGGTTTGATTACATCGCGCTAGTTTTCGCTTTTTCAATTTGTCCATAAATAATTTCTATTATTAAATGCTATAGACAGATTACAAATATAATGCTAAAATACAAAATATCACACCCAAACACTGAACAAAGCACAAGTGTCCACGATTTTTTGTCTAGGGTGGAAATCTAACGCACGACCTTTATTGTACGAGGCAGCAAATTTTCCATCGGGTCTGCCTTTGCAACTGATTCTAAACTCACGATGTATTCATGTAAACATAGTACTCACTGTGTATTTTGAGTTGTGCAATCGTAGATTCCCTGGTGCCAGCTGCATTCCTGGCGATGCATTGGTACCGGCCTGCGTCCGTCTGTCTCGCGTCTTGGATCACAAGGCTGCCGCCGTCTACGAGGTGCATTCTGAGGAAAATTCATCGAATTCAGTGATACGGTAATTGCGTAGTTTGGCAATGCAGTGGAGATTAGTATGTGCGATGAGAATTCATGGACTTAACGTCGTAACGCCCAGACAGCAGACACAATGGAAAATCAATTGTTTTATGCCTTTTAAAAGGCTTTTGGGTCTTACGACGTTATAGTATTGTTTATGAAACTACAAGAACGTTTGTACTCTGAAGTGTTTATTCGAACTACAGGCATAAGAAAAAGTTTAACATAAGTTAAAAACATTTACTGGCCACAAAATTCAAAAACATAAAGAAACAAAAAAAAAAGAAAATAATAAATAGTACGTCATAATGTCGATAATCTGTGGCCAATAAGGCGCAACCTCAGTATTTGCTGCAGCTGCCAGAGGCCGCAGAGCTTTCAAACAGGGTCAAAAAAGGGTCTTCCTTCGGGTTGCTCTATGAGCATGGATGATATCCTAATTTCCTCGTAATTTTTTTTTCACAAATTAACATTACACCTAGGTATTATATCCATCTCTTTCTCATCTTAATGTGTACTTCCTGGTTGCGTCCAAAGCTGTCACTTGGGAGTCAGGGGTACGCTTTTTAATATAGATTATGTCTAAACAAATCTATATTAAAATTGCAACTTATTTACGCGCTTAATAACTAAATGAATGCATCAATTAAACTAAACAGAAGCTAATTGGTTGTTAATACTAATTAAATAGTTCCCGAATGTCCAATTACGAATGGAATAACAACAACAGTTTGTTCCCCCATGCAGTATGCAATTAATTATAACTTTGTCACGCATTACAATAAAATTGTTCCATAATTCGCAATAGGAACAAAGATATTGAAAGCGAATGTCTCAAATGAATGATTAAGAATTTCATTACTTTGAACAAAGTGCATTGCAACAAAGTCATTCAAATGTGGGGCGGAATAATTCAATAGGAAATTAACATTTAATAAGGGGCCCGGTGAATCAGAACTATTCAGATTTTTACTTGATTGCTTGTTGAGCACTTGAAATATCCCCTCACTCTTATGACTTTGATGTACCCCGTGCCCTCCCCATACTGTTAATTATTTTTATGCTTCACCATACGTAGCGCGAACCCTCAAGATGTAACTCGAGGCTCATAAAAATTCATAGACTACCAACTGAAATAAATTGCCTATAAAACTTTTAAGCAAAATTCAATTTTGGCACCTCTTCGTGCCATTGTTGATTTTGCTCACAACGTGTGATTCGAGATAGATATATATGTATAAATACTCCTTATTACACTAACTGCGGCATTCAGAGACGCCGTTTGACCTTAATGCTCATAATCTTAATTATGGATAATCTTTATGCCTATGATTAAGCTTAATGTCATCATAGTAGCGAAGATTTGATTTCTATGGTGGAGGCCTTTACCCTGCAGTGGGACAGTATATTATGTAAAGCTGATAGTTTAATTTATGTCTATTAAAATACAGTAACATATTTTTACTTAAAAGACAGTTAAGTTTCAATTAACATCCCTCAGTGCGGCAGTAAGTTTTCAAATCTTAAACTATGGTTATATTCTAGGTATTAAACTGCAGGTGTAGAGAAGCTCCTTAAAATTACATAAACATACGAAAATCCCTATGATGACTTTGTATTACTTTTTACATAGACAGTTACTTATGAATTTTTTAACAGTCAGAACACTTAGTAAATTCATAGTTTTATAATTAATCTAATCCAAACTTTAAATAAAGGGAAAAAATATTCTATGCAGAAATCACACACGGTATATACGCAAACATTTTGAAAAGCAAGGTAATTTTTAGAGCAAACTTATGAGCCTTATCGTTAAAAATGATCTCTTCCAAATAACCTAACTTTACTACCTACATCATAAATTCAATAACATTTTGGAGTAGTTATACTCGTACTTATTCGTTCTCATTTGTGAAACTTTATGACTTGCAGTTTATGTTTATGCTCGATGTGGTACCCAATAAATTCTCATACCTACGTCGTAAATTTTTAAATAAATCAAATTTATTTTAAATCCTAACTTTAAAAGTGATCAATGAAACGTATAGTTTAATTAAATTAAAAAATAATAACCTAGATATACCCGTTAAGTCACGTTCATACGCGCCTGATATCAAAGGGCACCGGAGAAGCAATCCACAGTACTATCATGTTTCCAGCCCCACTTAGTTCTTGAGAGCACTTATCTTCCAACCCTCAAACTTGCTCTACTAACAACGTTTCATCAGATCGTTTCTAACTTTCAACATTTGTCAGATGTTTCCGCATTCAGTTGGATGTAAATTAGAATGTTTAAAAGTTATGATGACAACTTTTCCAATGCCACTTGATATTCGTTCCTAAGATTATGAAACATTGAAGTAGGTACAAACTTACACTTACACTGGTGGAGGATAAGGCAAGGAAGCAGTTACAGGGTATTGCTGGTATTATGCCATGACGCATCAACTCGTCTGTCACGTCATAGGCAAAGCATTTTCTGGCTAGGTGATACCATAAAAGTAACGCTTTTTATGATATCACCTGGCCTGGTCTACCACATAAGGAACACAATGGTATACGGGATTCTAACTCTAACTCCAAATCCCTAAATTGATCTGGACGGGGCCAGAAGAGAGCTATACTCTCTACGCTATCACAGGCTTAAATTAACCAACCGTTTGGTGCTAGATAAATACAGGTATAACTACAAGGACTTACCTAGAATCTCCATCAAAATGTAGAGTTTGCCCATTCTTCTTCCAATAAACTAAAGGTTCTGGAGATCCTCGTGGTGGCGAGCATTCCAATATCACAGTTTCTCCTTGTGCTGTTTGTGTTGACACTGGTTCCAGTCTAAATTCCTCTCGAAGCACTGCACAGAACAATAAAGTATTAAAAATACTATAGGTACATAAAGTAATATCGACTACATTTTTGAAAGAACATTATTAGACACTTACCGGCAACATGTAAAGTGGCATTTCTACTTCTTGCTGTGCCAAATGGATTGGTCGCTTCGCACCAGTAAACACCAGCGTCCGAATGAGCACGCCCATGCGTCGCTCTGAGGAAGAACAAGCCACCAGCCGGCAAAAGACTTCTATGAGTATCAGAGACCACCAATACCCCGCCTTTGTACCACTTGATGACGGGCGTAGGCGATCCTCCCGCACGACAGTTCAGTGTCGCCGGCTGATGTCGCGCCACGGTGACGTCTAAAGGCTGCTCTATGATGTAAGGCGCTTCACCGCTGCCGATGTAGTCATCGCTTATTCCGCCCTCCACTGATCCTGTTGACAATACACCACAGTTTATTCCCTCAACCCTTTATGCAACGTATTGATTACCATGTAAACACTCGGCAGTTCGAGTGGCTATTGCAGTTAGCGTGTTGGCCGCGTCTAATGAAAGGCGACTTGGTCCAAAGTCCCACCCACTGCAATTTCCTGTGTTCAAGCGTTATTTTAAAGCACAACAAAAGGCTTCAGCACAGTTCATTATAATAATAGGTTGAGTATGTCATTTGCAGCTACTCTAAAGCGGCACAATAATAATGAGCCGTAAACACAGGCTTGCCGAAACCCGGGTCCCCCAAGGATGCTGTAGGTTGGACCCCTGTACTATTTTACTGTGTTTACAACGAAACGCGCAGATGTTAGTTTTTGACACTTGAATTGATGTATGTCTATTGTTCGGCTTCACTATTATTATAGCGACGTAAAAATCGATCAGCGAAAAAAAATATTGATTCGGTGTCCGATTTTTGGCAAAATGAACCTCCTGGCCTTCGACTGGATTTAGATACAAGGTCTTATTTCTGAACAAAATCAATAGGGATTACTCTTTTGTATAGAGTAATTGTGTTTATTTATTCACGTGTCCCGCGTTGTGAATGCGGTACGATACAAGGGCTAATCTATAATTGAATCTCCATTCGATTTGGTATCGTTCGATTTTTGTGCTCAAACCCCTGTTTTTACTTTTTCATATTTTGCAAGCTTTTGTTGTAATATTTCATTTTGGGAAGACCTAATAACAAAAAAGCAAAATTAAAACAAAGAACGTAGGCTTAGTAAAAACGCTGTCTCCATTGTTTTCAAATATACATTTCAAAGGTCCTTAAATATAAATTACCGTAATTATACTAATGACCTAAATCCTGATTTCAAGCCTTTTTCGGGAAAGCCCCGGTGTTACGCTATCTAACCAAATTTTTGTAGTACTGTCCAGATTATCTTAAATTAGCATAGGCCATAATAAGTATTTTACGGTATTTTCAAAAATGAATAATATCATCTAGACAAGCTTTGCAAGTTTTTGATTGTAGGCATATTCCAAAAACATAAATCAACCTTTTTGAATTCTCACACCATTTCATTATACAATAGAATGAAATCCCTATATAAATCCCAACCATGAATGAATGATACTTCGCAAGAGCAAAAAATATTGACCATAGTAGTGTGACAGTAATAAATTACCCGTCTTCCTTATAAAGGTTATGAGGATGCTCATATAGCACTTATATACAGCGGAACCAGAGATATAAAAGTGAGATTTAGCAGATTGCGACCGACATAAAATATTGTTTATGTTGATCTCGATACGTTGCTTTATCGCACATAAAACTAACTTTATTACATAGATGTGAGTTAGGACCCAATCGATTATCGGGTGATGTCCAGAATAAAGTTAACTTTATGTACGGCGTAGAATGATTCAACATCTCATGAGTCATTTTCAAACTAGCCACTTCCCTCTTATAATAGTCTTTATCAATGATTGAGTTTCCAATTCTGTGTCATTGTTTTGATCAATATGAAACAATTACATTAACAAATTAAAACAATATTCAGATTAAATCGCATTAGATAATCTCAAATGACAATGTAGCATAATCTCAAATGACTACATATATCGTGGGAATATAATCTTCTGTTAGAATAATTATAATCTCAAATAATCTAGCCTAATGACGAAGTGTACGCGTGCAATATCCAAAGTTTCCATCACGTCATTGCCCGAAGGGAGTGATTTTTCAACTCATTCGTGAGACTCGCTAGTAGTTACGCTCTATTGTTCAAAATCTTTGTCAAAAAAAGTTTGCGAGGGTGCGTCGTGTCCCCAGCTAATTTATACTACTGGCACATGTTGACACGCGTCGCAAGAAAAAAATAAATAAAAAATCGGTCACGCCAACACGAGTTTCACATTTAAGTTCGCCAGTAACGGCCGCCTTCGTCCGTTTGAACTATTCGTGTATATTTTTTGTCGGTTGAAATTGATCGCTCTCAAGTCAGAGTTGCACACTCCCGCCGAACATATGACTGCACTCGATTCGGCAGAATTCAGGTTTATTGCCGTGTTAAGTGGTCGTTCCCTTTGACTGCAGAAATTGAAGTTTATTTTCTTTCGAATCCGATATTTCTATGTTTATCAACGTTGTAATAATCTTCAAACGAAATAGTCATGTTAACTCCTTTGATCATCAACTGTATTTGCTATATGGTTACTTTGTATGACGCAATAACTTTACCATCTTAATAACTTTTAGTTGCGTATGAATTAAAACGTGTTTTTGCAGTAGTTTATGTCATTCAGATACTGACTGATTAAACATTAATTATATGTTTTTTTTTTGATCCTGTTCACAACTGTCACCCTTTGCAACCCGATATAGATCTAAATTGCGAATATCTAATTCTAATAGCAGTGATTGGCTCCCTAAGGAGGCAATCATGATATTTGGAATTTCAAACACGTGTTCAATTTTGCAACCCTCTTCGCCATTTGAAACTGATGGCTTATTATACTGTCTAGTTGCAGGAACATTTTTACTTAATTGGGCGTCCGCGATCTCGGAGCAGCAAAATCAATACGCGAAATTACCACTGCAAAAAAGACCGTACAGTCGAAAGAATAAGGCGTAATGTTCGCGCTTAATTTTCCAGTTCTAAGTTTACAAATATTTCACACCCACATGTGAGAGTGACGCCTCGTAATAAATGAAGCTCAGAAACAGCACAGATACAAACAGGCAATGAAATGTCACGGTTAATGAAATAGCACTTATACTTTACGGTGCAAAAAACTTCTCCGGCCACATGTGTTCAGAATTAGCCGCCTGAGCAGAAACGGATAGCAGGATTAGTTTAATATGAATTTCGTGAGTTACAGTGTTTGTCTTGTAAGACGCTCTACTAATGCACGAAGGGACAAATTGTTGACATAGTGTCATCTTTCATAGGGTCCGACGTACCTGCAAGAAATGAGGGCAAAGCTACATATACCCGAGCGATATTTCCTCGCTGCTGCTTTCTTACTTTAACGTTAGAATTTTGAACTTTACGACTTGTCCATACGATGCATTACGTTTAAAAATTGACACTCGGAAGGGCAAACTTTCGTTGCTAGAGGGAGTTGTAGCCATTTCTTTTGCGGAGTTTACGGAAACCGTCGGCGACAGTTGTGACATTTCTTTCTGTTGGTTTGTTGTTGCGAGTGGCGCGTGGGCAGATGAAATAACATGTTATGCATGATCTTAGGTATATTTAGTTGCCAGTTGAATTTTAACTTCTCCATTGGAATCTGAAAAAAATGTTCGACATTTTCCATAGGTAACTCACACAGCTGACTCTACATTAACATAACTGCTGTAATAGTTTATCGCCTCTTTCAAGTTCTTACGAGTGTTTGACCGTGTAGCTCTACTAGACCCAATAATAAAAAAAAGCTGAATGCACTTAGCCTGATGCAAACTTTGACAGTTTTATTGGGTTGCTGCTGCCACTATTAATAAGACATATCGCTGCATGGGACGCTCCCGGCTGGGCAAATATAAAAAGATTTAGTTTGCAAACTGTAAGCTATCTGATCGGAGATCCTTTGAGACCGTCCCCATACAAAAACTTTTTGCCGATGTCCTCTTGCGATAAAACGGCTGATTAGGCGAACGACATCTATATTTAGTACCGAAGGGCCTGATTAAAATCTGTCGCTTAGAAAGCGCCTAATGTTATTCATAAAGTAAATCAGTACCTACTCTCTTAGAAACTTCCGCGTCTTTGTGTTCTGGTCAACATTAAACGCGTTAGATTTCAAAAGCATAAACATCGGCGTAGTAACAGGGGTCACGTCAATATTCATAAAAGTCACAGTTTTGTTTGAGCCAAGATCTGAGATACGAACCATTTTTCAATCCCTTACAATGACTCGCACTCGTGGGCTATGATATGCAGCCATTGTAAACTACCCGGAGCGATTGACTCTGTTTATTTTTATTATTCTTTTTTACTGCATTTTACGCAGCATCCATCACGCATTAGACACAAAAGATAGGCGTCGTTTAACATTAGCTTAACTTCTTTACGCTTTGATAACCGCCTGGGGTGCCGGCTGCTTTTTTACGTATCGACGTGTCGCGACCACAGAGTAGAATAATTCAATCAGGGTGACGCTGTTTTACTGGGGGAAAGAGGATGTTCAAGGTTGGAATGTTTATAGCCTGTAATGTGTAAAGTTAATTGTGAATATGCAATGGACAGATGTGGGCATGGATTTACGCATGTGTGTTTTGTTATCCTAATGAGTTCTGTCAATAAGTTACGCTTCCTCCGAGCATTAGTCCCGGGAGAGTCGTTTAACGGTGTTTGTTAGAAATTGTTTTACAGTAGTTAAATTAATTTCCCTTTCTGTTAATGTTTTGTAAATACTTACAAGCTCTTTGTGTAGCTGTGATTTGATAACTTAGATTTTCTAGTTATCAGTCAATAGTTACTTTAACTAAGTATGAGTACTAAGATTATATCATAATATTTATTTACTATTATAATATCTATTTTAAATATTAAGACACATTACAAATATTCTATACATTTTTCTTTATTTAGGTATACTTATATGATTAGGTATGTTAAAATCGCAACTATTTATTTCTTTTTTGTATATTTTAGTAGTATTTTAGCGGCTACATTGAATTTTCGATCACATAACCCCCTTTTGCCGCACTATCATCTTTTAGGACCCAAAAGTTGTCTGGTAGAGAATGTCTCTTAGCATTACGTTCGCCAATTGTTTTAAATAAGTAAATAGGAGGCGATTTTAATCCTAGTCCAAGACCAACTATACGTTTTTCACTACCTCAATCTAGTTAGTTACGAGTATTATGACAATTTTTTGGTTGTATTTATCCAACCTTCCACCAAAATCACCGTTGAGTTCCATAATTAATTCTTCCAGAAAATTAACCTATTTCTTACGACAAATTAAGTTTCGCTCGCCACGTTTATTTTCAGAGTTGATAAGTGTTTCCACAAATCTAAGATGGTACGGCAAGGCACTAAATATCAAATAGTGTGGGGGATCCCCACCCTCGGAGGGGAGCGGCCATTAGCAGTGTTTGAACTCTGACTTCGCCGCTTATTATCACTTTTTATTGAAACGGTCGTGATTTCATAGCGCACGTACCGATTGCCTCCTAATCAAGATATTTTACGTGTTCTAATAAAAAGTTTATTGGTGGATAGGAGTATAATTTTATTGTTGACTTAGTATTAGATCTCGTTTTGATAATTGTAGGTGACCAAGATCTTTCTCATCCTGGTCTTTTTATGATATTGCGCGTATTAAGCCTTGCAAAAAGTGACTGAAAATAGACAAGAATGGTGAAGCCATTTGGGTCATTGAGCGTATTTATGGTTTCTATTAGACTATAGAAAAGTTACTTATTGCGATTGTACCTACCTTATTACCTAGTAGGTAGTAGCCTGCCCTCAATTCGTTTCGGAATATTAGTTCCACTGTCTACTAATAGATGGCGCTGGGCGTTGATTACATCGCGCTAGTGTTTTGCTTTTTCGTGTTAAATATAAATTTATCATTTTATAAATAGTATAGATTCTAATGTTAGTGACCATGAATGTTTAAAACAATACGTTGATTGACTTACCTGGATATAAGCAAAAGAGGCCTAATAATGACGTCACCACAGCCAATGTATCCATCTTGCTGGTCCACTACCACATTTTAGCATATTTTTTGTAACAGTTGAACTTTGAATAAACTTCGCATTGTGTGCTGTCTTCTTTATTCATCTGTGGACAATAAAAAATACCTCATTAACAAATGTTTTTCATTTTATATTAAACTTTACCAGGTACAGACAGCGTCAGTCTAGTTACCCCCCGCAGTGTAAAAACAGTTCTTATGTCTCAGTCATTAAGGACTGTCCAAAGTTGAAAATGGGTAACCCGACGTGACGCCAAGTTTCATGTAGAAAACCAGTGGAAACAATAATTAGCTCAATCAAATGGTAAAGACTATCAAGTAAAACATTATTTTATATGTATTCACAGAACATTCGCATATTATGTGAAAGTATTAGAAGTGTTCCGTTGGCTAGTGTACAGTCAACTCCAAAAATGTGTATACACTTTAGGACCTTATCACAATGCATAATGTATAAGAAAGTATAAGTAGTTCCCATACATATGTATTGTGACAAGGTCCTAAAGTGTATACATATTTTCGGAGTTGACGTACTTATTGATATGTACATTGTTTAGTTACATAATATGATATGTATGTAAAATACATTCAAAATTACATTTTAAACAGGAGAAAAACAACATTAGTCGCATAAATATTGATAGGTATAATTGAATAATAACTTTCTACTCAAGAGTATTCGGAAGGCCTCGTTAAGTTTGTTACACTTGCTCCGGAACCACTGTAATTTAGTTTTCGTTTTACGTTGAATTTCGCAAAACCCTTTTTCCCTTATTCAATAATACATAACGTCGTAACGAGGGCCTCAGACCCTTGAAATCACACCGTAAGGGACAAAAATGACATTTGAACAGGCGCGCCTGCTATTAGACGTCCAAATAAAGTAAGAAATATGTATTTTTTTATAGAAAGAGAAGTTATAGGACAAACCTTTAAGAAAAGGATGGCGTAAATTATAAAAAAATGGTCTACTTCATCATAGTAAGTAAGAGTAAAGTATCAGCCTAATACCTACTGTCCCACTGCAGAGCAAAGGCCTACATCATAGAAACCAAGTTATCACTACTATGATGGGATAAGGCTTAATCAATACTATGACTATAGGAAAGAGTAAATAATAATCTTCTAGGTAAAAACGTAGCATCCTAGACCTTATAGACGCATTCTATGGTGTGGATACTATTTCGCCCTCTTCTTATAAATGCAAAATAATACCTACGTTTAAATTACTAGCATTGCAGTATTATACACAAGTTAGTGTTAGTAAAGTAGGTACTACTCGTACCTAAGCAGAGATAATTAAAAAAAAATCAAATTTGTTTTTTTCTGTTTTCTACACATGAAGCCATAAGATTTGTTTACTTTACAATAACATCTTATTCGTGTTACTTCATAATTTGTTACTCAAATAAATCCCACATAACACGCACCTTATAACAGCTTTAATAAAATCAAATTGCCCGAATAAACAGCCACTGGTCGGCGCCTACGCCGCTCTTCCCGGAGTTGCATTAATGTAAACAACTCCAAAATATTTATTTGGATTATCAAGAAGACCGTAAACATCTGTCAATCCAAGATCCAAGGCTCTTAAACTCGTCTCCGTTATTATGACTTTTGAGCCTGAGAATTTGTCGACACCAAATAATTTTCAACTTTAAACCTTAGCAATAAAAACGATTATTAATTTGAAACTTTAATTGATATGGATTTATGCAGTCAAATTTAGAATCTGGGGGCAGAAGAGAAAGATTATGTTTATGAAAATCTCTAAAAGAAAACACATGTCACAAAGTCTTAATTTGCATACAGGAAATGACATTTCAAAGCAATCTTCGTTTACTTTGCCGTCATTTCAAAGAGTTGAAAATTTCAACATTTTGCTCTTAAAATAATTTAGATTGACGTAACCCTTCAAAGGGATGTCTCAATTAGAACTGTCAAAATCTATTGACCCAGTAAAAGCGATACACTTAATTAAAAACAAATACATGAATACTGAAAGCGTAACTTCAAAAGCACATGGCATTTATTTAGTAGAACATAGAGTTCGGATTATGAAACAAAAACTTTCAAGGTCTGCAAGTAATAATATTGTAACCCTTGTTCAATGAGATGATTGACCCACACATGATCGCAAGAGAGATGACCCTGATTTGGTTAGTTCAAAATTGTTTATTTCAAATGCTCTTGACACGAACTTCCGTGATAGTCGAGTGGGTATGATGATGGCTATGCTTATAGGATTAAATTACATACCAGCACTTCAAAAAATATTAAACGTTATAGGTACAATGAAATAATATAACAGTACCAAGAGTACCATGTACAAAAATTAATACATTTCACCCATTGATGCGTATCAATGGAAACAATGAATACAAAGCTTTTAAAATTTAACAATAAATTCTAAACGTCCCACGTAAAATAGTCAAATCAATCAAGCTTTTGTTATTGATCTAATTTTCTGATAAAATAACAAATAACTATAAAGCGGTAAACTGTTTCAGTAAAAAGGTGCCTACAAGGTACAAGGTTTGAACCGCGTTGAACTGTATGTACAATTACACCTACGAGTAAACATTTCTTTAGAAACTATTGATAGACATTTATTATATATTATCACCTTATTAAAACAAATGAAGTCTTATTTTAACTTCCATTTCCCAAGATATTTTTATTCCTGTATCATTGAAACTGTCAACCAAGTTACGATCGTTTTAAAAGAAAACAGCATAAACAATATTGATGTTAGTCTTTACGACGCTGATAAAATACTTTAATAAGATGCAGCGGTAGCCGCAACAAGAGATAAGATATCCTCGGCACATGTTATAAATACACGGATTATGAGACAGCCAATAAAACAAGAACTACCACAATGATAACGGATGCGACAATGTTTTATGACACGAAATGTTGCAAAAGGAAATTGTTACCAGCCTATAAAACTAATGATGTCGAAATAGATAAACAGTGGGGCTGCGTACATTTTCAGTTTAATCTGCATTATTAACTAGCTATTATGCTGGATAATGTTAATGAGCTCCGATGCGAAACGGAAATCGTTTTGGAAATCGGGTGAATTATTGAATTCAATGATATTAGAGAGTATTGACATTGATTTTAGCTGAATAAACGGACGGAACTACCAATAAATGCTAACAATAGACCCTAGTTTTTAGGGGAACAAAACATAATGTTAATAAATAAGACAGAACAAACTTGAAAAAGTTTCTACAGATACAGAGCTTACACACAGCTGCGCGTCAGGTGACTACTAGGATATAAGACATTTCCTTAATTGATATTGAACTTAAAGTGCTATAAGGTGAAAATCGAATGGACAAAAATAAAATATGTATCATGGACATAATTTAGGTCACACACATTACAGGTGTATTTAAGAACATAATAGGATAATAGTGTTAAAATTTGAGCAGGTATAATGTTGTATGTAATTAATACTTAGTTATTCAATTTAGCTATCTAAACTAGAAAATTAGGTATCTAACCGGGAGTGTTTAGATCTAAAACTAAGTGAGACCAAACAGTGGTTTTTATATGACTGCAGGGGGTTGATATTAATGTCTTCATAAACAAGAGCAGCGAGCTCTGTTCACAAACTAACCTCCTCAACATTAAAAAGGGTTCTCACGATAAGCACATGCGTCTAAACGGTTAACCAAAACAAACGTGGCCAAGGTTAAGTTTTTAATTTATTGCCACTTAAGTGACGACAGGGCACAGCGACTCAAAATTGTATCCCTATATAAACAATGGCTTTTTCGATACAAGAGCCGTCGCACAGAAGCGAAAGGTTATGCATATGCCATGCACAAAGAGGACTCTAATTGAACCGGACGACAAAAGTGGAGCAAAGGTTTTTAACGCACCAAACTTCCAATAACGTTTACATAAATTTGAAAGCAGCTATGGAAACATACATATAGCATTTACAAATTATCGCTTATACCCCATATTAATGGATTAAAGGTCTTCGCTTTCACTATCACAACTTAAATACCAACTTAACACCTTATGACAACAAGAGGTCGTTAGTATGTAATGATGACACTCGAAACCATATTGTGAATGTTGACTTTTTACTTTCAAAGCGCGCTTCAAAAGATAAGTTTAGCAAACGCAGCGCTTCACTTTATACATTATTGTTTATTTTTCACAGACGACTGTACCAACAAATTTTATTATCGTTAGGAGACTGTCAACACAACTGGCTAGTACTTTATCATATTACAATTCTTAACATGTCACTTATTAGGTGTGGCACAAGCATATGTGTCAGTAGTAGGTATACATTTTCTTATTTAGTATCCAAATATTCACGGTATACTTATTTATAAATAAATATAATGCCACTATCAACCGTTATGTAGATTATGACACGCAGTCTAACGTTTACAGGAAAGTCTCAGAAACCCAATGCATTCGTGGGATCAAGGCGGTAGCTCCTAAACCCGTGGGTGTATTACAAAAATAAAGAAAACATGCCTTTTGAATAATGTTTGTTATGACGGGGCTACTATATTTATACATACAGTGAGCACCCGAGAAACGAGTGTCGACAACTCCAGACCCACACAAAGAGCGATTGATCGCTCGGGTCTCGTAAAATATGAGGCGCTCCACTTACAAAATTGATTAATTATGAGTTTAGAGTCGAAGTGCGCGGCTCCAATTTGAAAACTCGCATGCTTATTTGTCAACGGCTAGTTTTTAATTGCTAGGTCCATTAATCGTCAACGTAGATTTATTAGGGTTGTCACTGAAAAGGCGAGAGAGACGTTACGTGTCCAAATACGATTGACGGCTGAGCGTAATCCTGCGATCGTCTTTTTTCTCGGTCTGTGCGTGTACTGGCGGAATTGCGCAAGTTTTTAGGAAACTTCCCGACAAAGCGTCGCTCGTCGTTCACAATGGTATATTTTTGTTCGTGCGGTCTCGACTGACAGTTCGCGTGATGTATTGGACTCCGGCAGGGGATTATTTTTACCCATTTCGCTAAGTTTGCATGCACCTATTGTCCGCGGCGGAAGCGGCACCACAAAGCGACCAAGAGATTATAATTGAGCGAGTTTTGGATGCTCGTGAATGATCTGATTTGAAACACAATACTGTGTACGTTTACTAAGCTGCTTATTGTTTCAAACGCAAAACAACATTAGTGCTTGTAAATTAGAGATTAAATTGCATCAGGCTGTTTATACTGAGTTTTGGTAAAATTGAACTTGGAAACGGATCGATGGACTTAAATTTAGTCTTCTCTTATCTTATTAACATAAAAATCTATAATTACAAATTATAATAGGCTATTACATTTTCTGTGAGCCAGACCATACCTATATGACGAGGCGTTACTCCCCCACAGTTAAAAACTTATAAGTGTGACATTACTGACACAGATTTTGACATTAATTCGTCTATAGAAAGTCAGTACAACGTCCGTTGTCAAAGTCTTTGTCCAAGACCAACTTGTCGCACTGTAAACTCAATTTAAATCTAAAAGTTTGAAACCCACACAAAAGTTTTGTTAAAAAGGTTTTAGCGCAATAGAGTGTTAACATCAACGCTTATACAGACCCGTCATGTATGCAATAAAAATAATAATAGTCTCGAAGGCTCTAAACATCACAACAACCGTCCCAGGTGTGACATCCACCTCGAACAGTTCATTTTTATTTCAACAATTCATTCGTGCGAACTCGTCTTTATTGTGACGATAAATTGAGGGTGTTAACGTGGATACCGCCTTTAGGCCGATTTTTTTTCGGCTTAAATCTTTTTGTGGGAGATTTCTTAGCGGCCTCACAGGTGATGGTAGATCAAATCAGTTTGAGAGATATGTGAATTCAAAAATAATACCTTCGCCGTCCACAACTTCATTCATAATGTTTTATACACATTTTCTAACTTGAATAACATAAGACCTACTGCCGCACTCAGAAACGTCATATAATCTTCATGCTCAGTATTTAAATCTGTATATCTGTTAAAATAAGGGTCAAAATTTTTACTTAAATGACAATTAAAGTTAAATAAACGCCTCTAAGAACGGCAGTTAGAGATGAAGTACGATCCCCCATACTAACTTAAAAAAAGGGTAATTTCTAAAGATACAATATTAAAACACCATAATTGGTAGGTAGTACACTATTGATTTTAACTTTAAATTTTGTTACTTGAAAGACATTAGGTTTTTATACAAACTTCAACAACTCAGAAGAAGAGTTTCAAAAAATCGGTTCAAATCGGATGTGTGGATCTGAATTCTAAACTATATAAATAAAATAATAAAAATTTTACACAACATCTCATACATTGACTGGACTTCGTACTAAGTAGCATATGCAATTGTGTTACACATACAATAATTTACCTTAAGCTCATGTTAGTCGTGTAGGCGTATGACTAGGTACTTAAATTGATCCCGTCGAGATTTTATTCTAGGTAGGTGGCATTATTTTATAAAATTAAAACAAAATGTTCTATTTCACACAAAAAAATTAACACTATTCAAGGAGATTATCTGTACACGAAAAACAATTGAAGCATGAAATTTAAATTTCGAACGCGATCCGCGGCGTCCGTACCTCTCTTGAGTATAAATTAAAAGTAAAAACTTTTAATTGCATGGAGGTTTTATTTGTACGAGTAGTCTCTGTAAACAGCAATTTTGAAACAGATGAGTATTTTTATTCGTTGTTTCATACTTAATATACTATATTTACGAGTATGTTATTGTTTTATATTATTTAAGTACTACTTTATATTGTTCAAGTAGATACTTATGTTAATTTTTTATACAAAATGGATATGGATATTTATAATATTAACAGTTTACACTATAACACTTATTTAAGATGACTGACTAAACGCGGGGATCTTTAAATTTTAGTAAATTATAGAACTAAGGCATTGCTTGACGTTAGCTAGTACTATTGTATAATGCAACGCGGAAGTTTAAAAACATACCTATAGGACTAAAAGTTATTTTCAACGGGACTCGGCGCCGATATTTTGGAATCATCTTCAATATTCCATAAAAGACTTTAAAAGACGCCCAAGACAGGGACGTCAAAATGTTCAAAAGAGCAGCAAAAGTTAGTTTATGTGAGGCGTCACGTCGCGGGCGATCAAAGTTTAGAAGTTGGCAGCGCCGTCTGGCCGCGATAAAAAATATTTACGAGGCAATTAGCACGTTGGGCCAGTATCTTGCCCAGAATTTTTATATGGATAAATGCAAAGTATCAAGAGAAATAAAGTTATAAATATAGATGTCCTGTTTGATTATAGGAGTAAGACGTTATGAAAATACTTACTTACTTGGTAGTTTATAAAATATTAAGTGCTGACTTTTAACAATTAATTAAATGTTGCGAAAACACGTGATATAAAACGCAAATACCTGTAAGAGTACCTAAGTAAAAAGATATAGGGAGCCTTATAACATTAAAATAAGAAAGTTTTATCAAAGTATAAAAGTTAACGTAGGCACAGTAAAGTTATACCTACAACTTCCACTTTTTAGTAATTTAATTTGAACCATACCAGACCACTGATACTGTTTATAAGGAAACAAAATATGGATTAAGTTAGTTTTTCTGTATTTAAAAAAAACTACTAGAAAATTCTAGCGGGATATTCAAAATATTTTCAATTGTATGCTAACAGTAACCCCTAACGGCACAGAATACTTAATAGTACAAGAACTAACGGTGACTAAAGTCATGCGACTTAACTGTGTTAAAAGCAAGCACTTAATTAGCGTAAAACTATTAAGCTTATTATCAGAATAATTCTCGCAAACGCTTCTACGACCAGTAATACAGTAGCCCATTATGCGTTAATATTACGACTTAGTCATAATTATCGCTATAAGCAACACAATTTGAATACCTAATGCAGCGTGGAATTACCACTGAACTCTGTTTTCTTATCACGGAATAGTTTAAAGTTGTAAGATACGGAACAAACTACAGTTGTTTGAAAGTGAACTTGGTTAAACGCCTTATTAGTTTTTAAGACAAGGAATCATTGTTCATAATGAAGATAAACTTAACGCGTATATTCGTTAATTATCGATAACCTTTTCTCATGATTATTGGAAGCGATAGCTTGTTGAATTCTTAATTTGTATAAATAAACTTCTTAGTTATTTTCTGTACCTATCAGGTAAGTCGTTTTTATATCAATATGAATTAAGATACTGACTTTACATTTGTAAATGTAACTAACTAACTAGGCTGGCGCAGCGACCCAAAGTGAGCCTTGGTCTCTGATAAGAATCTCTCCTTCCATCTAGAACGGTCCTGCGCCAACTCCTGCCAGAATTGTTAAATGTGTTACTAAAATAGCAATATTAAAATATCTATTCGATCGAAAAGGCAGTAATAATGAAAGAGAAACAAAAATAAAAGGCGAGCTATGTTCGAAAAATCTTAAACATACTTTTGCTCGATCGCGGATTAAACCCAGGATCCCGAGATTATGGCCCGGTACTAAAACCACTAGACCAACGGTATGCTAACTATACTGTACCATAATCGAAATACATTTACATTCTAACTTGATTGTGTTTTTTTTGTCTATTTAGGTATTTACCAGTTTTAGACATTACTTATTCTGTTTGAGTACAACGTAAAATAAAACTTCGGCCAAGAAAAAACATCCTACAAAAATTTTGTTCAAATGTAAGAAATTGATTATATTAGGTACTTTGCGACGTTCTTTGCGTGACATGGCTAACAAAAAAACCAGTTACTAGTCTGAAAAAGACTTGGGTTGTTCCTGAGTGACTAGATCAAATTCTGCTAGTTCACTCCACAGTTTTTCTTTCCATTACGTTTGATGTAGTTCAATATCTTCATTTAACTCAGTTGATGTTTGAGCTACATGAACTACATTATTGTTATAGTTCTTTAGATTCCGAAAAAACTGCTACTCTTTTCTGTTCAGTGAACTGTGTTGCACAAGTCCAGGTCAAAACAGCTGCTGACGAATCCCAGCGGCATCCCAATAAAACTCGCATAATTTGTTCGGCTCCGGCAGGGCAAAGTGTCAAATTTTCCACGTCATTAGACACCCTTAACTTCCCGATTGGCGTTTTAAAATTTACAACCATTTTTCGTTTTATGCAGCATCGGGTCATCAATCTTTGGGATAATTCGTAATTGGTACCTTGCAAAATTTTGCACGTCCAGATTCCGATATGAAAATTACGGTAAATACCACTGAGGTAGGGTTAGAATAAATTTTAAAACCATAAACGTTTTTAACATGCGTACGGATTCAAAAATAAAATAAAAAACATCCCATCATACATGATAATGACATTTCAGATGAAAGCAAAGCATTGCTCGTAGGGCCTGTTTTATTGCCTCCAGGGCGCAGCTTTAATAAAAACATGATCGCTAATCCAATCGGGTCCCTATAAATAGTACCAAATATGTAGGTGATTTGTCCTTTCTGCGAAAGTCCCGCCTTTGATGTGGGAGCTTTTCTCAAGTTGGCGTCTGATTCATCTCAGGGAAGTTATTCTCGGCCCGATGTACATGCGATGGCTCCGAACGCGTGGTTACATTTGTTTTGCCTAGCCGACCCGTTAGAAATACCACTGCGATTAAACAGCCATCGCCGTTGCACAATATTTGACCACATGTTTCAACCATCGCACCACGCGCACTATCAAAATATTGACCCTCTCTTCCACATCGTGGTTGCATTGTGGCGCTTTGATACTTGCAAGTGTGCACCTTTTTATTTGCTCACCGCATTAGCTAGCACTTAATGTGCGGGCATGTGCCATTTAAGAAAATATTTGTACAAGTGCCGTCCAAAACACAAAGTTAAGAATTTGGCCTTATCAAGAGGACATTATGGCCAATTACAGCAGGCTACCTACCCATTTTTTGCCCGGTCCAAATCGTCTCGTTAACGTCATTTATTTACGTCCATTTTTTGTTGAGAGGACCGCGCTTGGACGTAAAGGGTGGCCATGCTAACAATTAAGAAGCCGTTAGATTTAAAAAATGTCCACCCTTTGAAAGCTCTTTGCGGGTGCAATGTCCAAAAAAGAGGACACTTTTTATCACCTGGTTTGGAAGTCACAAAATGTTTATCGCCACTCGACGGCATGTTGATTTATGCTTCCACCCCGTCGAGGACCCGACCGAAATGAATTAGATTATTTAATTGGTCATTTATTTTCGAAGATAACGCCAGTCACGGGAGTCGAGTGTTTTTAGGTCAGCGAAGTGCCACTCCGACCAAAAACAAATTTGATTTTATAATCCCTGAAATTGACTGAATATTTTTGGAGGAAATAAAGACTCACGGTTATTTTGTAGCGCGGTGAAATAAATTTAGGCATCAGCTGTTGATCTAACTTGAGATTTATTACACATAATTGCTATGAGGAGCGCGGTATCTCATACATTATGGATTACATTCGAGAAATATGATGTGCTTTAAGACAAAAGGTACAAAAGTGGGCTCCAAAAGTGGCTAATGACTGGCTTACACTTTCTTTGGGCCCACCCGTGACGTAAAAATTAAAGGCTTATCTTAAATTATGCTTAATTGGAGGGTCTTAAAGTATAGATTGAATTTCGAACCATTGATTGATAGCTTTATGTTAGTGTAGTGTTTTTAATAATGGTTTATAAGTAACAGCTAAAATGGGAGGATAAAGTAAGGTAACATTAGATTAGGTATTATAACAGTTCATAGTATTATTATTTTTCTAACATTAATGACTTAGCTAGATGTGTGTTAAAAGGTATCAGTTGTCATATTAACTTTTGTTTATTACACCACTCTTAACTATAATAGTAAGTAAGTAATTTTTATCGAAAGTTAAATACTGATATCTATTTAAGAACCATTCAGCAAACATGGAATTTGAATTTCATTCACTTATTTAAATCACACATTTCA
The DNA here is from genome assembly GCA_014851415.1 of Cnaphalocrocis medinalis. NCBI lineage: Eukaryota > Metazoa > Arthropoda > Insecta > Lepidoptera > Crambidae > Cnaphalocrocis > Cnaphalocrocis medinalis. The sequence goes on from CM026278.1 coordinate 11,853,497, forward strand.
TTCGCTCCATAAATTAACAAGTACATGGAGCACTAGATAGTTCCCAAATCTATTGAATTTTAATATCCAGAGCATTGATTGGGCAACATTTTATTCAGTTCAGAGATTCCGTCAGTTATTTATGGTGACCCGAACCGACGCCATAATATTTATGGCCACAACTAATTACAAAGCATTTGCATTTTAGTGTTTGTTTTACTGACGAACGCGATATTCGGCTCGCCTTAGGGAATATTGTGTAAACTTTCAGTGTACTAAATTGCTTCCCGGTGTACGATAATTAAGATTTTGTGCCGTTTGGTTTGTCATGAGGTAGTAATTGAGTAGTAGGTACATGTTTGGCCACCGTTGAGATGTTAATTGTGTAATAAATTGTACACTGGGCCTGTAGGTTTTTTTTTATAAACCATTATGATTTTGAATGAGATTTGAGTAATTTTGTATAGACCAATAACATCGTGTTATGTAAATTTGATATTACGTTATAAATAAATAACGCAACATCTCATACCCGGTTATTTAGTAAGTAGCTTGTGTTACGGATATCAGACAACTGAAGAATTATAAAAATAATACTTTAATACATTACATATAATATACACTAAACAAATAATAGCGTTCATCACAAGAATGTTGTTCACGATGAGGATCAAACCCACGAAATTTGGACTAGATCACTATTCCAAACTATTTTCATTTTATTTTATTTCATTTGACTATCAAACGCGCCATCAGACCAGTCAACAAAGTATTGTTGTAGCGACACAAAAGGTATTGTCGCTAAAATAGAACTTTTCGACAATACTATTTTCACAGTTAACAGATCCACATAACCGAATAAAAAACTTGCAATACTACCAGACCTCGCGGACTAAAAAATAAGCGTCCAACCGAATAGTGTAAAAACTAACAGGATGAAAAGAGCCAACCGACACGAAAGTCAGACAACGAAAATAACCAACCATAACTATCTCATAAAGAGATCGTTGTTGCAACCTACCGCAGAATGAAAATGTTAATCCAATTTGACAAGTGTTTCTTTGAAGCTACACGCAGTGAACACACGGAACAAGCAATAAAGAAAGAGATGAAAACAGCATTGTTTGTTCACACTCGCGCTGCAGAAAATTTAAGATGAACAAGCACGCGAGAAGATATAACGCACATAAAATAACTGAGTTACTGGCTACACTGAGCAAAGAATACGTTTTAATTTTTATTTTTTTAAGTAAGATCAATTTAATATACTGCTACAAAATATTCTTTGAAAATAACATTTTAAATTAGTGACGAGAATTACCCAATCATTTCTAATGTTTTAAAATGTTATTTTCAGAAAACAACTTTACGTTTGGCTGCTTTTACCATACCGATACTTGCCAAAGTGTAGAACAATCATAAACTCAGGTATAAACAATTCCTAAATAAAAGTCCGTAAAATTTATTAAAATTAACCACTTTCAAAACGTTGCGTTTAACAGCGAGTCCCAAAATTACAATGGGGTATTGTTCTCAAAACTGCACAATAGCCCCTCTGTTCCTCCAATCCTTACTTATAATACCCACTAAACCCTCAAAATTATGAGACGTCTAAGGTGCAACGTAAATACCAATAACAGATTCTGTCGAAATCTCTCCATTGAGGCACTAATTGCCAAACAAAAACTTCTTTAAGCCATTGAGAAAACTTAAGTGATTCTTGTATGAAATGAAAATACAATTGTTTCAAAGCAGTTGCACAATGGATGTACTTATTAAGTTGTTTGTTTCTATTTTGATTTATAAGTTGTGAGACTTGCTTTGTGGCTCTTCTTTGTTTTATTAACTTGAAGAAATATAAAAAAAATCCAACTAGCTAATTGATAAATATTTGTTTATGGGGTAGTATGTCCTTTTATGCTTATTAATATTTGTAATAATCATCATATTAATATATAGTTTACAATTGTGTTCGCAAATGCAAGTGCAGTCTCTACTCCTGTATATTTTATCAGAGTGTTATGAAGACATACATATGAGGGATCAGGCACAAGCAACCAAAATTGGCTTAACGTGCTTTCCAAGACACAGAAACAGCAACGAGGCAACTTCCAGACTTCAGGCTGATACTAAGAATGTCTTAACAGAAACACTCAGTTAGCAATTTTCGACCGTACTCGAGGATCAAACCCATAAAGCAGCCGTCGCTTTAAAGTAACAATTTTTAGTCACAAGTACTACTCGTTATTGTGGCAGGCCGATAATATGCAAACGCTAGACGTAGGTATATAATGTGGAACTAGTGTAGAAAGTTTTCGTTAATAAACTTTCTTGAGGTTGCGTGTTTGAACAGTTATTACTTTGACAATGTTCCACAATATGACTTAAGTTCGAACATTTCTGGCAAAGACCTAGAACTTAAGTCCATAAAGGGTAAACCGTTGACAAAAACAACTGAACTTAACCACGAAATATGTCCCAAATCGAATAAGTTTCACCTCATAATCCAACATGAAGATAAACAGATTTCATAAATTGATACGGTCAAAAGGAATAACATCAATGAAAAGACAATATGTCACCATTAGGAAGATTACGATGCAAAGGGTCTTGGAGTCTGTAGAAAAGCAAAACCACAGCATAAACACGCCCAGTAGCAAGACATGATGTTTTGAGAGCACTCGTGCAACCTAGTAAAAGGAATATCAGCAGTCAAAAAACTGACGTGAGTATTTTTATCTAATTCTGTCATAGCATACACTGAATCAAGTTTAAAAGTAATTAATATCTTATGTGCTGCACGGTAAACACTAATACCTACTTAGTATAGCTCTTTCTTCTAGAGTGCAACGAATGCACGATCAACTTACCGTTAACAAAGTCCTTAAAATTATTCAAGGTAGCATGTATGTATTATTTTACATTTTTGATATGTTTTTTTTTTGTGATCGGTGTTAGACGAGCAGAGCAATTTCACCTCAATACCTAAGATTTTTTTTGTCTTGAGCATGTGATGTGTCTGAAAATTAATTAATTTATCTATCTTATTGTAATCTTTGTACTGTGCCTATACTTAATCTGTGGCTAAATGGCCTCGAGAAAACTCTGTTTAGTGTCAATGGTGCAGAATAGAGCCGGTCATCGGATGTGGGAGGGAAGGAGACAGTTAATTCTAATTATGGCGTATTGTTGGGCGAATGTTATAGCTATCTCATTGGCGCGCTCATTACTGCCGCTGTAATTGTGCGCCATTGTCGTTGGACGCCATTTTTCTACGAACCGTGTGAATCTGGGACGAGGGGACGTAATTTGCGTGAAGTTGCTGATGATTTTGCTATTAAACTACTGTGGGTTAGAATTAGGGAGCGAAATGTATTGAAAGAGTATAAGATTTTAGTAATATTATTATAACAGATATAGCCAGGACTAAAAACGATTAATCTATGCAATAAATTGGTTAAAAATGCTTTTAACTTCAGTCACCTTTTGATTGAAAATTGAACGGGAACCACTTTGTACCCGGTTCTATTACGTGTGTTGTGTGCATTGCTGTTGTGTAATTAATACTTACAAATTAAACTCTTTTAGATCAATTACACCTACAAGCTTGTACCTACCGCTACAAGGGGCTGCTTGTAGGTACATACTGAGCGCCACAATCAAGAATATAAAATTTTCATATTTTATGCGGTGATATGTTGAGAGAACATTTCATATTAAGGTGAATCATTCGCTCTATGAATATATCCGCCTGCATTGAAAACATTATACAAAAGCAAAACAAGTTTTACACATTCTAGTAATCCTGCCTCAGCTTACTCATTGGTGGCCGATGCTACGGAATCCTTAAGCAAACATTGCTAGTGCAATGTTCTTTAAAAATAACCGCATATTCCCGCTAAAAGGATAAGAGTCCTGTTGGCTCGGTAGAAAGTTGACTGCCTCGGTGGCGCAGTCAACCGATCAGAGTTTTCTGTCACTAAGATATTGATCAAAAACTGAAAAGAATCCAAGAATCTCGTATTTTAATACAAGTATTGGTCGATATAAAACCAGAAGGAACCAACTTTTTGCAAGCACGAATTTACATCTTGATTGGACTATAATATTCATTTAATTAAATAAACAGAAAGCTACCTGCGGAATTCGGCAGTGGGATCTTGGGCTAGGAAGAAGTATCTAAGATAAGAAAAGGATAACAAAAACAAATGTCGTTATTGTGTATCTATTTTGAGTCACACGTTGGCCTTTTAGACAACCACTGATGGACTCTAAAGTTTCATCGCCGCCTGTCGGACCGATTAGCGCTCTGACAGCTAATTTATATACTGAACTTACTGTTCTATTCCCGGAGGGATGTCCACAGACGTCGCTATGTTTAGACATGCCTTTGAGAAAAGCCAATAAGAGTAGTACTAATAGACGTCATGTTGCGTTTAGGACGTTGCTCTTCCTAAGAATTTAACTATTTAAACAAAATAACTATAGCACCTATTTTTATACAGACATTCACTACGTTCTTCACAATTTTCACCTTAGTGTTAATAATATTACAGTTCGACATCAATTCTGTGATTTTCGTACCTTTAAAATTGTATTTATAAACATAACCACAACTTTTGAGTAAAGCACAAAAAAAAAACATTGAAATATGGAAACACATTTTTAACAGTCCAGTCATTCATGCTAATGGAAAATTCAAAGAAGACAGTAGCAACTAATTTGTGCGCTCGTAAAAATGCGCAGAAACATATCGAGACAATTTATGCAAACAGCAAACGTAAGTCAGCCAAAAATAAAGAGAAAGAAACTTGGCTTTTTATTTAGGCATGCATTATGCTTTCATTAGCAAAGTGTCAAGTGTTGCGCATTAAATTTTCAGTTGGGTCTAGGGGTGTTAAAAATAATCGACTTTTATTCGATTATTATTTTTGTATTTCGTTTAATCGACTTTCAAAGTCATAAATTACTATGATTTTGAAAAAGTTGGTTATACATGAATTGATTAAATATATTACTATTATTACGTACACATTAATACATATTTATGTTTATTAGATCGATTATTTTCCCTTGATTTCACATCCCTAACTGGGCCTTCTCAAAGGACGCCAACTAATACAATTAATTCCCCGACAGTTTACGGCGGAGTGGCACATGAATCTGGATGAAACCATCTCTCTGTATGCACCAAACATTGTCATTACCAAACATAATGTCGGCAGCTGCAAGCCGTTTGTCTGGCTGTTTATGCAGTATTAATAATTCGACTTAAGATTAAACTAAGTATTTGCTAGCAGCCAAGAACGTTTTAAGACCTATTCTCTTAGAAATTTAAACATTTTCATATATTTTTTGAGAAAAATATATCTAAACAAGCAGAGTCACACTAAAACACACAGTCAAGTCTTAAACAAACAGTCACGTCTTAAAATAAATATTTAACTTGGCTAGTATTTTACTTTTAAGTCTACCCAACTAACCTTTTTTTACATTACCTAAACCATCAGTATTATTACCTAATATTTGAACATATAAATTACTAAGTGTGAGCCAAATGCTTCTTGGTTACAAATTACAAATATATTTTTTGCTGGACCAAATATTATAAACATTTTACTACTTACCAACTTTCACTATACAATCTTTGAATGAAATTCGAATACCAAAAACACAAACATGCCAAGCCATTTACGACTATCATTGTAATAAATTAATCATACATCAACTTCACACTTCAAATAGCACCCAGTTGTTCAAAACACTAACTAATGCAATTAATAATCTCCACAGTTTATGACAAAGCGTACATGTAGATGTGCCATCTCAGTGGCAAACAGTATCATTACCGAGCATTACGCCGGCAGCTGCGCGCGCTCACACCTCATTGCTTCTTCCGTGACATTGCACGAGCCATAAAAGATATTGAGTTTTGTAATAATGCTAGAGTATCTGCTAGCTGCTGATATATGGCGATTCAAATGCACTCGTGTTTGCATTTGCTGATTATTCACTTTGAAGTTTGAAACTTTTTCGTCGTTTTCATAAGAATAATGCATTATCACAAGCGAGAAGGTAATGACTGTTTTATTCTATTCAATGAGCAGAAACTTTTTATACACATATGAATGCTTAAAGGATTATTTATCGACGGGGAAAACTAAATTCTCTTTTCTTTTACCTTACATAGTACACAGAGGAATAAGTTACAATAAATAGATATTCTTTATTACACAGAAACAGAATATAGCACAAAAGCAGACCATGTAATGAGACGGGCTAATCACTGGTGGGGATATCTTCCAAACAAACTTTGACGTAGATATAAACAAGCAAACTTGTTTCTCTTCAATATTTGCTTCAATTACGTTCATTACTAAAACATAAATGGTGATACAATAAGATAAGTAACTTCGTCTTTAAAAATAAAATGGTACCACTTCTAATAGATTTTAAAAGCACGACATTCGGCCCGTTCCATACCGTAACATGGGAAGCATATTCCCGTTAAACCCCTTTGTTGCTAAATCTGGAAACAATTTTCGGAATGGACTCTCTTGACAAATAATTCCAGTACAAATTGGTTCAACAATTCACCCGTTAATGGGCTTGTTAAGTCTTCAAATGTTTAGCGTGCCACAACCGGGAACAACTTACAATAAAATCTAAAGTAGGCGGCGATAATTATTCTAATTCTGCCTCAAGAATTTCCACAATGTAAAGACATGGCTAAGTCATTTGAACAGATGATATTCGGAGATAACTAAGCTAGATAATATTAATGGACATAACACAAAAAATATAGGGCTGGAGTATTAAGCATATAAATGACACATTTGCTCTATTAGTAGGCATATACTTAATTTAATACTGTTTGCATTAAAATAATTTATTTATAAAATAAATAATTTTGGTGAGATTATATATAGTACTCTGGTGGTAAAAGGTACATTTTGGTAGTGGCATTTTTAATGGACTAGTAATTAACTGTTCACCATACTTACACCTAAAGAATATAACCCACCAACCTACTAAATGGTTATGTTTTGGTGTACAAAAGTACCTACATAAATAGTACTTTTTTGTTGCACCGTTATTACCGGATTTAAGGTTCCATAAAATAAGGACATTAATATATTAACGAGAATCTAAGTAACCGAACATCAACGAAAGTATGTTTTATGTTTTTGACGTCGTAAAGTCTCGGCAAAGTATGTTTAAAGAAGATAAATCCGCATTAGAAGTCACTTATCATCTTTAAAGCGGCATAAACTCACAAAAATCGTTATTCCAGACCATCTCCCTAAAAGCGAGCCTGCGTGTGTGCAATGCTACACTCATAAATTACCCGCCGACGACGCACTAAAATAGCGTAACACCCGACGCCATGGGAACGCGCCGACCCCACCAACCCATGCTAAATGCCTACAAATCTGTCATATCGACTCGAATCAAAAAGACATCGGTATAGCCGATCCGCCTCCGATTAGAAACGCCAGTTCGATAAACAATTTATAGGGGCTGAGGAAATTTCTCAAACGCAAATGATAAATGCATCAGTCACGCGATAAAAGAGCTGCGTACAAAAAGGAGATCGGACAATAAGACACCGGTAGGGACGCACCCGGAACCAAAGCGGATTTTTCGCTGTTATCCCAACAACAATGGAAGTCAGCTTCAATACCTACCTAGCTGCATGCCGCCTTTTGTCTAATTAATTATCCGACGGATGGAATAATTAAGCTCGTATTCCAGGCCGTGATTAAACTCCTGTATTCTAAACGTTCATAATATCAGGTGCACATTGTTTGGTTGTTAAATGACGGTTATTATCTTCGCTCATGCAAATTTATTGCTCAAATTTCACAGACCCCCCTGGTGTACGAAATTAATTCTATCAATTCAAGTTCAAGAACGTTATAAACTCTTTGTTTTAATCGCAGGGGTGTCGGGACGTTTTGCGGTGTGTATTCGATTACCGACTGTGAATTGAATAGCAGGATATTGTGGGGTAATCGGTCACTCTGACAGTGCAGTAGCGGTCTCTATGGACTAGAGGCCAATGAAGCGGGAACACCAATAGTATGGATTCATGGCACCAGCGTCATCAATCAGAGAACAGTCGCTGTACGCCTGATAATGTATCGGCAACAACCCAGCATTTAATTGGTGATGGATTGCGGGAACCGGGGATTTCACGGCCGAATCATATTATTTCGCGTTAGGAATTTTTCCATTCGCTCGATCGTGCATATTCGATACGGATTTATTATTTTCATCTTTACGTCTAACCCTCTTTCGGGCTCGGAAGCGATACGTAAAACGACGGAAGATATGAAGGGCGGTAATGGGGGAAAATTGTACTTTATTCGATTTTGATAGACTTGATGGTGGATTTAGGTCCCGCTGTCACTCAAGAGTATTGTCGCGCTCTTTTCACATGACCTGTTAACGAGTGAGAAAAGTATACCTAAACATTTATCGCTTAATCTGGTTATCTCTTTTCTTTATTTTATGAGTGTTTTTGGAGTAAAAAAGATTTTACGGCTTCATTTTATTCACTTGAGGTTTATTTTTAGGTTTAAAATTATTAAATGAAAACTTTCAAGTTATATGAAACGTAAAACGATCATAAAATAGTAGTAAAGTCTCTAGTAGTTATTCCAGTTGGCGTGCATTTAGTGATAAAACTTTATAAATTTTTCTCTAGCGTTATCTAAGTGAATGCGTAAGTAGGAAACATACATCAGGGAACTTCTGAAGGAGCAAGGCGGTTTTTATTTACCACTGATAAGGTTTTTTGTTTAATTCAAACAACTTAGTAGCTGCCTGTCAAGTCGTTGCTTCTGAGTGTGAGGATTATAAAATTAAAACGACGTGTGTTTATTTGAGCCGTCGCGTTAACGAGGCTAGAGAGATTTAGTGTGACTTCTAGGCGATGTTTGTTATGAAGAATATAAATTTCTAGGAATGAGTAACTGAAGTATCTAGGCCGGTTATAATTTTTGGTTTGATGACGGATCTAGCTCAGCTTTGTTTTGGTTTTGTTGAAATTTCTTATGATGTCTTTCACACGTTGTATAGGTATTTGAATACATTTTACAAACAACTCGTATCTTTGTGCTAAAGAATAACGTCTGCTTTGAGTTTGATTCTTAAACTAATAATTTAAATCTTCATGCGCAATGAAAGGGTTAAATTTGAATTCAATATGGTTACGAACACAAAGTGTAATTTAATTTATTGTCACGTATCGCCTGCATCCTTCGTTTACTTCGGTTTTGGGAGCGATCGCCCATATCACCAATTACCTATTCGATAAGGGGGCTTATTTATGAACCCCTACGGCCGGCGAGCTCACAGAATTAAAATTCATTGTTTCTCTTATCCTGGAAACGAAGATATACCGAGGTCACGAGATATCTTTGCTTTATCGAGCAACAAGGATAGGCTTTTAAACTTGAGAGCGAGATAGGGAGTGGGGGTGATAATTATGTGACCTCTTTGAATTGGTAATTCGTGGCCCATATACCTATTTCAAAAGTTTTAAAGTTATATCAGATTTCGAACTGTTGCTATTGTCGAGTTTCAGATGACGATGGAGATAAGGAAGGGGTTTTATTACTTCGAGTTCTCACAGAATAACAAAGTAATGCCCTTTGAAGTACCTATAGTTTTATTGCTTTATCACTGAGTTTTATTAGGCCTCGAAACTGTGCAGCATTAAAATAGTACAGGAAAAGCAATAAATTAAAGACTCAACAATGGATAAAGACGCAATTATTTTTCTTTTTTTTTTGTACAATAATAAAGAGTGAGTGAGGAATTCCACATGTAACTTGATCCGTAATGAGACCAAATAACTGCTTGTAGGTCTATAAATCAGTCATTCGTAGTTTAAAATTTACGATCCGGTCAGCTATAATATTTGTTTCTTGTTCTATCTTGGTTAGGGCATGAAGATTTGGTAAGCTGAGTTTCTTGCAAGACTTGGGAAAACAAGTATTTTTGTGTGCTTCAATAAGTCTGACTTATTTCATTTTGTGAATGTATGATGGCATTAAGAGGTAAAATAAGTATCTAATAAGAGTAATATCTCTATTTTTTTCTTGTTTTACAAATATAATATTATTTTATTTCTTATCGGATCAATTTAGAAAACGAATTATGAAACTTAATTCAATTATTTGAATTAACTTTTTACTCTTTATTCAATTATTCGTTTCACTTTTTTAACACTTATGAACAGACGGATTTGTCGAGACAAAAAAAGCCCTCTTAACATTTTACTGTTGTTTAAAAAACAGAAAATTATGTTAAAAAGCCATTAACTACTCAAATTAGTTTGCAACAATGGAAAGCAGAATGCATAATTTGGCTAACACCATGAGTAACCGTAGCATTTGCAACGACATGTGTGCGGCACATAAATATGCATAGAAAAGTAACGGATGTAGGTTTAAAACTTTTTTAGTTTCCATACGTTTTGCAAGCAAACACAAGAAGCGTGAGCGAGTAGTGTTGTAAGAGACTCGAGCTTAAGTCTCGTAAATATGACTTGAGTTCCTTTTGGATATTCTGTTTATTTTATTAAGACTGGTTTACATAGTGAGCCTGCTGAGTAGCTCCAACTACGCATTGTTTGGATGTCAACTGCGGGAAACTCGCACAAACCAGCAAGAAAATAGTAAGACGAGTGGCTAGGCAGCACCTGCCTTGTGAAAACTAGTCTTTAGATTCAAGGCTCTAACTGCCACATTCAGAGACGGCATTTACAACTTAATGTTTATTTTCTTAATCAGGAATTGCCTTTACACGTTTTAAAATAAATGGCAATATTTTTTTCTTAAGTGACAATTGAAGTTCGTGAATGAATCTGAGTGCGGCAGTTAGCATTTAAAAAAATCTTAAATCATGAAAGAACTCAAGGCTTGAATCCTTTCATAAAATAGGTGGTTCACTCCTAATTGTATCTATTAAGATTCAAAAGACTTAAACTACAGAAAAGACGATTAACAGAAGGAGGTCATATTACTCATAGGTATAAAAGACTCGAATATAAGACTCCAATCTTGTACAGCACTATGAACGAGCTTCGTCCAAGTGGGCCGTGCGGTCATATGTTGTGAAATTATGCGCATATTTGTATATTGTATGTTAAACATGGACTCAAAGTGTATGAGATAGGATGCATCCGTTCAGTAACCGATGACCTCTGGCGACACAGCGACAGGATCTAAGGCATTAGAACATTCGATCACCTCTCGGGTGTCAAGTGCTGTTCGAATATCACCGTTGTTACAAAAGGAATACGATATAGAGGATTTGTTGTTATCAAAATAAATGTTTCATCTCTGTGAATGCTGGGAAATAGAATTTAATATACAAGCACATTTGAATACCTGTAGCATCTGGACTCGGAATGTTTACTTAGATAAAATCATTTATCCAATGCTACACAAATAGGTATCTACTTGTAGAATACCTTAGACGTGGAGAATCACTTAGCAAAAAACCTAATCTAGTGATTCAGAGTACACATTCAGAATCATATCTCAAGTAAGTAGATCCACGTAATTTTGAGAAATTATCCGACAACTTCCAAGTTTTTTTGCTTATTACTATTCAGCAAGAAAAGACTTGCCAATAATTTCGTCTATAGTAAGAAACAAAAAACAATCTGTTGAATTGAGAACATTATCCTTTTTTGAAGTTGGCTAAAAACGTTGTGTGTTGTGTGTTTACTCCTTTTATAAATACTAGTAACAAATTGCAATTATTTTATTTATACCATTTACGATAATTCAAAATCGTAGCAACGTTTTCATGTTCTACTTTTAAACACATAAACAGAATATGAAAAATTACTCCAATAACAAATACTGACGTCTTTTAAAAAGCTAATTTAAATATTTTTAGCTCGTTAAAAACTCTGACGTGGACGAAGTAACTACATTACTGCAAATGCATATCAAGTGACGCTATTACAAGAACGTATGTTACCATTCGAGACATCGCCGCTTCCGGCTTTTACGAACTTTTACTCAGAAGTATAAATTAGAATAAGATTTGTAGATGCTTTAAATCTCACTTTACTGCCAACAATTATGTTACTAATGAAGAAGAGTTGTAAAACTAATGGATGTTTTACATTTTAGGTAAAAATCTTAAATAACTATATTAAATCATGTGTATTTTTATTAGACCTTTTGATATTTCAATTAGGTATGTACATAATTATCTTAATCTTTGAGTTCATTCTTTTTAAATTATTACGCTTGGAAAGTTTTCACTTTGAAATACTATTGTTACGATTATAGTTGACTTCAAGCACTAGTAATAAAAATGCTGCAATACCAAGATATGAAAATACTGTACCTTTCAATAACAAAATGAATAGATACTATTGTTCTTCAGGAACTTATTGAAGAGCCATAATTTCAATTTTATTAAGTAGGACTATCAGATAGTTTCTACGATTTGAGATCACGGAACTATCGATGGACTATCGCATCAACACTAGTTGACTTACTTTATAAGTGCTAGGGGTCGTGTATTTGACTAAAGCCGGAAGCGATTTTCAAGTAGCGCTAATCTTCTGTCTTTAAGATTATTTTGGGTCGAAATAAGTGCATTTTTTCGCAATAAGATAAACAAGAGTCACAAACAGTAAGTGGTCACTTTGTTTGAGAGCTGTCAAATGGAACTTTTCACAACCAGATATGCAATAGGCAATATATAAAAAATTACATCCGGGCCACATGTTTCTCTACATCTAGGTATTTGACTAAAAAGAGCTACAATTATAGCTGTTTTTGATCAAATAAAATAATCCACTTATGAATGTACATTCATACACACATTGGAATATTTTTCTTAAGAGACAAATTACATACCTAAATGAGATAATTATAGCGTAGCTTAAACATTTAACATAGAAAAAGAGAAGCTCGTAACGTAGGTACTCGGGAATTATTTATTTGCACAGTAAGTTGCGCAGTTTAAGTAATACTCAAAAATTACAGGAAGATTGTGAGTTTACGAATTAAAACGTCAAACAAATGGATAATATTGTAATTTTGGAAGTTTTATAAACATGTTGTTGTAGTCTTTGTTGTAAAGTTGACTATTAGACGACTGATTTCAAAAATCACTCGACAAATATCTCAGCTCTACATCATCTTTTCGCAGCTCTAATAATTAAAAAACTGTTTCACTGTTTCGGGTGGTGAAAAATACAGATCCGCTTCAAATAACGGCATCACTTAACTAGTTTAGAATGATTTAAAAAACCAGCCTAGTCTACATTTGCTAACTCATCCCCGGCGTCGATAAGTGTCGTCCTGCCCGGAACTCGCTTTTTTTTCTCCCGCCCTCAAGTGTTGAAATGTCTTTGGAAAGACTTTTTCGCTCTAAGTACATTTTGACATCCCTTTGCGAGTTTTTTTACAATGGCCACCACTTGAGATCGGGACGTGTTTGTTACGGCCATTCGCGATTGGTGCCTGTTTATTCTTTATTTTTGGGATTCTTTGTGAATTTAGGGGCTTTAGAACTATAGGGTAGGTATTATTTTGTATTAAAAATAAAGGTTGAGATTGTTTGTGATCGAAATGATCGCATAAATGTACACTCGTAACTCTATATTTAGTACTTGTTATAAACATAATATTTTAATTTACTTATTTTAATTATCTTATGCAAATCAAATTATATTGTAAATAAAAATACTAATAATAATAAAAAATTGAGACAACATCACATACCTACCTACATTTGTCCTGGTTCCAATCTAAGGCTGTTCCTTGTGCTATGGAAACCAGAAACAACGACGGACGATGTGTGTCCTATGAAAACGAAATACATACATACAGGGAAGTTAGGTATTCATCGACAATTCCGTCTTAATCTATATCTATACTAATATAATAAAGCTGAAGAGTTTGTTTGTTTGTTTGTTTGAACGCGCTAATCTCCGAAACTACTGGTGCGATTTGAATAATTCTTTTTTTGTTGGATAGTCCATTTATCGAGGAAGGCTATAGGCTAAATAACATTACGCTATGACCAATAGGAGCAAAGACAGAGCGGTAAATGTGTAAAAAACGGGGAAAATTATTCATTTTTGAAGGCTTTCTTTGCGTGCGCTGCGAAAACGGTTCAAGATACACAAAAAATATGTATGAAAGAATTATTCCTCTATACATGATCTAAAAAAAAGTCCGCGACGGCATATGTCTATCTTGTCTTAATTAATCCTAATTCTGAAATTTAACTTCAATAATACATCATTTCAAAGGATAAAGGAAATATTTACTGTTAAACTAACTACCATTGTTACCTTACATTTCTATTTATTAAAACCTTAAATTTCAATAAAAGTCAGTTTTAAACTAAAAATTAATAGTAAAAATCGCTATAAAATAAAACATTGCATTCCAATAAACAAATTAATCGAAGCGTAACAAACAACACCAGCAAAAAATCAAAAAGTATAAATTAAACTTACATCAATTTACCATCCTTTTCAAAATAATCTAGCCAGAACAAGTCCAAAAAGATCGCCACAACACAAAATCCACTATCAGTCACAAATACACACGCACATAACCTCAAAAATTCGCGCCAAACACGGACGACGCGCGACTCCCCCCCGTCAAAGTTGGAATGCTACTGCCGTAGCGCCGTAGTAGTCTGGCATACAGTCTAGACGGGGGATGGGTAGGGGCGGAGGGCGGAACAACCCCGGCCAGTATGCATTGCGACCTCACGCAGCATGGCTCTAACTCTTCATTTTTGGAGGCTTAGAAAGGTGGCCGTATGAGTACTAAGTTTGGTTGGCTTATTGGTTCACTTTGCATCAGACAGTATTTTTGTAAGAGCGGACTTGTACCATATCTGAAAATTTTAAAATGTAGTTAACGCAATAGATCCTCCGATAAATTATATCTAACTAGCTTATGCCCGCGGTTTCGCTCACGCCCCCCCACTTCCCTAAAATGGGGGACTAAAAAGGGGCATAAAGTAGCCTATGTTACTCTCCATCCCTTCAACTATCTTCACTTAAAAAATCACGTCAATTTGTCGCTCCGTTATGCCGTAAAAGAATGACAAACATACAGACACACTTTCTTATTTATAATATTAGTATGGTAGCCTGTAATAAACTAAAAGCTTAAAACCGGTGTTTGGTTTGTACAATGCGACAAACCAAATTCGTTAAAAATCTAGATCGGTAATTGTAGTGATTTTAAGGCAACCTCTACTTGCGGCCATTTTATATGCAAGATACCTTCTCAATATAATTAATATATTTTAGATTAATTTCATCAAAAACAGATAGGTATAAGCAGAATCGGGCAGTGGAATTAGGCTTCTAAACTCCGTGCCCAGTTAAATTAAAATAAATTAAAAACATTTCAAATTCTTCATTGGCAAAACGGTTAATCACGATTCCAAATCGGGTACAGTCGAGTTCAAAAATATGTATACACTTTAGCACGTTGTCACAATACATATTTATAAGAAAGTGGAAGTCGTTTTCTTATACGTATGTACTGTGACAAGGTCCTAAAGTGTATACATATTTTTGACTTGACTGTACGCTTGAATCACCATAATCCTATCCCTCAAAAGACTCCTTATACTTACTATTTTTTTGATTCTGAGTGTGGACTTATACGTCTCATAGCGTCCATGGGTATCATCATCTCACAGTAGATACAAATAATACCCGACTAAATTAGGTACAAATAATCGGTCGCATTTATTCATTTTAAGAAATATATATTTCGCATAATATTATTGAAATTCCTAATTAAATAAATCCAAACAAAATAGCCATCAAGACCAAAATAGCCTCCGGGAGCTAATTAAGAAACGTTTTAATCCAAAACTTCCAAACGAAAAGGTAAAGAAAGTTTCATCGGAAACTTTTGTTTAGAAAACCGAGTCTGGCCAATTTTGCCTTTTCACTTATATTGAATCACTAATCTTTTACATTTTGCCTCGGGCCTGAGATGGAAAGGTGGACCTTTTGGGGTTCTAATTGTTTTAAGACCTTGTGACTTAATAACTGAATAGTTTGAAGAACCTAGTTGGTTTAGGTAATGTAATCTTGCCTTGGGAAAGTTTTAACTTTAGAAATACTAAATTTTTACATTCGAATAATGTCATTTGTATTTTTTTTAAGTCTTATCAAATCACTGACTGAAAGACTATGACGAACTTGACGATGATGTATTTAGTAGTGTCCTGCCTTATACGCCAAAGGCCGTACCTAAGTTCGATCCCCACATTAGACAAACATTCGTATTTGTTCAGGTCTGGGTGATATGTGTATTTATTTATTATACTTGTTATTACATACTCTGCTGTTTGATATCCGTAACACGAGTGCTTAAGCTACTTAGTACGGAATCAGGTCAATGTATGAGATGTTATATGAAAACAATACGTTTAAAAAAAAACTATTTTTGTAGCTTATCTACGTTCTGACAGTGAACTTACTTCAGCAGACTTGTTGATTTCACTCTGTATAAACTAGCACTAACTGTAGCATTCTGAACAAAATGAATGGGGTGCCAAACACTGCACATTTCGCCGGCAATACATTCGTATGTAATCTATTTGAGGAAATGGCCGTTACATGCGCTATTAATAAAGTGCCTGCAGGAGATGCGCTAGCTGTCGGGTACCATATTGATCTAGGTTATATTTAGAAGCGCAGCCTAGAGGCGTACTTTCGGCGGAACCGCTCGGTTGAAATATGTTTATCGTTCTATAGCCACAAAGCCACTGACTCTTAAAACTAAACTCTTATCTTAGCTTTTTTTTATGTGATAGGTGGCAGACGAGCAGGTGGATCACCTGATGGTAAGCAATTGCCGCCGCCCATGGACACCTGCAACACCAGTGGAGTTACAAGTGCGCCGCCAACCTTTTATCCCCTTCCCCCCAGGTGGGCCTCCGGTACCCTCACTCACTGGACGAAACACAGTACTGGGGCTGCTTCACACCGGTGTTCTGTGAGGCAGTGGTATCACTCCGGTCGAGTCGGCCCATTCATGCCGAAGCGTGGCTCTCCCACAGTTAAAGCTTGTAGGTCCGGGTACGTTTAGACCAGGATTCAGGATTTGGTGGGTCTGATATTACAATCAAGCGACTATCTTCTTAATTTAAGTAAATTATTATGAAAGGCTGATATCTGTACTAGAAAATCCTGTTACAGATTACCAGGCCATCTTCCTTCAATTTATATTATATTACAATAATATACTCTTTATTGCACAAAATATTAAAGAACTTAAATGCTTTTAAATATTTAAAAATATAATTAATATTCAAAATATATTTTTAATTATCTTAGAAGCAATGAATTTCCTCGTTATATTTAATGTAGAACGAGCACGGACCCGTTTCATAATCTCAAATTCACTTTACAAGGTATATTGATATAATAAAAGCTATCTCTATAGCTCGGGTTTTGCTATTAAATATAATTAGAAACGAGGAACCTTGTAGAATAGCTTAAGTTAAAGGACTATGATTAAAACTTGATGAGCTTGCAGAATGAAGTGGTAATTAGGTACGTTGTAAAGACTTTTAACCATTTTTTAATAGTTCCCAAGTTTTATAAAAAAAATGTCGATAAATCTTTATTCAAAGGGAAACTACAACAGCGTTATTTTTTTTAATACTTGAATATTCAAATAGAAATTACAAATTTAACTGTTTTAATCGTAAACATGGAATGGAATGAAAGAAAAAATATTTTTTATTTTCTTAGCGAGATACAATACGAGTATTAGGTATGTGAAATGATATGCCTGTATCTTAACGTTAACTAGGTACTTAAATTTAAACACAAATAGATTTTAACTTATTCGTATCTCAAGTACCATGAAAATTGTTCCAAGAACCCAGTTAGGATTAAGACATCCAAATTGGTTAATTTACTTTCCATTATCTAATCCCAGAACAAGGGATGCGGGTGAAATGACAAATTGATGCTCACACTTGTATGACACATCATTTTGCTGCGAGCTCAGTTTAAAAGTGGCACTGAATAATAGAATCGGGATGAGAAGGCAAATATGACGATGCTACATTCTCTGCATGTTTTTCATATTTACATGTAGCATTCATATCACGTCCTGAGCTTTATAATATACTTACCTTGTGAACATGTACAACTGCCAACTGCCTAATAGATGGTTTTTCCAGTGGACAGCTACTTATGCTCTACATGTCTTCTCGTTCGCCAGTAGATTGGCTCACTTTTGCAGAAAAACAGAGCAGTTAGCTTGAGATAGAACAAAATGCCCTTCTTTTAGCATGGGACGGACATTTTGTGCCCATCAAAGGAGGGGGTTAATGTGGATGAGTAATACCCAGTGCTGATGCACTGGGTATTGAAAGTGCAGATAGCAGACGCGACCATACAGATTTTTAAGTAAAACTGTAGTGATGACGTTTTAAACAGATCATTATGAGGATGAAAACGCTTTTTAATTAGGGTACATACACCAAAGATATTATATTTTTTTGCCATTGAAATAGAAAAATAAATAAAATAATACCTGTGCTACAATCTAGAGTACAGGGTTAAATGGGAAATGTTATAAAGTTCGTGTTTAACGAGCGAATTGGGCCGGCAAATCCCAAGAGTTAAGTAAGACTAAAGCCTAGTAAATTTCAAGTCTAGACAAAACAGTCTGTTTACTTAGATGAAGACAAAACAAAAAGCGCTGTAAATAAATCAATTCTAGTAGAATTTTCAAGCTATTTCAATCCGATCAGATTGTTAAAGTATCCAAAAAAGGTTTCTAGTGAATTGTTAAAATAACAATAATTGGGGATCAGACAGAACTAACTAAAAATTCACTATAATAGCTTTAAAGTCTAGACAGTATAATAATATTTATTACAATGTATAAGTAGACGAAACAAAAGATGTCTGAAAATATTAGAATCGATGTAAATGTTCAGTGGAATCAAAATACGCAAGCAATAAAAGAGGGAAATATTATGACAGCAAAACTTTTTTATGGATCAAGGGGAAAAGAAAACTGATTCAATTTTCCTATTATAACCAAAGTTCAAAAGAGATTTTTATTGTATAAGTGACTCTATGAATGCAAAAGTTAATTCAATAATCTCCAAGTTTGTCTTTTAGTTTACTTGTTTGGAAAGAGAACGAACGTGTCTTGTTATATACCGATGTAATACGTTGAATTGGTACCTGTAAAGTAGCTTTTCAGATAGTGATTCATTCGTTAGATGTAGTCAACCAGCTCAATTCCTAGAATTTGATGTTACATATTGACTATTTTAATTATTGACTAGTTTATTTGAAATAATAAATACTAGTAGACGCCAAATTGAAGATATTTAATACGAGTATTTGTGAGTTGTTGAACCAGGACGGCTCATCTAAGTACTTTTATGATTCGGACAGCTAAAAAATCGATGTATTCATTTCATTCTCCCGTTATCTCAAAAACGTTTAGATTTCTTCGAAATTAATAAACTGGCTTGACCGACTGCTACCACGACCTCACAGAAAACATGCGTGAAGCAGCACCAACTGAGAGTCAGAGTATTGGAGGCCCAATCTGGAGAGAGAGAAAGGACGCACTTATGACTCTGGAGGTACCACGGGTGTCAATTAGCAGTAGCAAACTATTAACATTGCGGATCATCTAATTTATCTACATATCTATCACATCATCTAAATCATTCAAGCCAAGTGTTTAAGCTACTTAGTACAGAGTCAGGTCAATATAATTATGATGTGAATTCACACCACACCCGATATATTATTTATTTATTTTATTGTATCATTTGTCTTCCACCTAGCACATAATAAAAAAAATTCAACTTCGACCCAAGTCTCCGTTCCCCAAAGCTGTCTATCAGTGCGTTAATCGTAAGTTGTACGAGTGTGTTGAACCAGAGCTCTGGCTAATCCCTAGCGCCGAGTTAAGCTCACAAAATCTTCCGACTAGATAGAGCGTTCGCATGTTTGCGCCGACGCCGACGTGTAGGTTATCTTCTAAATAAACGAGAACCAATGGGAATACTAGTTTCAAAAACGAATAAGTCACGAAAGGGGTAGATGGACTCCTTACAAACTGTTTAGGCTACTGCTTAATACGCAATTTTGAATTAAAACCACTATATAATTTATTTATTAATTTCGACAACCAACAACCTTAAAGCTAAAAGTTATGAGTACAAGGTGATTATATACACGAGTTGGTGCGGCCTTACAGGTTGCCATGAAAAGCAAAACAAAAGTATTAAGAGCATAAGATTTAAGAAAAAACTAAACATATTTTGAAACTCAAAATGAGATGATTTCTTTTTTTCTTTCCCGCATCTCCCGCGCCATAATATTATAGTTATAGTGAACGTGGGGGGTATATGCTGTAGTGTTAGCTTCTCTGACTACAGTAAACAAAATAACCGACCAGAGGCCCTAGCAAGAACTTTTCAAAGAAATCATAGGGTGTAATGTTTCGTAAATAATATACTAAGATTTGGCGTTAACGTTACAAATTTTCGTGCTAGACCCTCTGGGCTGATTTCTACCTGGAGGTTTGTGAATAGGTTTATAGATCGACCCACTGCTTTGTCATAATACTATGACTATACTCGTACTAATGTACTCAGCCCGATGGCTGAGTACATCACTATACTACCAGTACTTTACGTACATAGGTACAAAGGCCCTTACACTAGCTTCTAAGGTAATTGTTTGCCGGTCACCGGTTTGATGTGGTAGGTATAGTGTGTACAAATATTGTGCACTTAATGTAAGGATCTCGTCTTGATTACAGCAATCTAAATCTACGTTGAAGAAGAAATGCTACCAAAATAAGGGATATAGCTAGCTACAGTAGGTATGTGTTGTTGACCTATCCAAGTCACATTAAATTTTATGGAGCTAAATTTGCAGCATCTAATATTAATAATTAACGTACATCCAAACTTTTTCTCTTTCTTTCTCATTAGGGTCTATAAAAAAATAGATAATTTAATATATATAAGTAAAAGAGCTTTTAAACCTAGCCATTAATCATGAAGCGCGATAACAAACGGATACCACACAGACTTAACTAGACCGTTCCAGTAGTGACACATGCTACATTAAGAACCATTCTTGTAACCTTGTAGGCACGGCTGCGAAGTATTAAACATAGTTAAAGTTATTACTACAGAATGTCCGGTGACCGGTGAATATTATTTTGCTTATTTTGATGATCTAACATGCTAAAGGGGCTTTATTCGTGTTACCTATTATGAGGGCTTCGGAATTAAAACGCCTAAAATTTAACGGTGTATATATATACGAGTGTTTATGTACAAAACAGCACGCAGATCGTATAGCAATCTCGTGCTACGAACGTCCAATCACGTACCAAAATGGTGCACTTTACCTTCCCAGATGCCGCCTCCACTACCCTATCCACAAAGGAGCTAAGTCTATTCTCGCTGGGTTGTGTGTCCTATCCGATCATGACCAGCTACCCAGCTCTCCAGCTGTGGGGGCATAGGCTGGTAATAATGACAACCGTTGGAGCCGTTAAGTCTTGAGTGGAGACCGCGACTCGGTAAGCTTAGTGTTGGACGCCCTGCGACAAGATGGGATGATGACATTCGAAGGCTGGCTGGTGAGGGCTGGATGAGAGTGGCCGAAAATCGGGAGCGGTGGCGTGCATTAGGGTCATAGGTCCAGCAGTGGACGAGTGTAGGTTGTTGTTGAATGGAGATGACTTAAGAGAGATACACAATTTTGGGCGCCGAAAAATACCTTGCTCGAGTCGCAAACGTGCCGGCACTTATTAAGCCGAGCTTCAGTCGAGCCACTCGAGCTAAACCCGAGCCGTAATTTACCTCGTGCGTTGTTAATTCAGCGCTAAAGCGCAGAGAATTTCACACAATTTACACTACTATGTTACATGAAGGCACTAACTTCTCGCCTACAATGAATTTATGAGTGAAATAAAAGTCCGGTTTTGAGTTAACGTTTTTATAATTTGAAATTATAGTGTAGAGTGGACTATGAATATGGAGCGTGCTTAAACTTTTGAGTGTTTTGCAACCCTACAATTACGCCTGTAAAATTACAAGCAAGGCTCTCCTTTGTTCAGTTGTAGGTTAAATTGTCTACTTACTTACCCTAAAGTAAAGTCTTTTGTCGAAAAAGAAGATTTTTTCTAGATATAGAAACCACAATCCTTGAAAATAATCTAGATGAAGTAATAAGATTACGCACCTAATTCCCTAAAAAGAGAGTATTCTACAACCATGCATAAAATTACTATTACCTAAATTTTACTCTTCACATAGGTACTTAATTTTTTTTTACTTCATCTTACAGTGTAGGATTTTTCAAAGAAAACGACGTCAACAAACTAACAGGTAATCTAAGTGACTCCCTAAACTTAAGTACCTACCGCTCAAACATGTTTATTGAACCTATCATAAAGTTTACTTGTAAAGAGATAGCATGATATTTTGGCGACTTTTATATTCAACAAGAGTTTCATAATTTTGAAGTAGTTACTTTATTTGGGCGCATAGCATTTTCATTGTAGCCAGCAACTTTTTACGTATTTTTGTTTTTTTTTATATAAATTTAAATATGATAATAGCAATGTCGTCTCTTTGGTTCCATAGTAGGGCCCTCGTTTCCTACCAGCAACAGTTCCCGGAATGTCGCATGTCAAAATGAACCAAACTCGTGTAGTGTTGTTCTTACATTAAATTAAGCTTTCGCATGTTATTTAATAATGATTAACTTCACGCTCTCTATAAATATACAGATTAGAGGAAGTTATTATAAAACAATAACCTACTTTATGGAAATTAGGTTGAGTTAACACAAATAAACATTATGTTGGATATGGTTGGTAATTAATCATTGGAGTGTTACTTTATGAAATAACTTAGGTACTTACTTAATACTATTACATAATGAACTGACGAAGTGTGGAATCTGAATGGCTGAAATAATTAGTAAAATTAAATACGTGCATAAAGATATCTTAGTTTAACTAAAATTTTTGAGATGAAAACTTTTTATTCATATGTAAAATACAGCATAGGAGAAAATGTCTTTAACTTTTTGACTGAAACTTTTTATTCACTTGTCAACACATTCTATAGTTAAACATTAATCTCATATAGGGCGTAAATGTCTTAGATAATAATTATTTTATCGACAAACGCACCTAGTTTAAAATATAATTTAATAATAATTAAGTTGTTATTTTAACTCTTACAGATATTAAATTACGTCAGTATATTTTTTTAAATACTGACTAATATAAGAAAAGCACTAATTATACGAAAAAAGGTTGAACTTGTAAGTGCCAAAAGGCGTATCCAAAATTAACGTTAGAACCTCTCATTCCAACATCTTTCTCGCCTGGTTTATTACATAGGCCTTTTTAAATCATTAACAGAAAAATATTCACATACGAAATAACATTAGTAACACATCCTGCAGATTTCAAAAGTCACCCGTAACTCGAAGTAAGTTAAAATCCGGGCGCCCGAACGCGACTTCACTTTTAATTTCTGTGTTTACCGTCTGCCTGGACTGGTTCCAAGGTTTCGGTCTCGTTTGCCTCATTACGGCCAGTGTTAATGCTGTCCCTAAACTGGAGTATGCTTGGCTTTTTAGGGGTTTGTTAATAATTAAGTTTGGGTTGAAACTACGTTACGCGAACATCCGCGTCCCATACAAAAGTGGTCTCCGCGAAGATGATTTCAATGGCTGAGTTTCGACTCGCATCTCGCCTTTCGAGGTGAGAGTCACCATCGCCAACTGAATCAAACGTATTTTTTGAAAAAAAAGGTCAAACAGCGTTTGAATAATTAATTTCAACTGAAGTTATAACCTACTTTTCGAAAGTCGATTTTGGGAAATTGATTAATTGCATCAGGATTCAGATTTTACAGCGATGACATAATAATGTAGTTAAGGTGTTACGCTCATCTATTTCAATAATTAAATTTGTAGTACATAAAAACTACGGAACTTCTGCAAGCTAGACAGACACGGTCCTATCCGGTTTTTCTTGTGTCTTTATTTCGCCTTCGTTAGCCTGAGAGTGGTGGCAAACGAATATGTACGAGACACGAGTATTGGCTGCAGTCGGTGCTCATTATTTCATTTTGGCATTGTCAAGGCATAATTGAAGTACTTAGTCCATTCAGAAAGGGTGCTGGACTGTTTTATTTACATTTATTGCTATGTAACATTGTGAAAATAACTAAGGTGCGATTCGACCAATCTTTATCCGATAGTAAATCTGTCGTATATAACTGTCATTTTATATGAATCGGAGTGTCTATATTTATCCTCGGATAAAGATTGGTCGAATCAGGCCTAAAAGTTTTGTAAGATCGTTATACTTACAATAAATATGTTATGATCCATGTTATATTATGCCTCTTAGATCTACCTCTACTAGATGCCTATTAGGTACTCTATGTCTTTTTTTTTGTGTAGATACATATTTTTTTATGATAAGTGGCAGACAAGCAGACGGATCACCTAATTGTTTAGTAGATAGTTTTATTCTAGCATCGCTTCGACGTAGATATTCTTATAATAAGATAATATTAAATAAAGGCAACATCACGTACACTATGGTTTTTCCTTGTACTATGGAAACTGGAAACAATGAAGATACCACTAATTCTCAGACTCTACACAAATATCTGTTTCAATAACAAACATTTGTGTTGGTGCAGAGATTGAACCCTTGACCCTTACATCTTCACTGGCGCTCAAATAACTGCAATAAACGTGCTAAGTGAATATAAGACGTTTTATTAAAATGAGCGCAAAAAATGTAAAGAATGGGTTGTATTGTGAACATTTCAGATTTATATTTGCCATTTTTATTTCAACCAATATATTGTTGTCGAATCCTAACACACTCCTCTCTATTAAATAAAAAGCTCCTCCCGCTCCGATAGAGATCCTGTATAAAACATCGACTGCTGAACAAAGACTCTATTTCTAATGGTCACTTATTGTTCAAACCCGAAGCACTACAATAGAGGACATCACAGATCAGCCATCTCCCAGCAACAATAGTCGGTTTTGTAATAAGCAGGCCCGATCGAACCGTTCGAACAATGAACATATTTTAAAGTGTACAAAGCTCCAGAGACACAGAATAAAAATGCTCCATAACAGAAACTAGACACACTGCCTTCCCAAACTCAATTGTTACTGTATCCCGTTTGGTGTATGGTGTTAAAACGATATCCCATGTTACGCGTGGGTAGATAGCGTTTTATTTTGACAAACACACGGGAATTCTCTTTGTTGTCCTTTACGCAATATATCAACGTTGACACACGATTTTTGTAACACAACTAAAAGAAAAAAGGTAATACCTGAATGAAACTTTTTTCGATTTGTCGATTCCTAATAAAAGTAAAAAATAGAAAGAAGTCGTATTTTTCAATCTCGCTCTTTTTTCGATGACGTTCAAAATTTATATAGCTTCCGAGTTAAGCCGGGAATACTTTGAATTATAATAACCAATTTACATGAAAATCGTGTCGTAATCGAAGCAATTATCGGCATGCGTTAAGCAATAACGTATACGTATAGATTTATCATGTCACCAATAGAATTTGAATGCTGCGACCACCCGCCAACTTACTAACGATGTCGTTCTGTAGACAATACACCAGGCACAATGCAAGAATAACGACTTTCCGAGAGCATGTGCCATTGATACTGTTACTGGCTAAACAGCCAAAAACAAAAGACGAATATAAATCACTAACCCCGTACCCTCAGCGTCTAAATTCAAATGCGTCTATTTATCACTGCTGACAAAGATTGAACTTTATTCCTTTGCAATATGACTTTTAGTACAGCATCAAAAGGTGAGATTGTTATGTAAAGCACTAACCACTTCCAAGTAAACAATAGTGGCTAGTACAATGTTAACATTATTACTTTATGGCCGCCGTAACATAATCATTGGTCCATTGTTGGGTGCCCAGTTCTTAAAACTGCATCACGGGTGTTAACGTCCACAATTATTCAACGCGTGGACACGATTGGACACAAATGGACACAATATTTTTACCGCGAGACGAGACGAATCGATTGTCCGAACGGCTCAGTTTGCAAAGGATGGTTTTTGCCACATTACGCTTAGTGTAAAAGGCCCTGTCATTGTGCTCGTAAATAATTGTGTAAACCAGGTAGTAAGGATGATTGGCAGCTGTGATTTATGTTCAGGTATTAATAAATAATAACAATAATAAATTCTTATAACATCTCATATATCACAACCTAACTCTATATTAAAAATCTCAAGCACTTGAGTTACAGGTTTGAGGCAACAGAGGAATCCCAAATATACCTAATACTTAAATACATTTGATTTCGTTACAAAAACAAGACCTCAAAATGTAGGAAAAAGAAAAAAATCAAAATCTAGGTATAGGTGAACATCCTAAATATTAAGTAGTTATAGTCTTTATTGCATCACGTGATTACAAAGGATCTTAAAATAAACAGTATCTCACTAACACCTTACAAAGTCCATTTTCTACACCCATCCCAATCCTTTAATGTGATATCCCAAAGCTAGCAAAGCACTCGAGTGTACCCAGCTCAGACGAAGTGGATAAACTGACAGAAATACAAATAATCGATTCCACTGAAATCCTATAAAGCCTAAACCTCAACTAAATTGTATTGGCAGCCAAATGCGTCGAGAGTTCGGTACAAAATGTCCAGTTTAATAGAACCAGTACAAACAAACAGTAATGGATTGTGCTGGATAGTAAAACAATTTAACGATAGTTTTGTTACTAACTCTTAAGACCATTTAGTTACATGAGAGCTATGGTAATTTATCTAGTCTACTCATCTGAAACCTAACGTATCAGCTTATTATACTGTCCCACTGCAAAGGCCTCCATCATAGAAATAAAGTCATCGCTACTGATGGGATTAGGCGTAATGATCACGGCTTGGTAATGCGGATTGGTGACCACAAACCTAAGCTAAGGTCGAAAACTTAGAAACATGATTTTTGCTTGACCCGGGAATCGAGCCCAGAAGTCCGAGATCACGGTCCGATATTTAATCTTAGATCAAGAGGCCTTACACATGTACGTCTAGCACTTATAAATACCTACTACCTAATTATGTATGTAATTCTTATTAATTTGTATTGGGACTGTGATGTTTAATTATTCTTATAAGCACTTTAGATATCATCTGTTAGCTTTTAAGTGACTTGTTCAATAAAGTTAAGTAAAGTATCAGCCTATAAGTTGTTCCACTGCAGGGCAAAGGCCTTCATCATAGAAATCAAGTCATCGCTACTATGATGTGATTAGACTTAACCACCACGCTTGCCTAATGTGAACGCTATCGTTCAATAAATAAATTAATCAAATAAAAAAAACCTAACCTACTCAGACCAACGCTTGATCTGTAAAACCACACAAGAAGACATAAAACAAAGAATAGCGAAATTAAACGCACACGTCATCAATTTTAATGAAACCCGCCGTCACTAAATACACAAATTCGAGCATAAACAAAGCCACATCGAGCAATTAACTGTGCGCTTTATATGATCCTGGAGGAACATCGTAAACCTGACCACAGAAACCTAATTACCCTAGCATCCGTCTCGTTTACATTAGG
This sequence comes from Cnaphalocrocis medinalis, assembly GCA_014851415.1. Lineage (NCBI taxonomy): Eukaryota > Metazoa > Arthropoda > Insecta > Lepidoptera > Crambidae > Cnaphalocrocis > Cnaphalocrocis medinalis. The sequence continues at coordinate 11,881,188 of CM026278.1, forward strand.
GTTGTCTGATGGAGGAAAATCGTTCGGAAAAGAAGAGTTTTCGAGAAGTGTTTTGTCCCTTTTTATGTATACTCGTAGGTGGCATATAGTAGACGGATGGGAAACGATTGCCGCCGCCTATACCCATACCTTAGTTTCCTTGCACAGCTAGTACTAAAACATGCATCTAGGTGCTATTAATATTTAGAAATATATTAGAATAGTGGCACGCCCTCAATTCGTTTCGGGAAAGTAGTTCCACTGTCTACCAATAGATGGCGCTGGGAGTCAATTACATCGCGCAAGTGTTTCGTGTTTTCGGTTTACCTTTAAGCTCTGACGTGGACTATGAGATTAACTTCTTTATAAAATAGTATAGATATACGAAATTGTGTTCGGTTGTCCATTTCTTTTTGGAAATGAATTCTTTCCAATTTTTTCTTTTATGGTCCACCGTTACTAAAATAAAAAGACGTTTGCTCTTGTATTCGTTATATTTTTTGTTAAGGTGTGTTAGAGTATTACAGAACATACCTAAATGAATAGATTAATATACAGTCACCACAAATCGGCAATCACTTTAGTAATTTGTTTAAATTAGTAACCTATCACATAAAATACTAGTCCAAATGCATTCCATATACGAATGAAATCAACGCAAAAGATGAAATGCGCACATTTTACAACTAATCCAATTGGTTTATTTGTCTATTTGATACAAATACTTAACAAAATACAGTTTTCTTCTAGCAACCCTACCCGAAAAGAGGGCTGTTCCGTCACCCCTTTTGGACAATTTACGAAACGCTCCTCTGCTGTTAATCTAATTGGCGCTTTCACGTTCGGCCGCCTTGACCTTCGTGAATGCATTCCCATGTTTCCGATTTCCTGGTATTACGGTAATTACTTTTAAAAGTTCGACATCTAATACTAGTTTGTAACACTAATAATTTCATTATGCCACAGTACACAGCCTTACGTTGTCAACCATCATCGATTTCGAAGGATTTGATAGCTAGGTAATATCTTATACAACAATAATGTTGTCCCAACTTTAAAAAAAAAGATAATATACTCAAAATAATATTTGCTCGCTCATCACCTGTGGAAACGTAGCCTGTTTCCACTGAAATACACCAATAGAACCAGCTTGTTCTTTGAAAAGCGGAGGTTTTATGCAATTCTATTGGTGGATTGCTGCTACGGAACCCTTGGGCGAATCAAAGCTATCACGTTACGTGAGTAACTTAACACGATGTAGTTTTTAAACTTTCGCGTTGCATTAAACGTTTTGACTGCGTTACAAGAGCCGTGCTCAGAAACAGCGGACATCAAGCAGTAAGTGCTATAATGTACTACTTATATTTAAATTTCCTCGCGTTTAGTCCCATTTATATAAAGTATTTGTAACATTCACGAATATCTACTGTAGCCTTACCATGAGTTTGAAATACTATCCTCGCTATCGAAAACTATCGCTTTGTCTCTTTCATTGTGATGCAATTGAAAAAGACAGAGCCATAGCTTACGTTATGTCAGTTTTAGATGTCAACTCATGGTCATGGTAACTCTACAGTTTTGTCTGTCTACTACTCAAAAAGACGGCAGTTCCGTCACCCCTTTTGGACAATTTGCGAAACGCTCTACTGTTAATCTAATTGATGCTTTCACGTTTGGCCGCCTTGACCTTCCTGAATGCATTCCCATGTTACCAGTCACCGGTATCAGGACAACTTTACAATTGTAGGGACTGCTAACTTTCAATGAGTACTTAAACTGTCTCAATGGTTTAGGGGCCAAACTTGGAGTAAGTCCCTAGACTTAACTAAATTCTGTCTAAGTTGTGTAGGCACGGGGGCCATTAGCATTGTATAGTGATAGTTCTAGCAATTTGGAGGTCACTCTAAACATATTTATCATTCCGTTATTGCTTTTGTGGGTCTGAAATAAGTTATTTATTTATTTATTCATACTACTATTAAGAGGTACAGGTTCTATATAGGTACCGACAGACCTTAAACAAACCGAAAGAGAAATGCAAAATACTAGCGCGATGTAATCGACACCCAGCGCAATCTATTGATAAAGAGTTGAACTAATCTCCTGAAAAGAGGTGAGGTCGGGTCGCTAGTTCTTTTTAAAGACCACCCACCCGACCTTGAAAAACTATAACTATAGGTTTTACCCTAATTCAATAGTTAAGTAGTAACTAAGTAAAAAATATAACTATAGGTTTTACCCTAATTCAATAGTTAGATAACTAAGTTGTAACTCTAAAATACTATGTGTGTGTTTGTTTTACGTGTTCGAAATTTCTGAAATAATTCCCGACAGTCTTTTATACCCATAGCTTAGTAGATGCCAGCACCCCATGTCCAGTAATGAAAATCCGCTATTATCTGAAACACACAGGCGCCCCGCAACACAAACATTGTTGTCGCTCATCGCATGACAGCTCGAATTAACACATCCTGATTCCTCCCCTTGTTACACACGCACGTCAGGTTTCCCATAGATGAAGAGATATTCGGAGTACCTATTTGAATTTATTATTGAACATTTTAATGTTAAGATTTTACTCATAATCTTAAGTTAATAAGAAAACATTACATAAAGACAGGGATATTTTATTCGTAATGCATAGACTAGTTTGAATGAAACATGAAGACAACAATAAAGAGTAAAAATCGATAAATTGTTTATTATTTAAATGAATTAATCTGACAGCTCATAGCTGTTATGTTCGACATAAATACTCTGACAATTATGTCATGAAAATAATCCTTTGATTATTTTCATGACATCTTTATTTAATCTTGGACATCAATCAGCCTCCAAATGTAATTTCAATATTAACTCATGTCATGAAAAGAAAATGAAAAATAATTGAATCGCAATTGATCTTTTCGATTACTCACGACCGACACTATTTTTGTATTACGATAACGCGACAACCCGCCAACTGTCAGTTAATATTACATGATTATGAATCAGAGTATACCTACTACTATTTAAGGGTAACTAACAAAAATATGGTATGAAACTATGCTTTGAAAGTATACTTTAGTAAAAAACGCAAATATAAGACCAAGTTTTTTTTTCCTGTGATAGATAGCAAACGAGACGGATCACCTAAATGGTAAGCGATTACCGCCGCCCACACACGCCATAGGCAACACCAGTAGAGTCACAAGTGCGAAACAAACCTTTAACTCCCCTTTCTTGGGCCTCCGGTACCCTCACTTACTCGACGAAACACAGGACAGGCCTTGCTTCGCCAGTCTTCTGTGATGCCGTGGTATAACTCCGGTGAGCTGGTCCATTCATGGCAAGCGTGGCTTTCCCTCAGTTAAGAGTATTCTTTGGTTTACTTCTAAATACATAGTAAACATAGATAATATTCATTCATTTCCCAAGTTTTCTGCTATGATCGAGAAGAAAATCATCGAAAATTTATACAAATTTGATATTGTAGAATTACTCTTACTCATCTATGATCATAAGCGACAATGATGAGGGAATCTATTCTGATCCTAATTTTAGTAAAATATTAGTAAGTTTAAGTAAAGTAGTGATCCCGGCAAAAAAATTCGAATTTTAATACATATACGGGTGAAACCGATCTACCTATATGATTGTCAAATATCTGTGTATATTTTTATGACGTAATCTTCCGTTCGTAAACAATAGTATCCGCACCCCAAGAGTGATTTTCTCAACAGCCATTATCTTTAGTCCGCCGACCTCTGTCCCGCTACCCAAACATGGTTGTTACTCTTTGCATGACAGGTCAAATTAACGCATCGCCTGATCCCGCCCCCTTCATAATACACACGTACCCGCAATAAAGTTACCAAGTTTTCCAACTAAAAGACAGCCTGACAGACCAAAATCGTCCAAATCGTGGAATCCTTGGGAACAATAACTTTAGTTCCTACTGGGGGAACAAAATTTTTACCTATTTATTCTACTCGTACAACGGAAAGGCTCGAGTGTCGTACAAGTTTGAGTTTCGTGTCTCCTAGGAAAAGTAAACGATAAAACCTCAGGTAGAAGCGAATATAATCGATATTTAGCGTTGCTTTTATAACAGCAGACAAAAGCCTTCAGGCCATTTTGTCTAGGAAAAAACGGAAGGTGGTTTTAAAAAACGCTTTCCAACAAAAGTTGGTGCTCGGCCGCACCGCCACAAGTTTGAAAGAAACTTGTGTCTACATGACATGTAGACAAAAGTTATAAAGTTTTTATTTACTGTCTTTTCATTCTTCGCTATTATTCTTTATTTATTCATTTCAATTTATTTATTACAATTATTTTTAAACACTCTATCAACTGTGAGGTCTACTGATCTTCTTATTATTAAAACTATCATAGTTATTAGATTTTTAGCGTTGCAATTGAGTAGTAAGCACCTACTTGTAACTACAATGACACAGCTACTTAATAGTTCTGTCATGTCGATTCCCGTTCAAATTGCGTAAGTATAATTATATGGGTCTTTTATTCAGGGCTCTAGCTAACTCTCAGAATGAAAATTATTAAATTTTATTTTATTATACTTTTACACAAGGTTGCTACCATTTACAAACAAACCCCTACTATAACATTACCGATTAAAAAATTAAGATTGGTAACTCTATTGCTGCCAGCTACCTCGGCCCAAAGAGTAACTTGAATAACCTCGGCCGACGCATCGGGTTGGCCACTCATCATTTTGTTTAGTTCTTTTTATTGTATATTTAAATTTTTGTTAAAGATAGTTAGGATATTTTTAAAATATGAGTTGTCACCTATTATAATCCTAACTTCCTAACTAATATTATAAATGCGAAAGTAACTCTGTCTGTCTGTTTCTCTCTCTTTCACGCCAAAATTACTGAACGGATTTAAATAAAATTTGGTATACAGATGATGTAGACCCTGAGAAAGAACATAGGCTACTTTTTATTGCGAAAAAGGGGTTGTAAGGGGTTAAAAGTGGGGTAAAAAGTTACTTTTCTACGCGGACGAAGTCGCGGGCGGCCGCTAGTAAAATATAAAAACGAAACAAACCCCTGTTGCTCAAAATCGCAAGTCTACTCCGATATCCTTTTACCATCCATCATATCCCGTTGCACGCGTGTGGCCTCTCTCAGCTAATCTTCGTCCGGGAGCCCATTCACTGACGACGAGATTTCGTGATCCCAATCCGAGAACGTTGCGAGTTGCGACCTAATCTGCCAAGCATATTAGGAAATTTTGGGATAGCGTGCGAAGGGCGAAGACAGCTTCCACACGCGATGCTTCCTCGGGTGGCGAAATGGAGAAAATCGAGCTTGTAATTTAGTGGCACGCTTCAATAATGTAAGAATGAAAGGGATTTATTTGTTGTCGTGAATGAACTTCGTATTGGTTTAGTTTGCAATGTTTTAGATAAGGTAGGTGTAAATGTTCCTTGTAAGTAAGTAGCTACAGTACAGTACAAATGAAACCCGTCAGAGCGACAGTAGCTCAATGAATAAGAGCGCGCCTTCAATACAGGGGGGTCGTACATAAAATCCATGCATACACTCCAGGATATTACAAATCTATGCAAGTCATTTTTACGATTAGCTCGGTGAGGGAAAACAATGCGGGCCTGCAGATTTCGAATAGTTTCTTAAACGTGTTACCATGATTCAGTTGGTTTGGTTCATTCAATATTTTTATCGCCAAATATGTCAGTAACTGCAGGTCATAAAACAAAAACGTGAAAATGTAATATATCAGTGGCGGAAGGAGTTAAAAATAAGTATATAAGTAATGTGGTATAAGACACTCTGAATGGTATGATGGTAAGTGTGGCAATTATCTTATTAAAGTACTGACTCTAACACCAAAGGTTCAAATTGAACTCCCGATAGGGTCGATTTTGAAAACTATTTCGATCTTACCTACGTCTGTAAAAATGACACTTATGTACGAGTATATAAGTTATACTTGTGTCAATAGGTAAACTTTAATAGACAACTGCATTATTCTACTCGGTAAATAATTAAAATGCATTCACCATGTTGCAATTAGTAATGTTGAAAATGAGTTTTCATTGATAAAAGAGACTGCTTTACGATCGATGATTCAAATATTCTCTCAGGGGTTTATGTATTCGCTGAATACTAGCAACGATAAACCTATCCGCCTTTTCATTACAAAATTAATCTAGGTTTAGTTTAGATACAGTATAAGCCTATATACTGTTGTAATGTGTGTGGCGGGGCAAAGGCCTCCATCAAGCCATCGCTACTATGATGGGATTAGGCTTAATCACCACATTTGCTTAATGCAGATTGGTGATCACAAGCCCGATATAGATTTAATGTTTACATAGAAAATCTTGAATACATAAATCATAATTATCCAACGTAGCTATAAATTTCCAAAAAATAATGTTATTAAACGTCTAGCCAATTTACTAAAAGACTCGCTTTCATCATAGTGTCCGCGTCGTTATGGTTTCCTTATAGGTTAATAATACCTATTTTACGGCTGTAACCACCATTTGTACAAGAATAGACTGTAAACATAAAAGTATACAGTCGAATTTCGTCTAAAAGGCTGTTTAGTCAAAGTATCGTTTCAAGTTGAGCACGTCCATTTCTTTCGCCGCCCATAATAATGTTTGGCGATTTATCAAATTGCAATTTCGTAATAGATACCCGCTTGATGTGACGGCAGATAAAATGTATAAATTGTTGAGATTATTCAACCCAAATTGAAACTCCGGAGAGGACAATTGTTTGCGTCCCATGTGGAAGATAAATTTTAACGAAACTGCCGCTTTTTGCGTAAATAATAAAGTTGAACGTTATTTTAAGTTAAAATTGTATTACAACTGTTTTCAGCTTTTGCAGGATAATGGCAGTCAAAATGTTTCAATATACATTTATTACTTACTTGTCATGTCAAATTGTATTCATGGTTCACATAATTTCCACTTGTTGGAAATCCAGAGCTCATTGTAGTAATTTCTAATGATTGGCAAGACAGCTTAATGCATAGAGAAACATTTAGCATCTGTTCCACAAATAAGGATACGTTCTACATATCTGTACTATTTAAAGAGATAACTTCTATGGACAACGATCAGGCTTATAGGTAAACCGAAAACAAGAAACGCTTGCGCGATGTTATTTAGCACAACGCCATCTATTGGTTCATTTATGAATTACGGTCCCGAAGCGAAGTGAGGGCAGGCCTCTAGTTAAGCTATATAATGCTTTTTGTTGCTACCATAAACACTACCAATTTATGCGTTTCACGGCTATAATAGCATTATGTCATTCTACGTCCATGAAATTTGACAAATAGAAATCGCAACTTTTATACTTACAATAATGTATGTGTTGAATACCTATGTGGCGCTTTATCTTTACATTGTGAAACGTCCCTAAAATTTAAAAAAACATATGCTTAGTGACAATATTACCTACTTGATACCTTTACCTGTCTCGCCACCCTGTAATAGCCCTGTTTATAAAACTGAGATCACTATCTACTACAATGTTACAAATGTCTTATAGAGATCATTTTCAAAGACAAGCAGACCTTTGATATGAGACTAAGTTAAACCGACTGTTTACATGTTATAATACCTTTTGTGTACAGCCTTTGTATCCTATCGCTATCTGTTTTATCATTCCTGCTTTGTACTCGAAACAAGCATAAATCGACCTTTTATTTCACATCCAATCACTCTTAAAAGCACGGAATAAGGTTTGATTTTGTTTAACGCTTTTTTTAGCTATTCTTTGTTATAAAGTTGCCAGTGATATCCCATAGATGACAATGGTTTTAAATGACTTTATTCCTGACATCTCTGTAGAACAGAGGGACAAGCGTTGGCGTAATTTATGTTTCTTCTTTAAATTCCGTGTTTTGGTGTGTTGATACAAGTGGTTTAGAGGGGAGGCTCCACAAAGAGTAGGACGTTAAAAAAATATTGTCGCTAAGGATGACCTGTTATTGTTTGGTGTTACAAAAATAACAAGTCGGTTATTTTTTGAATGGGAAAGTTATTGAAACCTCCGGATCTATTTGATTAGGTCGTTGCGTTTGGGTTTTGGATTCGTGGAAACTTGTGCCGGTAAAACGGGGAATTTGATGGGATTATGTAAGAAATGGTCAAGTGAGAGTTAGATTTGTTCAATGAGGGTTGCGTATTTAAACTTTTTTAAGTACATGTGCCAGTTGTTTCGGGTTTGGCCTAACTGCATACATAAATTAGATATGAGTTTAATTTTGCTATACTGAAGATACTACGTGATCTGCGTCAACTGTAGCATGTAACGCAAAGTAACGCAAGCACGCAAGATACGGACGTCGTCAGGTCAAGTTACCTCACCATAGTGCAAAATTAATAGCACTTGTGTCTCAGATTTAAAGACAGTCCAAAATCAAAGAAGGGTAACTTAGCGTGACGCTGTGTGTACGTGGATAATTTGGTAGTGAAATCTAAAACTATGCATTACTATTATTGTTTCATCATTTATTATAAAATATGTGTATTTATAACTTTGAGTTTTCGACAACCAGGTTTTTGAAGACTTCTAACGAGTCATTTTTGTTTTGGCTTTATGGGTTTTGTTTTGCATATTTAGGTACTGAACCCTAAAAGATTAAATATTTACCTCAGCGAGTAATGTATTAACGGATGACGGCTTGCATATCCCAGATCTATCGCTGGGGTGAAAGACCGGAACATGTTCGATGTTATAATACCATCCATCATTTGATCGAAATTGGGGCATTCGTGATAGCTAAATCATACTCGTAAGTTTTATGTCTGTCGAACGGTGACTTACGTACTTGTAAAGCAGTTTTCGCAAATTGAATAATTGTTAATACAGGAACACCGTTGGTTTAGTGGTTTAAGTACCTGGTCGTAATCTTGGGGTCCGGGTTTGATTTCCGGGTCGAGCAAGAGTATGTCTCGAATTTTTCGAACATAGCTCGGGTTTGTGATCAACAATCTGCATTAGGCAAGCGTAGGGATTAAGCCTTATTCCATCATAGTAGCGATGATTTGATTTCTATGATGGAGGCTTTTGCCCTGCAGCCTTTACAGGCAATATTGCAAATGATCTATTTTCTGTTTTGTGTTTAACTTCTAAATATTTAAAATGTTGCTTTAGACCTTTCTTTATCCACGGTATAACTTTGACATACCATAATATATAATTCACAACGTTATACCATAGATTATTCTCGGGTAAGATTATTCGAATCGGAGTTTGAAGCAATTAACTAATGAAAAACAAACTTTCTTTAATTATATTCCTATATCCCCGATCCGTATACTTTAAATTCGTAATGGTATTACATTTATTAAGGTGACAACTCTGTGAGAGTTTTCAAAAATATTATATATTTACCTTAAATGCACATAAAACGTATTTACGTAGCACACGTTACGCGATATACGAATAAAATACACATTATTCATTTGTCTAAAGCCTGACAAATTATTCTTTTAATGCAAACAAACTGCCTAGACACGTTACAAACGATCTAAGGATTCGCTGCAGCTCCGACAGAAGATTAATTTAATCATTTTTATTGGTACCATACCGGCACATTAAATTACCTATAATTAAACTTAAGAGTTTTTTTTAATTGACGTCAATAAAAAACGTATTTTTTTATTACAGGTGATTTGGTTCATTTCTTAACTTTTTTATTTTAAGGATCAATCGGGACAATGTGCGATGATTTGTATTGCGGCGGAATTCCGTAAAGTATATTATCAAATACTCGTACATGAGATTATTAAAAAAATTAAAGGGGCTGTATACAGTAACTATTCGAGAACGCCTACATTACCGCTTCTCCTCTACTATCCATACTAATATTATAAATCCGAAAGTAACTCTGTCTGTCTGTATGTCTGTCTGTTACTCTTTCACGCCAAAACTAATGAACGGATTTAAATGAAATTTGGTATACAGATAATCTAAACCCTGAGAAAGAACATAGGCTACTTTTTATTGCGAAAAGGGGGTTGTAAGGGGTTAAAAGGGGGGTAAAAAGTTACTTTTCCACGCGAACGAAGTCGCGGGCGGCGGCTAGTCATATATATATATCCTTTGCCTGAAGGTTCTGGTAGATATCGATATGCGATAAGGCCGTCAAAAATGTACATTATATTAAAATTATACAATGCCCAATCACTTACGTCGATATTTTTTCTATCCAAGGCTTTGGATGGACGTAATCGGGAATTAGACGCTAAGTTGTGAAAGACACTTAATAAGAATTGCTATTTGTTTTTATTTTACTGTATTTGCCGATTTCTGTTAATATTGCTTATACCATGGATTACTCGGATGGAGTGAAAATTTTTTGGTACACTCTCAATTAAAAATGATAATGAGTGTATAGAATTCCTGTATGAAATTATGAAAATTTAAACGTTTTAGCACACAAATAAGCTATGTTTCTACAAATTATTTTCATCATTTATTTCAATTTGATGTGTATTAATGTAATGTGTGCTAGCCTCAAATCGCATACATCTGCGATTATGAACATACATATCAAGTTCAAATATAATTAATATTTCTTTTACAATTCTTATTAGATTTATAAATCTGATAAGAAGTGTACGCAACTATTTTTGAATCGTCGATCAAAAATTCCAATAAGACCGAAAATTTTTTTTTTAACGAGGATGCTAATTTCAAACTTAAGTTCTAAAATGCTATTATAGATAAACTATGAATTATATCAGTGACCTACCTCAAAAATCCATAACAGTCAGCAAACAAGTCCTCACACAAACAGTTAATACAACACAACACTCGAAACACCGGCGAATTCAAACCATTCAGTCTTACGACGAACTAGGGCGGCGCCCAGGTACAACCGCCCTCTTCCGCGACTTACAGCTCACTGAGGGGGGATCTCTCGAAGGCTCACACTGACGCGCGCATCTCTCACTACCTCCAACACCTTTCGACCTTATCACGAGAACAGGAAGAATGAAAATGGAAAAGCTTTTAGGGGAGGCTTAAGCATACCATATACATGCGTAAGCAGCCCGTACCTTCATATGTTACAGATGCAATATCGAAAGCAGGTAAGAAATGTTTCGCATCGCTCCGGCTAAGGAGGGTATAATGACACGCAATAAAACTTAGGCCAGCTGTTTTCAGCCACTTGTGGAAATGGAATCGCTTTGAGGTGATATGAATATTGCGTTATTTATTACGGAGATTAGGTGAGCTGAAAACTTACATGTAAGTTAGAAATATGGATATCATACATTTTTTCAAATAAAATTAATGTGTTGTTTTTTTTTTCTTGTTGGTTTTATCACCCTAGTCTCTCCCTGATTTGGTCTCTGACACTGCTTTAGGCTGTGGCTTATAAATGGTAAAATAAGATGGATATAAATTGTTGATATAATCAGTTTGAGTACCTAACAATCTTCTATACTATTTATGAAGAGTTAACTTCTATAGACAACAACAAGGCTTATAGGTAAACCGAAAACACAAAACGCTTGCGCGATGTAATTGGATACAGCGCCATCTATGGGTTCATTTCTGAATTAAGGTCCCGAAGCGAAGTGAGGGCGGGCCACTAGTTTATCAATAAACTTGGTGTGATTTAGCGAATAGAATTTCGTCTGTCTATTTGTTCGCACTAATCTCGAAAACTACTGAACAAAGTTTAATTTTCATTGTATTAGATGTGGGATCTGGGAAACTTATAAGGTATAATTTATTTAAAAATTACACCTATTGAAGTGCCAAAGCAAACTACACGCTAGCGGAGCTGTGGGCATACACTAGTCAAGAATAAATACTATAGTTATATTTTCTAAAAAAAATGTATCGCTGTAAATGTGAATCATTAGGTTTCAAAGTTGTACCTATGTTATCTAACTCGATAGTTTGCGCCGTCAGTAGGGAATAAATATGTAACGCTAATTAATCCAAAGACAAAAGTTCCAATTAGAGATATCATCGTTAACTACTCAATACGTATTGCTACTGGGATAAATGCCGATTGTGCCTCTTCAACCTTATTGTATTGTATTAAGGTCGATCAGTGGTACATGGGGATTGTCCCTCATACATGGGTAAGTCCATTGTTACCTCTAGTGACTTATACTCTTGTTCTATCAATTACTGCGAACAAAAAGCAACTGTTGTGATATAGCTTCTCAAATGGGTCCCTCATTTATTTAGGGTTCAGTATCCAAAATGCGAATGAATAGTAAGGGATTCGCGCACGTTATTTGTAAGATCCAAAAGATATCGCGGTTGCGTGCTGCTTTTGATCGATGTTAATGCCAGGTTTGCAGATCTGGCAATCCGTAGTTATCATACGAAAGATCATGATCGTGATTTAAGGAAATATTTATAGAAGCTGATATTATCACGTCGCATCATCATTTATACATATCAAAGGAAGGTGTCATACCTATCTATATAAATGTGCACATAACAACTTTAACAGTTCCAGCACTCGTTATTTTATTTTATTTGTAATATCTATTTTGTCGGTAAAAGAACAACTTTTTTTTTCATAACGAAAACAAATTGAAATAACACCTATGTACATAATTATATTATTAAGCCTACATTTTTTAGACTGCAATATGTATATTAATAAATAGACTTTACTTTTACTACTATCGTAAAATGTGTTACCTACTTTGTATTAAACTCAGATTTTTAGACAGTCTCAAAAAGTTCTTACTTAATATAGAGGCGCAAAAAAGAATAAGAGCAAATAGGTAAAAAAAGTTAGTAAAACAGTCACGTACAGAACCTTTCATACGGCGCCTGAATCCCACTTGTGCGGTTTTCCGGAGATAAATACATTAATTGTGTCACACGTCGACGAACAGAACAATATATTTTGCGGCCAAAGAAAAATTACACATAATAAAAACTCGAGTTTCCCCCAAATTAACGATGTATGAGTTGACAGCGTCTAAGCTTATCTTCCACTTTTAATGGGCGGGAAAGTAAGGCCGTTTTCCCCTTTTTATTAGGGAGCATTAAACGTGTTGTCATTTTTTTGGTAAATCTTTTGTTTTGTTTGTTGTTTAATTTATTTTAATTGTAAAAGACGTTTGTTGTTTGCGTTACTCTGTTGGAATAATGTTGATTCTGGTACATAGTTACTTTAAGAATACTACTGGTTCAAGAAAACTAAACCAATAAGTTTTTCTAATTTTTAACATTATAGCGGACAAATGAGCAAACGGCATACCTAATAGTAAGGGATCACCGTCGCCCATGGGCATATGCAACACCCAATTTATAATTATTAGAATAATTATCTTTAAAATAAATTACCTACTTACTTGAAGGTAAGACTATATGTTTTGTATTTTATTATTATGAGTATTTTAGCTAGCTGAATAAATGCTGAAGATTGACACAGACAAAGAAATAAAACAAATTCTTCCTTAAAAATACAAAATAGTGATTCCTGTACAAAATAAATTTCTCTACAACTCTGTCTTTGTGAACGGATACATTTGATCTCAAAAACTACTATCTTAGGCATCTCCAAATTAAATTCGCAGCCCTTTTAGAAAAAGCTAAAAGATTTTTCAATCCCTCGTTGAGCATTCTTGAAACCGAATAAATTGAATCCAACTGTCCTCAATGCTAATACCGAGCCAATGACACGACCGATTTCCTTTCACGATCTTTCTGTTCTGAACGCACTTTCAAAACATTCCCTGCGACCAGAATAACGAGACCTCCTACTTTCGGTACTGTATCTTGTATCTTTTACATTTTTCTGAGGGGGAGAGAGGGAGGGAAGACCCGGTTAAAATGGCTATAGTGAAAAAAGAGAGATACGTGTTTTTCGCCGAGCTATTAATCATTGTCCCCTAAAAGCCTCTCAAGCTACAAAAAATTAACACCGCACGATTCTATGGAGGACAGATATAGTGCATTGGGTTTCCTGATACATTATTCGAGTGCTTATACACCAACATACCTACGTATTTTTACCTATAATTAACAGTTATTGCTTCGTCAACTTTTTTTTACCTCATACATGTTTTTGTGCAATAAAGAACATTCTATTTAATACATTTATTTACCCTTACATCAGTAATTACGAGTACATAGATATTGTAAGGGTTAAATTACTTAGTGCAACAAAATTTATTAAAAAAAGAAACTAGACTGATTTTGAAAATCATAATTGACATCAGTATTCAAAATATAGGCTGGCTTTTACTTTATGTAAACGCCTCATAACGCCTGCTGAAAATAATAAACAACGCAGAAAAGTATGAGCATATTTCTGTACATATTTTCACTCAATGCTATTTACAAAAATATACCTATCTATAGTTTATATCTATTGCCGCAAATATTATGATTTACTACCTGACATAACTCATGAAAATGCTGCACATTCACAAAAACCATCAATCACAAGAGACGGAAACCACAGCTAGTTTATTGATTCTAAAATTTAAATTCGTCCAAAAAACGTTGTCATCCGAAAATTCAAAACGCAACGCGAAATTCGGCAGTAACGCAAAAACTCGGATGCGAAACATTAATGGAAAACTGTAAAGAGATAACATGAGATTTATGAAAGCAAAATAAGAATGACACGACAGTGCAAGTGAGAATACATTTAGTCAGTGCTGGAATTTAATTTTCTGCATAGAAAAACCTGTTTGTTTTGCAAAGCGGGAATTTAAAGCTTCCAGACGCTCGTTTTTATTACGAAACGATATAATGAGAAATGTTTTATGATATCAGACGATAACTTGTCTTCATTCCGGATTGCAGTTACACAAGTTTTCATTTGATTACCGTAGGAGAGCTACGTTACGGGATGAATGGACTGGCTTGATCGGAGTGATACCACGGCCTTGCAAAAACGAGCGTAACGCAGCGCCTGCGCAGTGTTTTGCACTGCTCTCTGCTACGTAACTGCCAGATTAAGTATTATTAAAATGGTTGTCCACAAAAGTCATCATCATCATTCATAATTTCTGCCAATAGACGTCCACAGCTGGACATAGGCCTCCCCCAATGTTCTCCACACAGATCGGTCCTGTGCCTCCCGGATCCAAGGGACCACTACCTTCACTAGATCGTCGGTCCACCTTGTGGGGAGCCTGCCACGGCTGCGACCTCCAGTATGCGGCCTCCACTCAAGAACCTTAACCATAAAAGTAAATGACCATAATAATATATATTGTCAACAAATGCTGTTGTACTAGCCAATTCCAAACCCTTCAAAGAGATTTCTATGATGGTCGGTTTCTTAAATACTTTGTTAGTTGTAGTTTTCTTAACTATGGTCTATTTATGATATATTTACACTGAGATAAACAGCGATAAACATAACTTTATTTTAAAGAAACTTAGCGGCCCACGTTGGGTGCCATATTTAAAAAGTAATACCTACCTGTGGTAGGTACCTAATTACTTTTTAAGTATAACACCCAGCGTAATGTAATGTAATATTATGTATGTAAATGTAATGTAGGCACCTTGCGGTGGGGTAGGAACATTATCCTTTTTTATTTTATATCAAATATTTTTTGTTACTTACAACCAAAAAAGAGCGTAGTTTTTCAATCCAGCGTATTCTATAAATAAATGCCCTTTATCCAAAAATAAATCATGTCTTCGCATCGATCGGCAAAAATTTAAATAGTAAACACTTCCGACAACAGACTTGTTACTCTTAATTACAAAGTTGGCTTTTAAAACTTCTGATTACAGCTCGCGAATGAATTAATTAATAAGGTGGTACTTAAAAGAGAAAGGCTTAACAACGAAGTTTCAGCAGTGAGGCCCATCAACGGACCCTTAATACCAGCGCCTGTTGACGTAGAAAAAAACGGCAAGTGCGAAAGGATTATGTTTATTGACTGTTCTGTTTTGTGGTAAAAAATATGAGAGAGAGTTCGCATCGCTGAAGTAGGTACTTCATAGACTATTGTAGAGCTTGAACTATATGCTGGTGGCGCCAATAAAAAGAGCTGATAACGGCAAATCAGACATTTTGCAGGACACGTTCACAAGGCATATCATAAACTATTTACTATTAATAACATTATGTGCAGTTATTTTGTGATAAAAAAAATATAATACCTGCGACAAGTTGTCGTAATGTATGTGTTGCAGTAAGTTAGATAAAGCCATTAAATTAAGTAGATTTTTTGTTAAAGAGTAAGAAAACATTTATTAAAAGTTAAAGATAAAACCAATAAAATTTTATTTTATTTTTTTAAATAAATATGTTAGATTTCTATTTCGCCGAACTTTATTTTCCAGGGAGATAGTAATAGTATAAAATAACAAATCTGTTGGCGTAAACATTTACACGTGTATGACTCTCATTTTTGCAATTACTTGATTAAGCTTAGTGAAAAAGTAAGTTTGCTGCAATTTGTTTAAAAAGGTTTAGTTTACCATGGAACTGTACCCCAAACGTACCTATAGTGTGGACCGTTGAAAATACAGATAACAGCGGTAATCCGGGAATAATACAAGCGAACGTCGATGATGCGTCGATTTTTATTGCGGGTCGTTTTAAATTATGCATGGGACAAAACTGGATGCCTGTTTGTTTATTTATATCAAGGGCTGAGCTGTGCGTGGCCTGCTGATTGTTATGGATATGCAAAAGACGTACAACTTTATGTTTAGGTACCTGTACTGAATGATAATATCCATCAGCTGATCGGCACCGTTACCAATCTCAACTAGCCAAGGACACAATTTCATATTGCAGTGAGCAAGTGTTATGTTTCAAAAATGAGGACCACTCTCTACGTTTTCACTGAAGTGGAGCGAAGCAGAGAGGAGTTAAATCCACCAATAGAAGAAACTCATCGCTCATCATCATCAACTTGAGTTGACACCATCATTTATTTTTTCACGATTTCACTGACATCACACGTACTCTATTAGATAGAAGAGTACTTGTGCTTGTACGAACAATTTAAAGTTCATCTGTTAACTCTGTGGATAAAAACGCGCCTTTTTAACAGTACGAACCCAAGAATGCACCTCTGGATTTTAGATCAAAACCAGTGGAAAAGGTGTAGCGCCGACAATGGAAATCCAGATCAAACCCTAGATACCGAGAACGCGTTAAAAGTATCGCCGTCAATGGCGGCTCCAATCGCAAAAGAGCGTTATTTTTTTGCTTTGTTTAGTTTGCTTGAACCATTTCATGGCATATGGCTAAATGAATTCCACCCACACCATCTGGATGTATAGCTGTCAACTACAATGCGCTTTACTTGAAATTTTCAGCTACGCACCTCCTCATTGTGGAATCAACTTCTTGCAGCGGTATTTCCGAACCTCCTCACGATGTAAAAGGTATACTTCACTTATGAATTTATATCAAGAAAGAAAGAAAAAATTTTTTTGCAACTTAATGGTATCTGAGTTAACTGAAATGCAAGTACTTTCAAGAGTTGTTGTTCCATCATTAAAAAGCAAACTTTCCAGGATCCTCAACATTAAATACCTACAATCAGACAAAATTACATTGTATTCGTGCTCACGTTTGCAATTAAAATTTGAAATTCTGCCCCAGCTTACAAGTTTGGAGCACCCGCCCTAGTGATGGGTGATGTAGAACTGCTGACATGCCACTCATATCATTGATTGGAGACTTGTAGTCATTTCTGGATAGGAGATTTTGCACGTAAGTACTAGTATGAGGAACCATAAAGTACAGACAGCCACACATCAGGTTACCACCAACTGTCAAATTTCCTCAATTGCTATTCTACCTTAAGTATGTATTTGAGAGAAAGATCAGAGTCTATTGAAGAAATTTGACAGTTTTGTATACTACGCCTTCTCATACTAAAGTGATCAGTGAAACCTTAAGGATATTTTTTTTATCTGACAAGCTGCAAATCCTTAAGGTTCCTCCGAAAATGACATCAGAATTTTAAAACATACCGATTATAAGATAGACGTTTTCCATAAATAATAAATAAATTTTAACTAATTTCTTAAGGTATTGATGCAAATTTGACAGAGATAATGGATTTAAGGACTACTATGGAAGTTAGATCTTGAATTATTAACCCACCAAGCAGATTTCTTCATTTCTTCTCACGCCACTTTAGTTTAAATAGGTAGTCGCTATAGTTAAATATAGTTTATAATGCTGTCACTCACTCGAAAAACAGTAAAAAATAACTCATATCGCATCACTAGCGTACCAACATAAAACGGAGGAAGGTGAAAACTCGAAACAAATTGTGTTAAAACGTAATAGAAACTCGTTTCCCGTAAAAGTTTCCATCAGATTACGACGCAAATTCAATATTTAAGATTGATTTTGGCAGATGTTTGAAGGGCATCTCCTCGCCCCGCGGAAAGGGCTAACGGGTCTGTATGACATTATAGTTACTTGTAGCTAGATATATCGCCAATCTCGCTATCTCGCCATCTGACTCACCCGTAACATTAAATTTAAAATTCATTTGACATTACAAATATTATTTATTAATTCAAATGACCCATACTTCCTACATTTAATTTTTAAGTATTCCTGTATTCAATTTCATATTTTCTTATTTAATTTTCAATGGTTCCTCAATTTTAATGATTATTCGTGTATTCAATGTCATATAAATTTCTCTTCAATTAATTTATTATGTTAACGCATGCAATCAATTTTAATTTTCATAATTTGTGATACTCTTACAGAGTCATGTACTGGACTCAAAATACTAATACCATCTTGTATACCTACTGTACATGTTATGCAAATAAAATCTGAATCTGAATCTATATGAGGATGAGTAGAAATTTGCCGAAGCTAAGAGGACCAAGTAAAATTTCGACTTGATGAGTTGTAAAAAAAGTCTCATGCAAAAAACGATGGAACCACGAAAGTATGTTACCTATTGGGAAGCGTAGAGTAGGAATATCACCTTTCGTTGAACGTATATCAATCACAAAAAGAATAAATAAGGAAAGCCTACGCAATAGAAAAATGTGTGGAGCATTAACATTACTTTTTCTAATCAGTCCCTTTATTTTACCTTGTTTCATCAAATAGATAGAAAAACACTCAATTAGTCCTACTTGGAAAAATAGTCGCGCCTTTGTTAACTTTGTAAGCGAGACCAATGTAAAAGCTTTTTTACGAGACGACCCAAAAACCGAAGGAAATGAAAAGAAAAAATAAAACGAATTTCATACTTAAACCTTGGGAAATTTGCATGATATTACGGCTCATCCGCCTCCAGCGAGTTTGTGTACAATCGCAAACGATCCGCAACAGAAATTTGAATTTTTCTTTCAAATTACCGGAATGACTAATTATGGCAGCAAACATTGTGATGTTCTTGGAATTTTGCGTGGGCCTTTATGAATTGAATATGGTAATCATGAGTACATTATGATTCGGATAGCATCCACATTTTGAGAGAAAAGTAATCTACATTCATGATAACAATCTAAATATCTCTTCTCTGCGTATCGTTGTCAAGCGCGTCCAAGGTCGTCGCTACGGAGTCCGGGGCACATTTTATTATGATACAGGAAGGCAAACGAGCAAGCGGGTCACCTGATGGTAAGTGATCACCACCGCCCATGGACATCAGCTACACCAGAAGGAGTGCGGGTGGGTTGTGGAAAGGTATGGGCTAGTTTCTTAAAGTTTTGAATGTAGTACCGGTTCGAAAATACCTCTGCAGGAAGTTGATTCTACAATGAGGAGGTGCGTAGCTGGAAATTTCAAGTAAAGCACCTGGTAGTTGACAGTCATACATTCAGATGGTGCGGGTGGAATTTATTTAGCCATATGCCATGAAATGGCTGAAGTAAACTAAAAAATGCAAAAAAATAGCGCTCTTTTGCGATTGGAGCCGCCATTGACGGCGAAACTTTTAACGCGTTCTCTGTATCTAGGGTTTGATCTGGATTTTCATTTTCCACTGGTTTTGATCTAAAATCCAGAGATGCATTCTTGGGTTCGTACTGTTAAAAAGGCGCGTTTTTATCCACTGCACTACTATCACCTCAGTTTTTCATGATGAAGACTTTTGGCCCATTAAATTTTGAGCTATCTTCCCCTACAAATGAAGCGAGTAATCATTGAGCGTCGCAAATTTGTATGTGTGGGTGTGTTGCATTTATCACGCAGTGATGTGCAGTGACGGTATACCGATATCAACGTAAATGGTTATCGATATAATAACATCGCTCGTATCAGATAATAGTACAAATTAATTTTGAAAACGGTACCGATATATTTTTGATAAGTGCCTAGACGAAATTGAAGGACTAATTACCTTAATCTTGATTACTGTTATATGCTAGACACCCTGTAGTGTAGCCTTAGCCCCTTTGTTTACCTATAATTATGATAACATTTAGCTTTTCTAAACTGTAGGACATAAAAACCATATTTGTATTGCATTTGTTTATTCTATAAATTAGTGAGCAATAAATAAATTGATATAGTTGAAGTCTCAGCCAGATAAAATAAAAATCACGTGACGTTAAACGCCTGTAAAATTACGGTACCGATTTTCATACCGATAAACTTGTGGTCCCTGCATACGTGACACAGACATGAATTGTTTGCGTCACACCCACAGACTGAGTCCAGGCCCCGCTCTTTTTGTGACTGGTTACTCACAAACGCCCTAAGGCGTCCAATTTGCAGAAAAAGAATCCCACAAACACAGTGTTACGCGCTCGAGATCACACCGTGCACTATTTGAATTTCAAGGGAGGGTGGAATCAATTTAAATTTTAACTCGTACTTAATACACCCTTGTTTGGTGTCTAAGTGGTGTGTTCGAGTCACCCTCTGTTTGGATCGAATAATAAGTTGGGAAGACAACTGCTGACAGTTGTGCGCGGGCAAACTACCTTCTCTAATTTTCTTCGAATAGGCACCCTTACCGTTGGCTGCATTTAAAACGGAATTTTATCTCAATTGCACTTTTTCATGTTTATGCAATTTATACTTTTCAGGAAGCACGAACGTGCTTGATACGTTTCAATTTTCAGACTCGTTACCTAATGAAAATCTCTTTAAATGTGTGAATTATATCAAATTATGTCAGGAGCCCCTTTTCCAGTACATATATTATCAAGGTATAAACATGGTCACGTTAAAGAAATAATGTTAGGTGAAATTTGTTTAAAGAAACTATGATATAAGTTTATATTTGAAACTAGCGGCCGCCCGCGACTCCGTCCGCGTGGAAAAGTAACTTTTTACCCCCCTTTCAACCCAATATCAATAAAAAGTAGCCTATGTCCTTTCTCAGGGTCTAGATTATCTGTATACCAAATTTCATTTAAATACGTTGAGTAGTTTTGGCGTGAAAGAGTAGCAGACAGACAGATAGACAGACAGACAGAGTTACTTTCGCATTTATAATATTAGTATGGATAAGTTCCTATCCCAGAAATGTGAAATGCTGTCCAAAAAAAAGTTATAGTAGCGTAAAAAAGGTCAATTAATAATTTACTTTAATTAATTTAACAATTAAATTGTACTGTTGTCTTTATAAGAATACATCGCTGATAACTTGAACAAACAAAACACTATACAGCAATAATGTGGATGGCATTTCTATGCACGTCTACCGAAACCGAAACACATTTTGGTTTAATATAGAAATACACTAGCCAAAAACATTGTATAAGTTCCCAGCAAATAAGAAACGTATCCAATCCTTGCCATTTGGCAAGAACGCGGCACTTACACGAATGTTGCTTTAGCGTGAAAGCCGCTATCGATGTCTGCTCGCCCTCATTGTCATAATAACATTATCCCGGAGGAATTCCACAGCGATAGGAAACTGGTTTCCACAATACAATATACCGTTAAATTTTACTCGTTTTAATCCCGAAGCCCTTATAATACGTAACACGAATAAAGCTCTTTTAGCATGTTCATCGCAGGTTCATCAAAATAAGCAAAATAAAAATCAGTTGCTGTTCCATACATAAGATAAATATTTTCTTCCGCCAGGTAATGTATGGAATAATAATTTTTATTTTGCCTATTTTGATGATCTCGAATACTATTTATGTTACATAAAACGACAATTAATTTAATCGCTGTGCCATTTACACATTAGCCTGCAAGCTTTGAAATTCGGCAGGAGTATAGGTAATGCAAATACACTAAACGCCTTCACAGACTACATTTTAGCTAAGTCCAAAATGGCTATTGTAAATTCACAAACATGCCAGCGTCTTGGCTCCCGCATTCCCATTTTCCCAGATGACCCCAGCGCGAATAAATCGGAGCCCGTGTAATTAAAACGGCAACTTACAACGTTTAACCACTTGTTTAACGGCGCGTTAAATTCTAAAATGGGTCACATGTGACATATTCAAAACAAACCGAATTTGAACTTTGTTCTGGCAATTATGGCTTTATTATTGCAATATTCTGCAGCAAAAACTTTGTACCACAGATGTGTAGAAAAAATTTGGTGAATCCTTGTTTTGTGCAGGTAATCATTTCGCTTTTATTCTCTGTATCTAATGATACATTATGCTGCAGTATTACAAACTCAAATGTAAAATAATTGAAAAAATAATCATTTTAAGTTGTTCTAAATTCAAACATTCAAATTTCGTAAAAGACAAACGATTGCAAATTGTTTAGTTAATCAAAATAATATGTTGTGTCTCAAACAAATCACTGAAAAAGAACTGGCATATTGTATTTACTATAATATTCTTTTGTGCAATACAAAGTGTATTATCTATTTCAGTTTTATAGCCTATTTATTATTTTGACTTTCTCTTCGACATTCACTTGTTACAAAAGAAAACATCAACAATTCTTTTACAATCATAGTCACTTACGTTCAATGTAATTTACAGCAGAACGATAAATACCAATCTCGAAGATAAAAGCACATCAAGATACAGTATTATATCTTCGAATCAGATAACTAATTGAGAAGGTAACCAAGTGAGAGGCGTGGGTGACTCCAACATGCGAGATAAGAAGTTACGTGTAGGGTGGTTGCTATCCATTATTCTATGGGATATTCCATCTATCTATACTAAGCTCGTACTAAGCGTTTCGCTTCTTCTTTCTTGGTACGAACTGCTAAGTAATGGAACAACTTGCCGGCTTCTGTATTTGCAGAGAGCTACAATTTGGGTGTCTTTAAGTCGAGAGTGAATAGGTTTCTTCTGGGAAAGCACGCTACATCATAGACCTCATTGTCACTTTCCATCAGGTGAGATGAGGTCAAGTGCAAACCCATCTTATATATAAAAAAAATAATTATAAAAACTATTTATAAAAGATCATACAAATTAACAGAAATAAAATTATCAAAAAGCTACTGTAATATTAACTCGGCGCGGACAGATAAAATATGGTTATTAGGAAACCTGCGGCGCGATGGGTCGACGACATCGCTAAAATCGGAGGGGCTACATGGATCCGAGCAGCTCAGGACCGGGCACAGTGGCGAAAGGGAAGGGAGGCCTATACTCAGCAGTGGGTACTACCGGGCTGATGATGATGATGAGGAAACCTGCTAGATTTGGATAATTTCTGCAACATGTAAACATTATTAAGATACTCTGTTATCCTTGCCTAGAAGTATGATACAAGCTCATAATTTTTCTAGCGTTTATCCCAGTTGCATCCAAAGCTGTTTCTTTGGAGTTCGAGGTCCGACTTCCTGCTTTGACTTCTCCATTTCAAACTGTCATAGACATCCATAGTTGTCAATTTATTCACTCGTATGTCATCCCTTACGACATCAAGCCACACTTATTGGGTAAACGAATCTCCCTCTTAACATTGTGCCGTCTATATGTCTTTGTTTTGTTCTGTTCTAGATGCTGTAAAAAGACTCAATTACTAATAAAATCCAGAAGAGCTATTCTCTCGTCACCGGTCAATTTTATTTTTAACGTGTCTCTTTAATCTCTCAATGTTGGCAGAGTTAAATGTGCTCGTTAAAGCACGATAGCAGCCGTTACAAAAAAAAAACACTTATTGGGTCTGTCCCTTCTGTCAAGACCTGGCGGTGCAATAACGTCACAACGTAAACAGTCTTACGGGTTTTCGCAATACATGACCATACAGGCGAAGGCAGATCATGGTCACCCTACGTGGGAATGGAATAAAGTCAATTTTATTTCTCCATTTAGTGCTTTTTGTCTTTTCTAATTTATTAACATGAATTGTCGCTTTCGTTCATTTATTGGTAACTTGTTCGTGTTGTGGTACAAAGGTACTTATGTGTTGCAACAAAGTAGGTTCGTTATATTATATGTACTGTGGTAATACTTAGCTATAACATAGATAGAAGATAGGACGCTTCGCGTTGGTGCTTGCTCTATTTAATTTTTTTTTTGGAATATTAGTTTAACTTATTTGAGTTTGCGTCTTTGGTCAAAATGTGCATCTATAGAAATAAATACCAGTTTTTCATGTAATGAAAAACTACTCTAATAACAGATTATACGAGTATCATCGTGGTATTATATAAGAATTTCCGGGCCGATACCACTGCCTCACAGAAAACCGGCGTGAAGCAGCCCCTGTGCTGTGTTTCGCCGAGTGAGTGAGGGTACCGGAGGCTCACCCGGGGGAAGGGGATAAAAGGTTGGCAGCGCACTTGTAACTCCACTGGTGTTGCAAGTGTCCATGAGCGGCGGCAATTGCTTACCATCAGGTGATCCGCCTGCTCGTCTGCCACCTATCTCATAAAAAAAAAAAGAATGCTTGCTATCCAACTGCGTCAGAGTTGTTATAATAATAATATCGTTTAATACTAGGGCAGTTCACACGATAAAAAGAAGAATATTGCTTCTTCATGTATCATCCATAAACATTTTCATAACGCCCTAGTTTCCTCTTAAATTGGAGTCAAGACTCAAGAACGGCCGGAGTAATTTTCCTTTAAAGCGAAAATACTTCTCGAATGCAGAGAACGCAGTGCAATTGCCTCGAGTTGCTTAGCATAATACGGTGATAGCATTAAGGCACAAAGGACATCCGACCCCGGCGAGCGACGGTATAGCAACCGAAATTATGGCGAAAGATGGGAAAAATTGTTGCAATTGCTTTAATCTAGGACTATGTGTTGTTTATTTGCTACTTTATGCAGACTTGTAGGTTTGTGCTACGATATGGAACTTTCTTTTAAGGCACCTGATTTAAATTGCAGTACAAATTGTTACATGGAGCGTGCCAAGAGTTTTTCTTATGCATTTTTGTTAAGGTAGAAGAGGAAAACAAATGAAGAAGCGGGTTAGACTGTATGGTAGCTTTAGTGATAAATGACTAGATAACTGTTTTCTATGTATTATAAGTATGTATTTACAAAAGAAAAGTATTATATGTATATATTTGTAATTCCACGGTTGGTTCTGATATCTGTAACACAGGTGCTTGAGCTACCTATCTCAGAGTCAGATCAATGTATGTGATGTAGTGAAATATTATTATTATAACTGGCGCACTCAGAGACGTATATGAACATTAAGGGTCACTTAAGAATAAAATATTGGTTTATATTTTAAAACGCATAGAGATTGTACATAAATATTAATAAAATGCACATTCAGAATAGTAAATTTGTAGGTAAGTAAGCACTAAGAAGAGTCACACTTAATCTTTTTTTTAAGTAGGTACTCAAGAAACAAGTTCTTACCTTGGTGTGTGGTAGAATCAAGATTAAAACCATATTACATTAAAGTTTATAATAACGACAACTTTGTAAATTCTATTCTTTGTAATTCAATCCAATATACAAATCACATTTTCGATTTTCAGAGCTAGAACCACCAACATTAGGGACAGGTCTGCTCCGGTTTACCTCATTCTTAGCTTTCTATTTTCTTCATTTTGTGTATTGGACTGTTGGAACAAATAATTTTGGCGATTAAAAGAGTAACTGGCGAGTTTCTTGCCGGATCTTTTCGTCAGAATCAACATTCCGATTCCGGTGGTAGCATCGCAATATCTATTTATTGTTTAGTATATTATATGTATCAACATATTATATATTTAATAACATGAAAATAATACATTATCTACAATATGACAAATTGTAAGTGATGTCATGCCTTTGCAAATAAAGATTTATTTGATTTTTGAATTTGATTCTACAGGCGTTTATTGCATATAAATTGAGCAACACATTTTGAAAGACAACAAAAATAAAGGTGACATAACAGCCTGAGCGAGTATCCACACGAGGCTTAATGTTCCCCGAGGCAGTTCCGCTCTACACGAAGTAGCGTTCCATGTCCCGTCAGATAAGAGGAGTGATCAGGAAAACAACCATGGGTAGGTGTCGTGGAATTAATACGGAATTATACACAGTGTGTAGTACAATATTACTTACAAGTTGATGTTATTAAGGTACAAGTAAACTGATGAATAAGCGAATTTAAATATTGAGCGCAAAAGATATAAGGTTTAAAACTATGCATCTTTGCATATAAAAAAATGGCGCTGTACTGTTGTAAGAAAATGACGTAACGCAAAATTAAAAAATAGGTCACGTAAAAAAAGTAAAGTATCAGCTTATAGGTATACTGTCCCACTTCAGAGCAAAAGCCTTCATCATAGAAATCGCTACTATGATGGGATTATGCTTAATCACCACGCTTGCCTAATACGGATTGGTGATCACAAACCCGAGCTATGTTGGAAAAATTCGAAACATACTTACATTTGCTCGGACCTGAAATTTAACTCGAGACCCGGAGATCACGGCCCGGTACTTAAATCACAAGATCAACGGTTGCATTGTACTAGCCCCAAAAGATACAAGCAAAATAAATACCTATGAGAAAACTTCATACCCCTTCAGGCGTTTCCAGCATTCACATACTCGTATATAAGTACTGCAAGTAGTATTCCAGGCCCTGTACGATAAATGGAATGGAGAGATCAGCAAAACAACCACCAGTGCACAATCCTACGATTGTGAACTCACGGAAACAAGTCTGTACTGGCCTGTGACGCAGTGATAAGAATTACGAGGAATTTCAAAATTAAATGCTGCCAGAATTTATGAAAACAAAATGAAAAGCTTTTTGATACGGAACTCGTTTTGCTGAATGTGAAATTTTAAGTCCAACTATTTCAAGGTGCACTTTAAAAGTCATTCGTGGATTCCATGTGATGCACGGGCCGGCTGTGCTGCTCTTTGTTGCATCTGCATTTTAAACATGATATTAATTAACAAATTCTCGCATTACTTCTTCTGTTTCAAAGTACGTTAAGAGATTTGGTTATACTTAAATGGAGAAATTGTTTGTTGGAGTACCTAAGCAAATCTATTATTAAATCAAAATAAATTTGTAAGGCAATAATTTAAATAGAAAACCTGCCCTCCAATTCTCGTCTCGTGATATTAATACTTTATCAATATAAACGGGACTAAATTAAAGTACTCACTGTTTCATCCGTTAGTCCCATTCCGATCGGTTATTTAGAGGTATATAATGCAAGACAAAGGTTTAGCCCCATTTTTAGATACTTAATACTCAGTTTTCGTGCGTTTTTCACCTTGATTTTTATTCCTGTCGAAAATCACTAATATATGGAGGCTATTTTGAAGGCACTTTTGTTCTATGCGTCCAAAAGTTCGACATGCTCACTTTCGCTCACTTTTTTCTCAGTGAAAACCATGTTTGTCTCTAGGCTATTGTCCACCTAACGTAACCGAAACATTTAGATAGAGATATTAACCGAAGCAGAGGTTATTACTGGCGACGACTACTTTTTTTTTAATTTTGGTATACCTTTCGCAGATCGTTGTTGTTATCTTTAGCTTCTTCTATAATTTATCCATGTGATTACGGCTACTGAGCGCACGTGGCCCACGTTGAATCTGAATAAATAAATACTAAAGCACCTGCATCAGGCAGTTAAAGGCACATTAAGGTCCATAGAAATGCAGCAGGCTTGGCTTCTTAAGATATTTTCTTACTTTTCATGATTGAATTTAATATACTCGAAAAAGTAGGAAAAATTAAATACATGCGCAGTATACGATAGATGCTTTATTACTTTATTGCACAAAATTTACAACTTAAGAACTAGACAAATTAAATATTTAAGCTACTTATTTTTTAATTTTATACTATGTACTCAACTTCTTTAGTGGTCTAGGTATCGGTTCGTGATCTTGGGGTCTGGGTTCGATTGCCGGGTGGAGCAAAATGTATCTTTCGAACATAACGCGGATTTTTTTCACCGCATTAAGCAAGCGTGATAATTAAAAGTCTCTAATCGTAGCAACTATGATGGGATTGATTCTCCCTGCAGTGGGACAGTGTTGAGTAGCTGTGATTTTGTACTCGTTCTTGTTATAAATATTTCTGTTTAGGTTTGAAGAGTAACCACTACTGCCTCAACGCCAACAACAATTAAAATAAAAATGAAAAACTTCTATTGCAAAAAGTTGCTAAGGTCAAGATAAATATAGTATTTAAGCGGTGTTTTCTTAACATTTTTCCTGAATCCAATGTCTAATGAACAGCTTGTGACGAAACAATGTCTCTAAGCCATTTTGCATACCCGTTAACCTCGTAATAAGTGTCACCCTGGCGTAACGGGCCGCGTTGTAGGACCATAAGTAGCTGATACAGTGTTGCCACTTTTAGATGGAATTGCTTTGGATCTTGTTAGATTTTTAAGTATTTGTAACATCTCATATATTGACCTGATTATACATTGATTGACCGTACTAAGTACCTAACTTAAGCACGAGTTATTATAGCAGAAGTCAGAGAATTTACAAATATAGTAAATGAATAGCCCGCTTTCCAGGTTGCGGGACATTTGTTTGAAGCCGTACACATAGATGGCGCTGGGCGTTGATTACATCGCGCAAGTGTGTCGCTTTTTCGGTTTAAGTAATATAAGGCTTGACTATGTCTAATGATTTAGCCTTTTTATAAATGGTAAAGATACTTAAAAAAATTAAAAAACAAATATTAAATAGGTTAATAAAACCTTCTGTCATAATAGCCAATTTATTCTGCTTGTGGCTGTGCATCCGACAGTTTTTGGCAAGTTTTTATTTGGCGGGATTGTGAAGTGACGAAAAGAGCTCTTCTTTGGACGTAATCATATAATATGTCAATTAAGTCAATGGTTATGTAATGTAATATTATAAAACATGAGAATTCTTGAGTTTTTTGTGGCGTAAATAAATATGTAAAAACCGTAAAAGTCAAAATGCTTCACACTGGGTATAGTGGCGTAGTCCTCTGCAGCGGTTCCGCGCGCGGTTCCGTGGTCGGTGAGGTCTGTTCCGGGGGGCGGGCGTGCGCGTGCGATTTTATGTTTCGTCCTCGCCCCGCGCGTCCCGCGCAGCCCGCTATGTTCGCCCCGCGCATAGTGATATCATCACTACTGGGTAGTTATTTCTAAACATCGACTGGCAACTCTGAGCTGATCTGTAGGATCACAGGACCGATTCATTATTCTCAACGAGATTTATGATGGTTTCAGAGACTATTATTACTCGCATCCACTGACTCACTGTTCGCCTTTCGTAGAATTTTGGGTGATAATAGAGGTGCTTGACAAATATACAGGGACTGAAGGCGGTTACGGTGTTAAATAAATAAATAAATTGAGACAACATCACATACATTGTCCTGGTCCCAAACTAAGGTTTTCCCTTGTACTATGGAAACCAGAAACAACGAAGGAACCACATACACCCAGACCCAACACAAATATCTGTTTCATCAACAAACATTTGTGTTGGTGCGGGAATCGAACCCGCGACCCTTGCGTCTCAACCGGCGCTCAAACCATTGCACCAAGCGGGTCGTCATGAAATTGAAATCAAATGAATTATCTGAAATAACATAACATTATTATGTGTGTAATTTAGCTCTTACTTATAACGCTATACCTAATATTAAAGTGTTATAAAGCGATTTTTCTTTTTTTTTATGCTTTTTTTTCTTTTTTAGTTTTAATGTTATTATGTTGTTTTTATCTAGCTTGTTTCTATATTGTCCTATGTGTGTCGTGTACGTGTGCGTAACTAACAAATACTTATCTTTTATCTTTATCTTTATCTATGGTTGTTCAATGTAGAGGTATAAGAACGCGCGTTCCTTACCAGGGTATGGTCTCTGGATTTTTAAAATATATGTGCGAATTTCTACCATTTCCCTATTAAAGGGTAGTCCTGTTAAATAATAGTCTTATTAATTAGTCAAGACTAGTGACGCAACCGGGAATTACGCGCTAAGACGAGAGAGAGAGAAATAGCAGTGACATATACACGACAAAGACGACAACTCGGTATCATTCATTTTTATTCATAAAAATATTGGTTATTTTTTTCGACTTCTGTACGAGTAATAAACAAAATCATAATAACTAACTCAAGGTTGGTAAATCACAAAAATGCTATTTTTACTTCAATGTAGTCATTTAATGTTGTTAAAAATTTTGCAACAATAACAACAAAACAATCACTTGGTGGATAAGGGAAGTAAAAAGGTTTGTACAATAAAAAGAGCTTTCACTTATCCAGGCAAAAACAAGCAAATAAAATTCGTTCCTCTCACTGTTTTCGTTTAGATGGCGAAAAATAATCTGGCACTGAAAGAGTCTAGTGATGTGCCTGGGAATATTTTTATATTCCATAATAAACAAATAAAATAAATAAATAAATGTATTCCATAAATGTAATTTTATGGAATACATTTTTTTTTCACTGCTGCAAAAATTACAAAATCATCAACTTAATTGATATTTATTTATGGCAAGAACTGAATTCGAGGAGCTAGTATCAATATTCTGGAAAGGCCTATGGACATTTATTATACTGTACTAGAATAGTGGAATACTGACTGGTGATTTTAAAACCATTTTAACTGAGCATTAGCACCTTTAGTTGCTTAAAAGTATAGAGCCAGTCAATTAAACTTTTTAAAATAAGATTAATTTTATTAAAAATTAAACTAAAACAAAATACTTATATTATTATGTCCAACATTATCCCTAAAGACTGGCAGCCGCAAAGACGTTTCTTCATCAGTCCCCCTGCAAATCCGTTTCTTTCTGCAAACGACAAAACTTTGGCCTATAAATCACCTTAATTTATTAAGACGAAAGCCGCAGAACACTGAAACTCGCAGATTACGAACCTCAGGGTCGACTAATATTATGAATTACTTACTCTTTGCGTATGAGATGTTGAACTCTGGTTGATCATAGCGAAATTTCAAAAGAAAAAGTTTATACTTATACCAATTTTCTTTTTGCTTGAACATCGCACGGGTGCAGGAAAATATTAGTGAAATTCTTTGGTCATAGAAATCCAAGACACAACGTAAACAAGTTTAAAGTGTCGGCGCCAATTAAATCAATGACGGCTTATTGAGAAATTTGGAATTTAAAACCAATTACAAAGTACGTTGAATGAGGGTTAAATATAAAATGCTCTTTATTTTCGAGCTTGACGGCATCGGCATGTTCGAAGTTCAAATTAAAAAAGATCAATTCAAAATTTCAATATGTACCTGTTTCTAACACTTTCAGTATGGAATTGTGTAACTACAGATTGTATGATCGAAGGTGAAAATGTTCGTTTTGTGTACCTATTTTTAATTTGGAAATATCAAGGAAATATAGACCGCTTATGTCATGACATTTATTTAGAGTGATGTCAGATGTGCAAAATTTTCTGGGCATATACGTTTGTTTCAGCATACTCGTACCAGCTAACACGGGTGTCTTTCGGGTACTTTTGGCTGGGTCACGTGGACATAGATTTACCTCTCTGCCATGACGTTTCCATGGTAATGATATTCTGTTTACGTTTCACGTATTTACTTAACTTAGAAGCGTGTCAACGCCAAAACGCGCTTCAATTCACCGACCTTGTATAGCGCTAACCACACTTACTTTTTCATACTTACTTTTTCTTGCAGCCTGGATTCAATTTTTTCTTTATTTTGCACTATGATAAAACATTTATTTAAAAACTACGTCTCGTCACTAAAGACTGGCAGCTAACACAAAAAGGTTTCTTCATTAGTCCCCTGCAAATCTGTTTCTTTCTGCAAACGACAAAAGTTGGGCCTTCGAGTTTGGCCTATAAATCACCTTAATTTATAGAGACGAAAGCCGCAGAACACTTAAACTCGCGGATTACGAGGTCGCTATTACTCTTGACTAATGTTCCTTGAGATACATTGTCCTCGGGATTGGCTAATTAACTTAAAGGGGAAAGTTATTGATGCCACTTGAGTTTAGTTTCTTTATTGGTTTCTGGCTTAATTAACTTTTTACTAGTTAAATAGGGAAGTCCACTTAATTGTAGGTACGTACACACATCAAAGTATACAAAACTGTCAAATTTCAACAACCGACTCTCACCGACTGTCATATACATAAGATTGAATATTATTTAAGGAAATTTTACAGATTGTGGTAACCTGATGTATAGCTGACTGTACCTTAAATAGGTATATACTTAGGGTCTGTTCCACAATATACGGATATTTTTTGCAGTATTACATAAGTTATGTTACTTATTGCTTCCAGACACACTGTTGATGTGTTTCAAGACTTTCAAATAGCGTTTTGTCACTTTACTTTCTTGAGTTTGGCAGATAGAAATTGCAAAATTTATCACGGCACGGGGCAAGCTATCAATTATCAGACTTTGCTATGTTTTCAATAGAAGAAACATCAATAAAATAAAATAAAAATATTGAAGAACTGTTGATAACATTATTTACGCACTTGAGCGAATAAAAGAATGGCAACTTTAAAGTCTGAAAAAAAGCGCTGACTGTATTACCGTTTATTAACCAAACATCTTCATCGTTAATTGAACTCAACTTAAAATTAATATTCGAATAAAAAATATTCGCCAATTTTATTTTAAATTCAGACTCAAGAATTTTACGTTTCAACGAACTATAAATATTCTGAGTTTGTAAATATATTCCGCGATTACCATTTTATTTTATTAATGCACGATCGAGAACCTTCATATGCAACGAAGTTGTTAACGAGGGATAATAATTAAATTCCGATCGTAATAAATTATGAAAGTAAATATGTACCAAGTCATTTTCAATATTATTAAGTATTATAAATGCACGTTTTCTATAAATGTTTGTAAGTATTGTATTTTATTTTGGTATTTATTAATAGACCCACCAGGTGATCCGCTTGTCTGAAATCTGAATAAAAAATAGCAAACAAATGTTTTTATTAATCAGGAATCAACCAGAACAGGTATTGTTAAAACTAGTTACAAAATTAACTTTTTTTTTATTTTCCACAAATGGCCCTTAAAGAAAATACCAACCAAAGCACATAAACTAAAATAGTTTAAATGGCAGCACTATTAAACAATAGTCATTTTCACTATCGACCAAAATAGCTTACGTATTTTATGCTACACATAGGTACACTTTATAGACAGAATGGCCGTACATTCCGGCTTAATACTGGGGTCGCATTCCCCAAAAAAGTGCTTGAAACTTTGAGCAAAAACCAATTTCATACTCTGCAAACATGTAACCTTACCGAACCGTATTCAGTACCACTCTACACTAGACTTGCGCATAACAGTTCACTGATATGGGAAGATTTACTCAGTTCTTTTGTATCCAAAAAAATTAGCCTGTTTCACAATACACGGATATGTTCTACATAATCTATAGTAGTGATAAAGTCCCGAAATAATGTGAGATAATTATCATAAATATACAATGTAACAAAAGGTCATTCATATGATTATAAAATATAATATAGATATATGTATTTTTATAGAAAATATGTTACAAAATAGTATTATGTCACTTGTGGCTTGACAATTGTCTGACGAATAGCGTGGTAAAATAGGGATCAGAATATGCAATATAATATCAGTCTTATTTTCAGTGATTTATCGTCAGTAAATTTATTTATGTTCATCTAACTTTATTTCCGTGTCAAAAAAGTGAACAGTACCTACGATTGAGGATTGCTAAGTGAACTGGCGCAATTGAACTACTCTGGACTCACACAAGTCTACCTAATCAAATGGGACCCATCTATCTTCAAACTCGGCGCATTGTGGAAGTCAAACAAATCAACCGAACCACTCGGCCGCTTCGCTGGCAAACTTTAATTGTCCCCTTCTTGTTACAATTTTGTCGTTTTTGAGACTTCTTTCTATTTATGTAGGTACTTGAGCTAAGTGCAGAAGTTACGAGTTGAATTATTCGAGTACTTAGCCGATGCCCGGATTGAAATGGGTACTAAAGTGTCACGGAGTGCTCAGCGGAGCAAAAAAGTGAATGTCCATTCCATGGAAATGTATAATTTTGCTCCAGCTTTCTTAGTATCCCGAGAACTTTAGTCGCAGTTAATGATAAATTTTACAGAGAACAGTAAAATGTTATAAATACTTTACATAAAGAAGTGCAGTTCTCCTGTCGTATGGATATAAATGTCAAACGGTAATCTTTGTCAAATCCTGGATCAGGGTTCCTACTGAAACCCTCATAGAAACGGGGGAAGAATGTTATAAATACGAAATGGTTTGACTTTCTTCTTGTGTGATTACGTTCGTACGTATGTGCTCTTCTGTTCGAATTTTAATTTGCGCAAAAGAATAGTGACATAGTTTACTAATAATCAGGAATACAAAAAACAACTTTCATGTAAGGAAATGCGAGTTTGAATATGTAATTTTCAGTGGTGGGTATACCTAATAGGTTCTCCATTACGAGTAGAATAATAACTCAATTCTAAAGTATCTACATGATCCATACTGATACTACAGTCGTTGAGTCAGCAGATTGTGATATTTTGATCACCTATCTTTCCGTTCATTTAGGCAAATTAAAGTTCTCGAGAGAATTTGAATCCAGTCTTGATTTTATAATTTCCTTGACAGATGTTCTTCACTATAATTTCCTCTTTCTTTTTCTAAATTAACACCAAAATGAATTATGTACAATAGTTTGTCAAAGTCTCCGCCTTTTGCTCATTCCTACCTCCATACATCACAACATTTTGGCCTACTAATGTTTCGACACAAAAACGACTGGAGCAGAAAGGACGGAGTAAAAAGCCGCAAGCGCCAGCAGCCTCAGGCAAAAAGTTAAATTGAAACATCGCTCGTATCTCTGTGGAGTTTAATTTGCACACCGCATGATTTACGTGTTCATTTAATGCATGCGAGCCTTTTTAATTGAATCATGTGCATGGTTTAGATAACATAGCTTCATTAGAGTCGGAGTGCAATGTTTTTCAAAGTTTTATTCTTACAGCGTTTACTAACAGATATGAAACAGGCTAAGCGGTAGGCGCGAAGAATATGTATAATTCTGAATGTTCGTAGCTCTTCGACATTCTCTCAGTTAGCTAGCTTGTATTTCCTAAATTCATATAGACTAATCTGAAGTGTTCTATGCGCGTCACTTCTTGTCAAGTTATTCTATGTATGTACCTTAACATTAATCCATCGCTACAATCTTTAGACCGCCGACGGTTTCTTGCATGCAACCTTACTGGCTCCGAAAGAAGATTCACATAGAGACAAATGGTAATCATTAGGTATGCATGTAAGATTATGTTATCCGTAGTATTGATACAAAAGTGCGATAACCATCGAAAATAGCCAATACCGACGATCCTCCAACGGCGAGTTCCGGTAATGGCACAGTTGCGGCAATTTCATGAAGAGGTCACGTATGTGCAGTATCTTTCTAATAAGAAAATTATGTTTTTTTAGCAAATGTGCAAGCAGAGAACCTGTTGGTAAGTAGACATTCCAACATCTTCCACAGCGACGTTTCCTTTAACGGTTAGAGAATCCAGGAGAGATGCAGGTTCTAAGGACACACCTCGAAATTGTGTCTCTACGCAGGAGACATCTCCCTCGAATATACCTCTGACGCCACCAACATTCCTACGAACTCCCTTTAAAAAAATAATTTATTGATTACCCCGGTAGGTGCATAGGCATGTATAATTGTGATCTAAAGAAATTTATCCATTAAATATTCCGGGAAGATCAAAATGATTTATAATTATTTCACTGCAAGGTCCAAAAAACCTCTACCTAATTCTTACCTCAAATAATAACCGTCAGAAGTCGCATTTTACAAAACTGAGGTAGGTACTAAAGCTTAATTGAATAAAATACCGATTTAGAAAATAGTGTCCCTCATTTAAAACGACAAATTGATGATCTTAAAGTTTTCCAGAAAAACTATAAATAGTTGCTACAGCATCTTTCAATGAATACATCTCAAATACATTCTACCCATATCAAAAACCATCGAGAGGGATCACTTATAACTTAACGAGTAACATTGCGTTTTAATTGAGATCGGAGCTCGATTGGGTTCGTTAGGGCTCGCTCGAAATTAAATTAGTGTCGTTATCTGGAGGCAGGTTATCGAACACTAAGATACGGAACCCTCCCCGACTATCGAGTACGTGAATTGTGTAATAAAGGGGTCATTATTCTTTAAGATTATTCTTGCTGCGGCATTGGTGGATTTTGCTATTGATAATTTATATCGTGAAGTTTTTATCAATTCATCGCACATTCGTATTTTTACTACCACTAGAATTTTATGAAAAAATATGATCGAAATTCTGACTTGATTTATATGTCTACTAACTCTTAGCAGGAACAACTAACTGCAAGTGTGAACAGTTAAAATATTTATTAATTGGGATAAGGGATATATTATTTGGGATAAGGGATCACCAATAACTACAAAAGTTTAGTTATATAATATAATGATGGCGGAACTCCAATGTATTTATGTCCTTAACTTAATCGTATTAAAAGCATATTATAGAAAAACGGCTTAATGGTAAGGTTTTCTATCTTACGATTTTCCACCTAGACTTGGTAGGCAATAGAATAAAAAATAAAATAGCATACACAAACACAATTCTATTCAAATATGATATTCTCTTACATTACTAAGTACCCGTCAGTTACTTAAAATGTATTCCAGGGTGAATTTCGGTAAATACTTACTTAACACAGAGTCGACCTCTGACGGATGTTTGCCGAGAGCTTACGTTTGCCCCGTACATTGCATTAGGTTAGTGGTTCTCAAACTTTCGCATCTAGGTTCGCTGTTTAAGGTTTTTATTTACGTGTTTTTATATTATCATTCACGGAATGAAACGCACACCAGGATTCGATTTCGATGATAGGGTGCCTATGAATAGTGGTAATCGTTTACCATCAGGTGATCCGTCGGCTCGTCTGCCTCCTATCACATAAAAAAGGTGTTTTTACTAGGTATATTATTGATGTTAATTGAAGTTGATAAATTGGTATGGTAACTTTGGTTGATCAAACAATAACATTAACAAACAAGGACTAACAAATTGAGCCTTCGTGGATGTCCAGTAATTTGTATTACCAATAATTTATACTACTATGGATCAATGGCGTTGACTCATTAACCAATTACACTGGTACTTACATATAAATTACTGGACCCTATCGCTGGCAATTTGCAGATTGCGTTGCGTTTTTATTGTGAAATGTATACAGTAGAACTAGAGTGAATAATTTTTATACAAATAAAAAAGACTTTTAAGAGGGTCCATAAAATTTGTAAACTCGCAATATAAAACGGAAAAAATATATTTACAGTAAAAACAGTAAATTACAGCACGCACGCAACAGGAGAAGAGAACGTAAGATAAAACAGTACGCGTCACTAATTGGTCAGCACAGTGGCGCCATACTAGTATTAATAAACAAGGCCGATAAGGCAGCACGAATGTGTACCCTATTTACCAACAAGAATGATTGAATTCTTTTGCTATTGTTTTTAAAGTTATAAAGAGCTCAATCACATCATCATTACATACACCCACTGCTGAGTAGGTATAGGCCTTTTATTTATCACGCCCCTCCCTTTGGTCTACTATAGATCTGAGTCGTCCGAAACTTTACGGGGTTAGATGGAGCAGAGTTTGAGAACCGTTGTATAAGGGTATTTGTTGTACCGACGAAAGACTCAGCTCGACGACTTGTTGTTTCTGTCTAATGCAATTTGTTGCACTTCGATGCACGGGCAAAATGCTGGTACTTACAGTTTATTCATAGGGACAGGGTGGAAATAAACTTGTGTGAAGACAGGCGAGCCTTTTAGATTCCGTTTTGTTCAGCAGTCAATTTGTATTTTTATAAAATAGTGAAAATATAAAGGCAATCATTTAGTACGAAAATTAAGCGACATAAAATCTGCCCATGATAATAAAGAATGCAAAAAATAAAATAAAAAATAATTAAATCAATATCGTTTAGCATTAGCGTTTAGGTTAGCATTGGGATGCTAAATTTTTTTATGAAATAGGTGGCAGACAAGCAGATAAATCAACTGATGGTAAGCAATTGTTGCCGGCCATAGTTCCTCGCAACACCATCGGAGTTGCAAATGTGCAGTCAAGTTTCTATCTACATAAATAAAACTTTGGATATTATTATGTAGATGATAAACATCATGGACCTTATTTCACCAAGCTGTATCTCTCTGTTCAAGCTCCTTCTTTGACCTAAATAATGATTTTGGATAATAACCACGAAGAGACTCCACTGTAAATGTAGCCGCCATGTTAAGCCGCAACATATGGAGGCAAACTGCGGAGAACCGAGTACACGCACACAACATGTCTGCACATTAAGAACACGGAACATTAATTAAGTTCATTATCACTACGTCTTGGAATTAAAACCTACGGGGTGAAATCCTCCCGCACCCGCTCCCCTACGGGAGTAAGTTCAGTCACGTCCTGTCTTTGGTAGTTTTGATACCGCAGCGTAGTTTTCGAAACACCACAATGCGAGTCTATAATTAACATTTTTTCATTAATTTTAGGTAGTAGACGTCCACTGCTGGACATAGGCCACCAATGTTCTCCACACAGATTGGTCCTATGCCACCGGCATCCAAGGGACTCCCACGACCTTTACTAGATCGTCGGTTCACCTTATGGGGGGCCTGCCACAGCTGCGACCTCCTGTACGCGGCCTCCAGTCAAGGAACCCCAACGGCCGTCTGTTCTCCTCGCAATGTGCTCTGTCTATTGCCACTTGAGCCACTCAATTCTTTGGGCTATGTCTGCGACCTTCGTCTCATCATTTCTGACACGATCACGCAAGGAGATTCCGAGCATAGCTCTCTCGATTGCCTTCTGAGTGACTTCGAGCCTTCTTAAGCGGCCCATTGTAAGCGGCCACTACTTACAGCGGTGATAACCTAACATCAGGCTAACTCGTTTTCCTACGTTCCTCTATGGTGGATCCCTAGCAGGCGCGGAAGAAAACCTTTCCGTATGTTGTAGTCCATCCAACGCTACGTGCAAGGTAATACCTCGCGGTGTTACTTACTTAATGATACGCTATTATGAGCTCTGTGTGTGAGCGTTAAGATCTATGTTAGGAGGAGAGGTCAGATGTAAGGAATAGAGATTAATGGTAAAGATATCAAGATATAATTACACTGATATTTCAATTATTTTCTTTCCGTTTCATTTAGTTCCTTTTATTAAGATCTAAGTGAAGTACCTACTTATATTAAAGACATCAGTGAAGTAGAGGACATTTTATTAATGGTAATGAAATAGCAGTTTCTCGTTTCACAGATTCGCTGGTGTATTGGTAAACCGAAGGCCAATTAGTTTCCAAACAGGAGACTCTGTTGGTCAAACTATTTGATTTTATTTTCTAATACATTATTAGGTACATAAAAATACATCTTACTCACTACCTAGACATTAATTTTGTTGATTGACAAACGTGATGGGGTTTTAGAAAAACACTTACCTACTATTGAAAATATAATAGGTACTTAATGTTGTTTCTTGAATAAAGGAGAACCTATAATTTTATTTGCATGTAATTAGTTATTTTATTATTAGGTATCATTTAAAATTTTTGCTATTGACCAAAATAATTATGTACCTACGTACCACCATAAAGTTTTTAACAAACCTATTGACATTAATAAAAGTGTTGGGAGACAGAAGAGTAAAACAGAAATGAAAATTAATTATGTACTTAACAAGGTAAATAAATAAGAACTAATTATGTAAATCACAGGTTCTCTTTTATTAAAATTGTTGCATTAATTTTGTAAAAATTACAACTCTCGCATTTTGATACTAAATATTCATATCTACTGGTACCTATATCCAAATCTGTTCAAGAAAATAAAGTACTGAATCTGTAGGTAGTGAGTGTTCTCATGAAAGTCATGTTACAAAGACATCTCGCCCCGTAACGACGCGTGGTCTGGCGCTCTCTTAGCTACAAATTGCCGCATCCATCTGAGAGCTCTTCTTGTTTTACTTGGAGATCTTCAGCATGGAGCAAGGGGTTACCGTGTGATTTTACATAACGTTATTACTGTTTTGACTTGGGATTTGTTAAAGTTAATAATATGCTTATAGTAAACTAGGCTTGTAGTATTCACATCTGAAAGAAACAAGAACCAGAAAAAAAAACTGTAAGTAACTTTAAAAATAAAAAAAGGATAACTTTTCGTTTATCGCCAAAACAAAGTATTTATCACATTTCAGACTTACGGTATGTTTCGCTGCCCCCTCACGACTTAACTTTGGGGTAAGTTAAGACGCGTTGGGCTCGCCGCGTAATGTAATGAGAAGTCAGCCCGTTTACAAGCCTGCCGGCTACTCGCAAGTGCTTTACTAATCCCAT
This sequence comes from Cnaphalocrocis medinalis, assembly GCA_014851415.1. NCBI lineage: Eukaryota > Metazoa > Arthropoda > Insecta > Lepidoptera > Crambidae > Cnaphalocrocis > Cnaphalocrocis medinalis. The sequence continues at coordinate 11,921,875 of CM026278.1, forward strand.
TCTGACAAAATAAAACTGATGTATTGACTTCACTGTCGAAACACCTTTTTATTTTGATGAACAATCCTTACAACGCTCCTCTGTTTATGATTTATTTTACTGCCAAAGTGACCATAACGTAGTGTATTGTGTATCATACTTGAAAACTTTAGTATGCTATAGCCACAAAATAAATAGACACAGAAGGTCGGACATCGATATCAAAGAGGTCATTGGGCTACGTGTTAGCAGTATCATATTTCTCCTTCACATGTTCCCAATAGACAATAGTCTGTCTCTATAATTTGTGCCGAGATCATTGTAGCGCGCTTGCATGTGTACGTAGCCTGTCTACTTTCCAATGGCAGTCGGCTTTTCGTTTCTAATTACATATTTGTGTTGTAACTCTGCTACTGCGCAGAAATGTGTTTTAAATACTTTTTTCAAAAGTGTCAAGACATAATTCAGTTTAAAAAAGATTCAAGATTCAAGCATCACGTGGGGGGTTGAAAAATAATTATTTAAACCAATTTTTGGATTATCAGTTGAGTCTACGTATTTTTAATATAACTTATAACTAACAAACACACTTTTTTTTCTCTCTATTTAAACAAGTGAAATTAGTTTAGTATGTACGTACCTATTCAATTGTACTCTGCATAGAAATAAAGGTTTTATTATTGTTATTATACGTCTCCTCCACCAATTTTCGTGGCAATTGGTGCAGAAACGGCGGAAGAACGAGCCAGGACAGACAGACATGACGAAACTATAAGGGTTTCTAGTAGACTACAGAACCCTAAAAAAATAGTTTTGATCTTTGTTTTGATATACATTTAGATCATCTTCAAAAAGCCCCGCGGATCCCTAAACTCCTCAATCCGCAAGTATGAAGCCTCGCAGATTTCCGGTGCATAATTTTTCTCCCGGCTGCATATTGAGGAGGGTTCCCAGTAATTCCATTTGTATGGAAAAATGTTTTGTGAGCATCGTTTTAAACATTTGACTTGAGGCTGCTTATCAATTATTAAAACTGCTTTTAAGGCATGATCTTACCGTAAATAATTTCAGAAATCTGCCTCCGGTAATATTCGATTTAAATATCGACTTTTGGAGATGGGTTCTGTTTACTTTATTCTCATAAATATGAATATGGTAAATGTACTGTGGCATAACTGCAACAGTTTTTAAATGGTAAATCACATTATCCAACACGATAATATTGTTTAACGTTCAATAGCTTTTACAAAGATAGGTTAGATTGGATGTAAATCCAGCTATTTTGTTATTATTATTATTATTATGAGCCCGTAATGTCCCACTGCAAGGCAAAGGCCTCCCTACCCTTTTTCCACCTACTCCGGTCCTGGGCTACGGTAGACCAGTCTTTTTGAAAAGCGTCTTTTAACGTATTTTGTTATTAATAAAATTAAATGTCTAGTTACAACATTTTTGTCTAAAATATTTAGGTTACTAAGTAAAATGTATACAGAATTATAACGTACAGGATATGCAATATCGTACATTACTTGCTAATGATCTGATTTAAATGCGGCATTAATAAATCAAAGACATACATACATAAGAAGGTAGGTAGATCTTTTTCTGTCTAAGATAAATCAGCACGCTGGTCTAATACCGATTGATGATCAGAAAACCGAGCTATATTCGAAAAGTTCGAGACATACTTTTAGTTTGACACGGGAATTGAACCCGGGATAGATAGATAGTTCGGGGGAAACTTCAATTCGACTGACAGGTTGTTGTTTCGCGGCCCTGACATATAATTTTGAAATTGCATGTTCTGCCTACCATAGTATAATAACTAGCCAGTAACGAAATCTTCAATTCTTCATCTTTGTATGTCTACTTACGTACGAGTAAAGCTAATCCTTATTCAAATACTTCATACACTCAGAGGCACATCTTACCGCATTCTCGTTTGAAATCTGGAGTCGAAGAAGTTCTCCAAAAATAAAACCAAGTAAATACTCTTTGTATAACAAATAAACATCATATTATTTTCGCACTTAGTTGAGAAAATCGAGTGAAATTAATCGCGAGTGTTTTCTCCGATCCAGGTCTGGAAGGCGCTGACTCTGACGAACATGTCAGGAGCTCCAATAGCACAGGGGAAGCCCCAGGAGACGATGCCGATCTGCTCGCCAGTGTCAAGGCGGGCCAGAGCGCTGCCGGAGTCACCCTGGGGAACAAAAATAAATGTCATTCCTATCTACAGAGACAAATATAGTACATGATAGAATTGCAAATGAAGAGTTGTCTTCCGAAGATAGCAGCACTTTTACTCAAACTAGGCGAAGATCCGGCGAGTCATGCATGCTAGGATGTCATCATCATCATCATCAGCAACCCACGCTCGTCCACTGCTGGACATAGATCTCCCCCAATGCACGCCACCGCTCCCGATTTTCGGCCACTCTCATCCAGCTCACACCAGCCAGCTTTCGAATGTCGTCATCCCATCTTGTAGCAGGGCGTCCAACACTACGTTTGCCGAGTCGCGGTCTCCACTCAAGGACTTAATGGCTCCAACGCTTGTCAGTTCTGCGGCTAATGTGACCAGCCCACTGCCACTTCAGTTTGCTATGCTAGGATGTAGAAAATAATAAATAAATTGAATTGACCCATAGACATATTACTTTTATCTAGTCTTTTTTATAAAAACACATTGTCCTGGTCCCAAAGTTTTCCTTTGTTGTACGTACTATGGAAATCAGGTACAACTATGGTACCTTCGTCATTCCATCCAGAGCCAACAGAAGATTGCATAACTTTATACTTACTCTACAGGCACCAATTCCAGGGGAGTGGAAGGTGCAGAGCTCAACATCAGGGTCGATGGGCGGAGCGCGCATGTTCAGTATGATTGCGATCTCGCGTACGGCATGGATGCACTCTTGCCCACTGAGGGTGTTCACGAGAATTTCGAGGAGCTGCTGTGACACGGAAGCATTCGCCTGCAATATATATAAATCTAGTTAGAAATTACCCCTAAAAGTACTGATGTGCTAGATTGCATTGTAGTGTATTGTATTATACTTAGATGCTTAATTTAACTAATGTCTGTAGATGCTAACCTATATTCACATTTTCCAAACCCTCATCATTTATTCCCACCTTTGTAGATTTAGATTGAATGACCGTTACTCCAATATTTCACTAATTTCGACGCTTCGTATATAAATATAGTATTAATTAGCAAATTACGTATAATTCTTGTCTATAAAATTTAAGTCTTGCAACTCAGTTGTTCTGCCGTAAAAATATCAGAGTTATAGGAGGGTCGAAAATGGCCTGAACTGCTTCGAGAAAATATTTTACGACCGTGCCGTTTTTTGCTCGATTTGGCGGAGGCACTGCCTTGCTTATTACTACAAAAACTCTGAAGTCACTTACTCCAGTTTTGCCAAATCCAGCCAGGCGAGATTCAATGCCACCTTCAGCGTGTTCCCACGAGATGGCGATGGGAGCCACGAGCTCGTTGTACTCGATGGGGTGGGTAGTGTGTAACACACCGATGTCGTTCTTGATGGTGTTGTGGTTGTACTGAGGGTGGAAGGCAACGTCCTTGATGTTGTACGCGACACCACCGGTGGCGAAACGGGTGGTTCCCACGACCGCACGGATGTATCTGTTAGAAGAAAAAATTTAAACAATCATGGCTCTATCTTGAAGAATAATTTTTGGTGGGGGGTACAAAAACTGGAGTCACTGAGAGACACTGGAGTAGGCAAGACAACTGCCGGGCTGAAGTGGGAATGGGCGGGTCATGTCTTTCGAATGGACCCCGAATGATGGACTAGAATCGTAATCCAATGATTACCTAATGAACGCCGACAACGGGCAGACCTAAAAAGTGATGGATTGACGACCTAAACAGCTTTGCAATCGATTGACCATCAGACGACGGTGGATATGGAGGCTTTTGCCCAGCAGTGGGACAATGTAGGTCAAATAAAAAGTGTTATGGCTTTGGCATAAAACTTTGGGATTGGAGAATTTCAAGCCAAGAAGCAAATTTAAAGTCAAAATGCGCGGAATACATAGATACGTGGTACTGTCAATAATTAACCAAACCAGAAAGTTAACCAAAGATGCCAGATGCTTACTCTAGTTGCCCGATCACGGGTGTGACACAGTGAGCAGCGGTGAGCACGGTGCGGGTAGAGATGACGGAGCCTCCGCAGTGCATGGCGCGGAAGTAGTCGGTGCCGATGACGTAAGCCACCATCCACGGGTGCGAGCCCTCAGCCGCCACGGAGCCACCTACGATACGCCCTTCGAAGCCGAAGTCGGGGGTCGTGTCGAAGAAGATGGATAAGTCCAGTTCATCTTCTGGGACCGGGATAGCTGGAATTCACGAGAAACATTTGATTATAAAAGTAAAGTAGTTATCAACTTATTTATTATCTCCCTGCACTGCCTGGCACAAGCGCTCATCACAAAAATCAAGTCATGGCTGCCATAATCGGATGAGTTTTAATCCACGAGTATATAATGCAGATTGGTGATAATAAACCGCTGTGTTCAAAAAATTCTTATCATACTGGAGTGATACCGCTGCCTCACAGAAAACCGGCGTGAAGCAGCCCCTGTGCTGTGTTTCGCCGAGTGAGTGAGGTTCCCGGAGGCCCACTCGGGGGGGAAGGGGATAAAAGGTTGGCAGCGCACTTGTAACTCCACTGGTGTTGCAAGTGTCCATGGGCGGCGGCAATTGCTTACCATCAGGTGATCCACCTGCTCGCCTGCTACCTATCACATAAAAAAAAATAAAAAAATACTTATTCCTCAGCCAGGGAATCAAAGCCAGGGTCTCAAAATTACTATCCATCAGAGCGATTGATTACAATAGATACCACATTTTTTGTTTATAGTAGGTAAAGATACTCACCGAAGCTCCCCAGAAGGAGGGTGCAGAAGATGATTCCAGTGCTGATGGCCATTTTGCAGTTGGTAGTTTCAGCTAATTGTAGTAATTTATATACTCTTCTAATCAGTTTTGTCAAGGGAATTAGAAGATTGCGATAGTGATGTACAAAATTAAAGATGGATCAGATCAGTTTTCGTGTTCGAATAGAATACCTACGTGTATATAGAAATAAGTGCCGATATTGAAAATTTACTTAAATATGCTACTTTAGTAATCTATGATGATTCAAATCTTCATCTACCTTATTATATCGATATGTCATTACAGATAATATTTGAATAGCAATTGCATGCTGCATGTTTGTATATGCATGCTGCTTGCCTGCTTGCCTGCTTACATGCTGCATGCCTGCTTGCATGCTGTATGCCTACTTGTATGCTGTATGCTTGCACGCTGCATTGTTTGCTTCATTACAGTTATATGATATGAGATGTATATTATTCGATTTTATGTTAAATGATCATTATAATATTTAAATAATAGATAAAATGAACTTTAGACTTATTGATGGTTATATGAAATGAAAATATACCATCTAAATTATACTAAACGTTTTTTATACTAAATGAGTGGTTATACCATATAAGATTATACGAAATGAAATTATATCGCTTGAATGTTAGTTTTTTTAAACTTATATCAAACATTACACACCCCTTTACGGCTCCAACGGCTGTCAGTCCTGCGGCTAATGTGACCAGCCCAGTGCGTATTGTGACGTCATAATTCATCAAGTCTCCCACCTAACATTGTATGCACAATCCTTCACCGTCACCTGTCTCCGTAACTTCGTTTCGTAAATTAATCCTCCAGGCCTGCGATATTCGCGATCGAAAACCCTCAATATGCGCCTACTCCTACATAATGGCGTTAGCCGGGAAATTGTCCTCGGTATTAGGAAATAATCTCATTAGCAGTTCTCGTGTTTTGATTGATGCGAGTTCATTATAAGGGAGTCGACTTAACGTGATTTGAATGGGACTTCTGAAGGTTTTTAAGTAGGCATGCTTGAGTTTATTGTGTATGGCGTGAGGAAATAATGATACCCTGCGGCAATTTAAGCCAGATATAATTGTCCACATGAATCCATTGTTGATCTGATTTTTTTTTTCCTTTTTGGCTGGTACCGTGTCTAGAGACAGTCTTAATTCTACCTATGTCGAGTGATTTAAGAGACGTATTATTTTGGAAGATTGGCCGGTGTGATGAGTTAATGATACGCTCGATTTTATTTTAAACGAGTTATCAACTGCATCTAAAATAGAACAAATACAATTGGACAACACAAACAAAGCAAAGAAATATGCATTGAAGACAGCAAAAAGTTATAAGAGGAGATTTGTTTCTGAATTATGTAATTTTCAACATTATGAGCTGACGGTAAAATAGGTACAGTCTTGTTTTTAGTTCATAATATTATATGTTTTTATTTTCTTATTACAACATGACCTGCTGAGATACGACTGGTGTATTACTATTATACTATTACTTTCCTGAATATCTTTGATAATAGTGAAACAGCATCTTTTAGGAAAACGCGATGTTTAAAAATTACACAACAATAAAATCTTGTGTGAAATGGATGTTTGTTTTATGACGGCATTCTAAAAGAGGTATGGCTTAAGATAACAATCAAATAAGTAGGTGTGTCAATTAAATTAATATCATCATAAATATGTACAAGATTAAGGATAACGGTAGATAATAATATGTTGTATGAATCATACCAAATAATATGAGTCATTTGGTATGATTCATATGTACCTAGGTAATGACTCATAATGTACTAGCTCTAGAGCTAGTATTTTTGTAGTGTACGCGATGTTTACTCTGCGTCATATCTTGCATATGAATAGTAAAAGCCACAACTTGTGCCATCGATGTAGGTACTTTCCAAAACATCCAATTGCATTTTTGTACTTATAATATGTCCAAAATTATTTATTTAATGTTCACTCTTTTCAGGGGTGTAAGCTTTGATTCCTACAAAATTTGTGGAAACAGAAGTTTGCAAACAATAGTATACTCGTAACAAAATAAAGTTTGTAGGTTTTACGGAGTCAATTTTAGTAATTCTTATATTAAACAGAAAGTTGAACTTTAATTATAATGATTGATAGAATGACTATGCGAACCAAATCCTATTGGAGTTAAACTAACTAATATAGCTTTGACTATTTCTTCTCAAATACGTACCACACGTACTCACATACTTATACCTGCTCAAATGCAAACAAAAAGCAGAGGAGCCTAATAAAATGGCTACTAAATTATGCAGCAAAAACACATCAGTCAGAAACAGCGAACCCTTTCAGCTTTATTAAATAGCAAATGTTTTCTTATATTCTTGTTTTATAAACGAATAGCAAGAGTTTTGTTTACACTTTCGTGACCCTTAAAAAGCTCAAAAATTAATGTATGTATGTTTAGAGTAGGATAATCTCAATACTGCAAATTATACTTTTTAAAAACGCTTCATAAAATTGTGATAGGTACATTATTGCTACATATCGCTGCGTATTATATACTATTTACTATAATCATTTAGCTAAAGAAGCTGTTAAACATAGTGGGCAGATACCGATTTTTTTTTCTAGGCCATTCGATATTGACTACCTACTGGAATTTAATAATACTATTTTTGTTATCAATTTAACGTCGTTAGGCCCAGACAGCAGACACGAAAAAGTTTTTGGGTCTTACGACGATATAGTATAAATTTTAAATACTTATGATATTTTGTAATCAAAACGAGTAGAAAACATCTATACCTACTGGTAGATAAAAATATTGGATGTTATCGACATTATAGCGGTTTGATTGAAAAAGTGAGGGTTCAATTAAAATCCGATAAAGATAAAAATCGTTCCATAGAGCAAAATAATTCTTAATAAATTCTACTAAATAAATCATGACCCAAAATACGTAATGAAACATCTAACAAACCAAAGATTAAACCGTAAAATTTTCTTTAATCCTAACAAAACGGTTTGACTTCCAAAATAAACAATATCAGACGATCCGTTTGAGCGATTTCATTTTATTTATAATTTGGGTGAATTGCTTTGCGAGCTATTAATACAAGCGAGGGCTTTGCAAGACGCAATCGGTAATATGATAAAATGCTCCCCTCGGTACCAACTCAGGCCATTTCCCCCAAAAAATTGAATTAATTTCTGCCAAACAATCAATAGGAGCATCAATATTAATGACTGGGAATATGAGCAGTTTTGATTCATTCATTCCCTTTGAAGCATCAGCCGGAATTGGGTTACATAGGAGTTGAAATTTATGTGTGCACATAGTTATTTTGCTTTCAATCGTTGTCGCCACTGGGTAAGCTATCGTAGCCTGCATAAAAAATATGTAAACACATATTGTACACTTTCATAATCTTTAACTGTTTCTGTATCTGTTTGTTCCATCAGTGTGATTCAGCCTTGAAGCATCTACACTTTTTTTACAAAACGGAGACTTAAGACATTCCTGGTTAGAAACCAAATGACTCTTATAAAATTAACTTCCTAAGAAAATTTACATAAAAAGCAGGGTGTATTTGTGAACATTTACATCCCTTTGACCACGTCTTCTACCAATCATTCTGAACAACATTTATTGTAGGTACGGCAACTTTTGGGAATTCGAAAAATAAGTCATTATCTCTAGAAGTTGCCCTTTTATAAATAGTACAGATTAGGAAACCGATTGTCAGTCTGCTTATACAGTTCCAAACAACGATATAACATTTTTATCTACAACAAAAAGTTGTTACCAACAAAAACTTAATTTTGCACCCCTCATCTGGACCTTGTAATCCTGCGGCAACACGCTATCTCCGATTGCAAATCTGCAGTTTGACAATAAAGAATACAAAATCAGTCCCATGGGTTAAACTATCGTTTAGTATTACACGACTATCTTAGTCGTCATCTTGGATGGCACGTGCCTACACGCCGATACCGGCTTAATCCATCACCCCACAAACTCTTTGATGTGTAATACAATGCCGGGGTATTTAATACTCCTTTTTATATAGGCTCCCCGCTGTGAGACAACTAGATTGCATGTAATGCGGTTTGTATGCAATTCATTTATCAAAGTACGCGTTGTGACATTTGTAGTTTCACACGAGGATTTTTTTAAATGAAGTATTCCTAACGACTCAATTTAAAACTTTATTTATGTCATAGAATATTCGGAATGTAAGTCAATAAATTTCTTAGAAGTTGATCAACTTTCGGAAATCCATTACTAATATTATAAATGCGAAAGTAACTCTGTCTGTCTGTCTGCTACTCTTTCACGCCAAAACTACTCAACGGATTTAAATGAAATTTGGTATACAGATAACCTAGACCCTGAGAAAGGACATAGGCTACTTTTTATTGCGAAAAGGGGGTTGTAAGGGGTTGAAAGGGGGGTAAAAAGTTACTTTTCCACGCGGACGGAGTCGCGGGCGGCCGCTAGTATAATATATAAATTAAAATTAAAGTGAGTTCTTAATTAAGATAAGACTACTGGCAGATTCACTGAGTCTGGCGGTGATGAATCATAAGTCGTTTTCCAGACATTGATATGTCAAGAAAATCCCACCTCACCCCTCAAAATGATAATCTTTGTTTACGTGTTTGCAAATTTGTGGCAAGTGACCCCTCAATTCCGATCCCCTGCAAGATGCCGGACATCGCGTATATTGCTCGTATAATGCTTTTATTTGATTTCATTGGGGTAGAAGCAAACCAGGGTGTCTTGTGTCACATTGACTGTCTCATGTCTGTCTATTAGGGTACATAAATGCCAATATTTATTGTAATGGACAAAGTAATGGACGTGTGTGAATATTTTAGAAGCAAGATGATAGTAATTATTTATGTATTTTTTGTGAGAATTCCTATTTTCATTCATCTGTACTATTTATGAAGGGTAAGTAAATTCTAAATAAAACGACATGACTTAGCTAATACGAAACACATACGCAATGTAGTCGATGCCCAGCGCCATCTATTGGTGCTATGTTGAACTAAGATCCCGAAACAAAATGAGAGCGAACCGGCAACGATTAATGACTACTTACATCCTTTTAGGAAAAATAATCCTTTCCCTGACTTGAAAGCTGGATTTGCCGTTACGTGCAAGGTCATACAATCTTCCGTTCAAAGGCATACATTCTTATTCAGAACTACCATCGCTCTTAAAGCCAATGTTTTCGTCAATATCCTGGCTAATATTTATGAGGGTCATCTGCGCCTGCAGCGGGGGTGGCAAACAACGGAACGGCGTGACAGAGCGCACTTCTTCCCGACTACTAATGCCGCTCCCTGGCGACCGACATTTATATCTGCTTTCTGCTTGACTACGTAACGAACGGGTTAAGGGGCGACGGACAGTTGAAGGTTGAATAGTTTATCTATTCTAATTATAAATAGATTCACTTCATAGTCATCGACAAGGCTTACAGGTAAACCGAAAAGTCAAAATACTTTTGTGATGAATCGTTTTATTAAGCATTTTTCTTACGACGCGATGAAGCAAGAAAATTGTCGACTACAGGCTGGTTAAGGCACGAGCCTCGAGCTGTCATCGTTCTAAGAGTTATAGCGGTGGTTAATCGGTGTCTTATTATACATATTTTTATTTTACTCTAAATATTCTGTTAACTTACACACAGTTTGCTCCGGTACAACCACTAATGTGGGCTTACGGGCGAGAGTACGTCGACAACATGCCTTCTAGGAAGAAAGCCATACTTGTATTTAGAAGAAAAACATTATATCTTCAGCTTGTCCAAGCTGACATCTGTCTAGAAGTCATAGCGGCGATTTGCTTACATTTCAATTTTACTTTAAATATTCTTTCACTTCTGAAGCTCACAGTAGCATTGTCTCAATATTGTACCCTCTCAGTGTGGGCCGCCGCTGCAAGCGTATCAAACCGCAGCCCGCGGCTGAGGCAAGTATAACTGAACGTCGTCACGTGACCAGCCTCGGCAACTAACTTCCAAGGAACGAGCATTCTTCCCTCGGTGATTTTGGTCGCTCGGACGCATAGAGCTAGAATGCGCCATTTTACAAATGCGCTGAGTACCGACTTCAACTTAGTAGTTTATTAGGAAGCCAGATTTAGAAAAAAAGTATTATTTATTTATTCATTTTTACATACATCTCAGCTTACTATTATTACAGTGACCCAATACGATAGAAGAGCTACAATATAAACCAAACCTTAATTACCTAATCGTAACACATACATAACTGAACGTCGTCACGTGACCAGCCTCGGCAACTAACTTCCAAGGAACGAGCATTCTTCCCTCGGTGATTTTGGTCGCTCGGACGCATAGAGCTAGAATGCGCCATTTTACAAACGCGCTGAGTATCAACTTTGTAGTATTTTTTTAAATGTGATATGGATCAGATGAGCAAAACAGTCATCTGATGCCTCTCTATGGTAAGCAATTGCCGCCGCCCATAGACACCTGCAATACCATTAGAGTCACAAGTGCGTTGCCAACCTTTCAAGCCCTTTCCTCCCAATTGGGCCTCCGGTACACATTACATTCGACAAAACACAGTCTCTGGTTCACGCCGGTCTTCCGTGAGACCATGGTATCACTTCGATCGAGCCGGCCCATTCATTTCGTAGCGTGCTCTCCCACGGAAGCTGTTACTCGTATCAAGATTATTTTAAACAGTAAAATACAAATTGAATTTTTGGTTTAGTTGAGCTAGACTGGAGGTACAGCTTTCGCTTTGAAGTAATCCACTGTACCATCGAGACAGCAAAAATGTACTTATTTAGTCGATCACATGCCTAAAAAATTAAGGTTGTATTTCAATTCCAAAAGCGCTCGCAATAAATCTATCCCTACCTTACCGAGTCACAAGGCGGGTATTACCGCATACGGAATGAGGCGGCCGAATCTCCGTAAAGTTCCAACACTAAATCTGTTGAATCCCTATCGACTGGTAATAATGTTCGTAATTACTGCCCGCCCGTTTTCAGCTGTTAATCTTACTTACGCTCCCTCCAGGTTTAGTTAAAAATTATTGACCCAGGTACCGATGCATGGGTAATAGCTTTTAAGGGCGGGCAATCAATTAATTTGCATCGATATTGACAGGCGAGATTGTGAGCGATTGTATTTTTATGTAGGTAGCAGACGAGCAGGCGGATCTCCTGATGGTAAGCGATTGTCGCCGTACATAGACACCTGCAACACCAGTAGAGTCACAAGTGCGCTGCCAAACTTTAATCCTCTTTCCCCCCAATTGGACCTCCGTACCCTCATTCACTCGACAAAACGCAAGTTGTAATAATAATAACAAATGAACTGAATGGGAGATCATTGGTTGAAGTCCAAATACGCATTGAATTTTTAAATGTATAATGTACTTCTACCTCTTCCTGCCAATAGCTTGCCGATAGGGAATATCACCGTCAGATAGTGGTCATTATTTCAGCCAATAGACGTCTACTGCTGGACATAGGCCTCCCCCAAAGTACTCCCGCGACCTTCACTAGATCGTCTGTCAACCTGGTGGGAGGCCTGCCACGGTTGCGGCCTCCAAAGGACTTTTCCACCCCAACGGCCGTCTGTTCTCCTCGCAATGTGCCCTGCCTTTAGATAGATAGTGGTCGCTTCATTTTAATTACGATGATTTGCTGTAGTATGTATTTTGCATTATTAAAACGTGCCCCAAGCTCCAGATAAACGGCCTTGAACGCTACCAGAAATAACACATTATAAATAATTATAATTCGCGCGTTCACTGTTCTTAGGTAACAGTGCTATTCGCAGCGCAGACGGCATATTAATCGCCGCTGATATACTTAATAGATAAAATACGATATACACAAATATTTCGGGTTCGGCCAAAAATTTTTAGGTACCTGAGATTTTCTGTTCTGAAATTCTCAATGTCAACCCGAAGTCTGGAAGTTGGCGGTCTTATGTCTTAAAAAGCACGTCAAAAGGTTGGTCCTGCGCCTGATATCTCTTTGGTTGTGTCAGACTGGTGTCCTATCGAATTAAGAGGGTAAGGGAATAGAGAGTGCACCTGTGTTTGCGCATACACTAGATCACTATGATATGACCTAATATGTCGCTGATCGTCATAATTGGCCGCCGTAGCCGAATATCGGTTGGAAGATTTATTTTATTTATTTATTATCCATTTGACGTTCAACTCTAAGGACCAGGATGAAGGTCCTTAGAGTAATATTATAAATGCGAAAGTAACTCTGTCTGTCTGTCTGTTACTCTTTCACGCCAAAACTACTGAACGGATTTAAATGAAATTTGGTATACAGATGATCTAGACCCTGAGAAAGAACATAGGCTACTTTTTTTGCGAAAAAGGGGTTGTAAGGGGTTAAAAGGGGGTAAAATGATACTTTTCCACGCGGACGAAGTCGCGGGCGGCCGCAAGTTGATTATAAAAAAGGTGATCCGTCGGCTCATCTGCCACGTATACCAAAAAAAATATAGTGATTCTCTTGCCATAAATGATAAAATATTAATTTAATCAACTAATAAGAGTTCCAACCGAATCAAGCTATATTTGAACCGCCATCCATACGTAGCAATAGGTATTCCCATTATTCAACCGTCCGAAACTACAGGATCGAGGCAATTTTTCTAAAAAGCCTCGTAACAGAGATGTAGGACCTTAATAATTCTACCCGCATCGTAACCGACGACAACCTTCACGGATAAGTGCGCAGGACAGGAACCCGAGGAGATTAGTTCGCCTTTAATTAGATGACGTCACATATAAGTACAGGGAGAAACAGGACATTATCAGCTAGTAACTAGCCAAATGAGTATTTTCGGCGTGACGTCACAAATGGTTGCCAAAACCAAAATTTGTACCAGAATAGTGTGAAGATTGATTGTAAATTCGGACGTAATAAAAGGTACGCATAAATAGTATGGTCACTCACTGCCTGTTTTTTACTTTGAAAGAACTATATACTTTTTTTTGACTCAACGTCAAGCAAGGCGCGGCCTCAGCATTTTTTAAAGTTCGAAACTTTGTACTATTTTTATTCTCAGCTTTGAGCATTGAGCTGTTATATACTTTTTTTTAATACATAAAGTTCGAAAAATTCTTAAAAAGTATCAGCCTATGTATAGTTCCACTATAGGGCAAAAGCCTCCATCATATAAATCAAGTCATCGCTACTAAGATGGGATTAGGTTTAATCACCCCGGGGACTACGGTGCGGCGACCTCCTCGTGTGGCCTCCCCGGTAGTATTTTCTTTCTGTTTGGAACTGCTACCGGAGGGGTCCTGGTGTCCCTGGGCAACGACGGGTAGCAATTGGCTTATCGCCATATTGCTACCCGACGGCTGACAGCTGCACGTTGAGGCCCAGCTCTGTCTGGGCCGGGGCCCTGTCCGGCGCCCTGTGAGGATCTCCTCCACTTTGGGCGCACCTTGACGTGGGCCCCACCGAGTGGGGCGCCTTCGGGCGCCACCCCCCACATCTTTTGTGGGGGTCTTCAGTTGCTGGTCTGCGCTGCGTCCCACAGCCAGTGGGATGCGACAAAGGCCGGCTAACCCCACCTCTCCGCCCAGCGACCGACTGTGCAATCCAGCGTAGCCGGCCGTGGGGCTGTCTGGTGGGGCAGTTTTTTGGAAGCCTGCAGGCACTCTCCCCCACCTTGCCCCGCAGCCAGCAGGGTGTGGGTCTGTGGAGAGTTCTGCAGGAGCCCATGCCCGCGACGCCCGTATCGCAATCCAGCGATGCGGGCGCCGCCCGGTTGGGGCTTTGTCGGAGGGCAGTGGGAGCTGCTCTGGGGGCTTTAAGCCCCGGGGGTCGGAAAGAGGCCGTACTGGCGTGCCTTGCTGTCCATGGGTGGGTCTGCGGTGATGAGGTTCGTCCTATTTCCCGCTTTCCCACCCCGAGCCTGGATTTGCCGGGAAAAGTCGCAGAGTGTTTAGTGGGTATGCCCTTGAACGGCCTCTGATTAGCAGAGGCCCAATCCAGGGGAGAGCCCCACACTACCTGGTCGTCTCCCAGCGGCCGGGTGTGCATAAGGCGGCATTCACTCTGCGTGAACAAAAAAAGAAAAAAAAAAAGGTTTAATCACCCCGCTAGCCTAATGCGGATCACGAACCGGAGCTATGTTCGTTCGTATTGATAGTTCGTTATGCTCGACGCGCAAATTGAACCCAGGACGCAAAGATCACGGCCCGATACTTAAACCACTAGAGACGAGACCAACAGGGCGACAAACTTCTAACCTTGATAAAATGCTAAATCTTTCCACCCGTTCCTTCATATTTCCTTCCGATTTCACCGCGGCAGGTGTCAAAATAACCCGTAACGCCGAGTCAAAAGTCGGGAGGATATCGGAGGGCTTTCCGGGCCATTGAGGACGGCTGACGCGGCGAACGATGACGAGAGAGAAACGTCACACCCTCCGCTATTGCTTTATTAGCAGAGATGCCTCCTGAAAACGCTACGTCGACATTTTATACATTTTTAGGTTGGCTAAATAATTTCTGATCTATGAGCCTTCACTTCGTGACGGAATTAGTTTTGTTATTAGCCCCAATAGATGGCAGTGGGTGGCGATTACTTCACGCAAGCGTTTCGACCTTATGGGTTACATAATAAGCCTGTGGTTATGTGCCTATATCAGATTCTTTATAAATAGTGAAAATAGATAGGAGGAAGGAACGAAATGAAACTGCTAAGCCGAAATAAAGTTTGTTGCATTGTATTAATATAGTATTTTTACAAATGGATACGTTTTTTTATTAAAAATGGGCCCTTGGTTCTATACTCAACTCTAACATTCAGACGAATTGAGAACCTCCTTTTTGAAGTTGGTTAAAAAGAAGCTAACGATGGAGCGGGCCATCGGACAGAAGTAGCCTATTCACTCTAATTTCTTCTTTTTATTTTATTAAACATATACAAATATCCACAATGCAGATGACGTCCATTACAATACGAAGTGCATTGCATAGTAACTTTTGAACGAAGCAAAAGCATAAACCTCTTCTTAGTTACTTAACCAATCAGATAAACCCATCTCTTTATGTTTCAGGTAGAACGTTTTGGCAAACCCCATGAATTCCAAAGCCACATTTCCGTGTAAGTACTGCGCCAATAATTTCACGTCCGAATGCCCCCATCGTAGTTTTTGTTTCTCCTACAAGGATTTTCCTATCCAAACTAGTGCTGCTGTGCTATCGATACTTTAAAGATCAGTATTGACTCAGAATATGACTACTGAACTTTCAATTGCGGAGATACAATTGCGGACAAAGTATAGAGATTTTTGTATTAAACAAAAAAGCTGACAAATATCATTGTATGAAATTTCTAAATTATACTTCTATGTCCAGAGTGCACGAAAATGGCCCCGCTGAGCTCCTATTTTCGTGTTTTCGACTTGAAAAACATGGAGGATATCGCGTGAAAACTTTTTGCAAAAACTATGTTTTTGTGATTTATATTTATAATATTTTAGTTAAATATCTTAAGCAAGACAATTGAGGCCTTAACACACTTTAGTGACATTGACACAAGGGGGCGTTATGCAATTCCACGGTAAAATGTCAAAAGTATGAATCGTACAGGAAACAGGATTAGTTTCCAAATTGCCACGTGCCAAATAACTCTAGCGAGACTATAGATGGACTTCAGTCACATATGGTACTCCAATAACTCTAACGCGACTATAAATCTACCTCAGTCCTATGATAGGCCATCTAGCGGATTTTCCTCACGCGACATTCCCCATTGTTACAAATTATTCTTACAAAACACAACACTAACCTAAAGCGTTCGTTGGAAGCGCGCCAGTGATCGCACGATACTCTTACGCCCTTATTTATTGCCTGTTAATAATTTCTTTCAATTTATAGCGATCGAGAGAACCCGTTTCTGTATTGCTTTGTTTCAATTTTCCACCCAAAACAAGGTATGGGTGGGAGATGGTGTTATAACAAAGAATAATTGCTAAGTTGTTCAGTAGTCCCGATTTTATGCCAAATCTCTGCCATATTCATTTAATTTACTTAACATCAATGGTCAAGTTAGTAGGACGATTACTAAATTGATCTGAGAATTCGTTTCTTCCCTTATCCAGGCACTCGAAGCTGTGCTTCTATGGTCAGCAGCCTAAAGAGTGCATTCCACTGTCTAACTTTTTTTATTAGACTTATAGGCCAACGCTTGACCACAACTGCACCTGATGGAAAGTGACGATGAGGTCTAGGATGACACACGTTCGCCTAGAAGATGCCTGTTCACTCTTGCCTTAAATACTTTAACAACTTGAAAGTCAGCTTATGCGGATGATACATACACAAGTGAGTAACTGATATTTTCCCAGTTACTTTAGCAAATCTTTGTCATTATGAAAATTTGTCAATTGTTCATAATTTTCTCGTCCGCATTTTATGTTGATATATTTTGTGAGTGATTTTGTTCAATGCTCGCTCAAAATTACGGTACATTTTTATCCCGTGTGTACAATACGTGCCCTGTGTTTTAAGTTCATTCGATAAATCAAATTCTTGTAATGAAACCCACTGTGAACGCGTACAGGATACGTTGTTGCAAGTTTCGTTGTCTACAGTGTATTAAATCATGGTTGCAGCCATTTGTTTATTTAAACTTGTATTAGCTTGCAGCTGTTTCACGCATAGATTTGAAACATGGGTAGATTTTAGTTTAATTTCCTTTAAATTCTGAAGTTACTCAAATTGTCTAACATACCTAACAATGATTTTGACTGGCCTATTGCATTGTCATATTTAGTAAAGACTCTTACCTTATATGCCAAAGATTCGTGTATTGGATACCCACCCTTTACAAACTTTTATGTAATGAACTGTTGCGTTTGTTCAGAGTCTGGGTCTAAAATATACTTACTTACTATGAAATCAGGGAATTGTATTCAATGTTTATATGAATTTATTTATTCATTATTTTCTACTTCAGTTCTGTTGATCAGCATAAAGTTTAAAAGTTAGAAAAGTCATAAATACAAGTTCAAATAGGTAGTCCAATTTTTTATAAATGCCTAATATTGTACATTTATGAATGTACAATATTTTTTTCAGAACCAGTCGAACTATACCGTCAACAAGAGAATCGCGTGCATACGTAATTCAAAACAAATGAAACGCCATCGATCGGCATTCCACAAATAAAAGAACAATCGCACACCAATTCAAAATAATGAAATTCAGCGGTAAAACAATATTTTCTCGTCTGTGATACACAGGAGAGCAAACTGACAGAAAGGTGGTATGTATTACTATGACAATACTATCCTGTAGTGAGACAGGCCGTTTCAAAACCTGCTGTCCAGATTTTCACTTAAATTTTTACCCACAGAATTATACCTTTAGTTTGGTTTTTAAAGGAACAGGTATTACTAAAAGCTTCAGAAACTATTCTAAACGTTGAGGTTTCCTCACGATGTTTTCCCTCAACACCTAATTGATGGTAGAAGTACACCGATAGATTTGAAAAATCTAGAGCTGCATCATCATCATCCTAATTTCAGCCAATAGACGTTCACTGATGCACATAGGCCTTCACCAGCACCCTTCTCTACACAATTCCCGCAACCACCGCCAAATCAGCAGTCCACCTTGTGGGAGGCCTTTCCGCCCCAACAGCCGTCTGTTCTCTCGCAATATGCCATGCAATTCTTTGAGCTGTCTGTGACAATTCATTAATTCCGTAATAGTTATTCCCACAGTAACTAATTTACCACCCCTGTGTTAAGCGCTAGTCCGAATCTGCGCAAGACTATTTATAAATTTAGTTCCATGCTAACAAATAATTCGAGATTAAAACGCTTAATAATGGCACTCGCAAGTAGACCTTCGTATTAAATGAAGTGTCATTCATAATACAGAAAGCGCATTTAATACACAAACAAACGCCGTCCACTAGCACAATTAAATAAGCTCTACAGTTTTACGCAAATAGTCCGTCAGTCCTACTTTGTAAGTAATTTAAAGCAGCACTGCTCTTCACTATAAATCAATGTTGCACTGAAGTAGCCGAGCATTTATTATGGTTAAAGGATGAAAAACCCCGATACATTGATACCAATACAACTTGACCCCTGGCGTCATACATGAGAACTCTGTGTATACCCGGAATTAAAGGCAATGGGGGCGGAGTGGGGGGATCAGTAGAAAGTGGTTTGATGAGGATTCATGTGGCAAGGCGAAGGGTATCCCCGTAGGGTGTAATTATTATATTTTAGTTTACCTCCCACACGGGTTCGTATTTTTGCTAATTTTCAATCAAATAAAATATGTTGGTTGAATAACTTACTTCACCAATTTTTGTGTCTACGCTATGTTTAGCTCGCCACGATGACGAAAAAAGGTTTAAAGTGACTTTTCGGAAGGAGGGTATATTTTTAAAAATTCCAGCATCTTATTCATTGACCTGACGTCGTAACTAAATAGGCTTCATCAGCATAGGCCTTCGAATCTTTAACAGATTGATTTGAAGCAGCATCACGTATCTGACAACAGAGGAAACACAAATTTTAAACTTTTATATCCTACATATTACAACCAGACATTGAACAACAAACATAAGTGTCCATCACAAGAATATTTGTCTGGGGTGGGGATCAAACGTCGTGGGTGCTGTAAGAGGCAGTGTCATTACCAATAGCGCCATCGGGTTAGTAGAAAACATTATACAATTCTTATACCCTCTCGTCAATAAATTCTATTGGATCTTTTCTAAAGGTATCAACAGGACTTAAATCAATTGTGGTATAAACAAAAACTATGGAGATTGCATAAGGTGTCCAATGGAAAAAAATATATTTTTATAAAATATCGTATTGAAAATTCTGCTTCCACAATTCTATTCAGTAGGTAGTACCAACCAAACGAAAACAATCCCATTCGAAACGTTACCGTGGCATCACGTCGTCGAAAACATTCTAAGCTCTTGTTATGCAGACAGCTTACGTAGCTTACTTTGCTATCAGCCAGTACTACGGCCCGTGTAGGATTCGTCAGTAAATTCCGTCAAGCGATCGATCGCATATAGTCGCGACTGCTCGTTAGAGGTACGTGAGTGCAATAGAGATTGCTTGTTTATACACATTGTCGGAATTCTTGGCCCATACTCCCGTAACTATCTTTACAAGACCCCTTCTACGGACTCACACCTAAGTTTGATGGCTTAAATTTTACTTGCATGTTCTGAGCGTCAGAGGCCTTCGCTAAGTGGACGTCTGTCGGATAAAAAATACAGGGAAATGAAGCATTTCGCGAATTCGATCGGCCTGTAAAAAGAGTCGGGTTGAATCGAGCACGTTAACTCCGGCATGAATGGAAACTTTTCGAATAGCTCGATATTAATTAGATGCTTTTTACATTCAAAGTGCAATGCGAAGAGTGCTGGAAAAATTGATGGGAAATGATTTTTTATTCCATTCCATTCAATGTACTTATGTTCCATTACGATTCAGTGAGACACTGCTGCCAGTATTAAAAGACTCTGTCACCGGGGCATACATTGCTTTTAAATGCACTTTCAGTCATTGTATTTTCCTAAGCTTTTCATCTTTTGTAAATAATAAAACATTATTTTTATGTTTTAAATATACTGAATTTAGTAACACACAAATGTTTTAATTGAAAATAACATCTTAGTGTAGGTACTTTAATTAATTATTCCAAACACCATCAAAGTATTTTGAAATGAACAAACAGTTGAATAATTCAGATCCTAAATCCGACAGCTAAGCAAAACATGATCGCTTAATCCTCAATCAAAGTTGGTGAGCATAACTACAAAAGGGCTATCTAATTAATTGCAAAATAAGCCCTCGGACGCAAAAAGCGTTATTCAAATGAACCGCAGCCTAACAGACCAATTTTGGAATGCATGGGTACAAAACGCACGTAGGATTAATATAATCGGTCGGTCTGACCGACCCAGACAGTTGGACGCAGAATGACCAGTACTGAATACTAATTTTGCAAAATCCGACCCTACCTAGTGATGTGACTGGTCAACGACCGGAGTCGCCGTAAAACTCATCAACTGGAGATTGGAGAAACCCAATCCCTGTCTATAAAATCCTTAATTTGCCCTTTTCGGATGCTCTTGGTTATTTGAAGTGGCCTAACTGCTAACGCTCGGGTAGGTATTTTGGGACACTCATAAATATGCTCGAGGCGACACTGCGATGAAATTAGCGCTGTCAATTGATTTACATTAATTGTGACGATAGTAAGATATAAAAAAAAGTGCTTCAATGAAAACATAAAGAATAAACATTTTTGAGGCAAAGTTAGGTAGGTTAATTTATTCACAAAACAACTTACTAACACAATTGTTACTGCTCTTAGGAGGACTCCTCGTAGTCAATTAGATGAAGGATGATGAAAGAGGCTATGTTTTTCAGTTAAATAACTTTAGTAGCATCAAAATTTATTTTGTTTTGTGTTCCAGAAAAGCCATCATGATCGCAACAACGTCATTTATGGAACTCTAAACTTAACCTAACTATAATCTCTTTTTTTGTTGTTAGGGAATGCCCAGGGGCAGGCGGGCTATGTCGGGCTCTCCTCCTGCGCCCGCCTCAAGCATACCGACGAAACCCCAGCCATGCTCACTTATCGCCAGAGTGGGTACGACATGAGTACGGGTTGAGGAACCTTACTCCACGTCCCTCCCCAGCTAACCATAACCCCTGGATGTTAATCCCAGCTCAATCGTATCGTATACTCGTACCCAACAACCAGGATTGGCGGGTTACATCACTATTTACCCTGGTCTGGACATTGGCGCATTGAGTGCCGATAAAAATGGTCGCACCGCACACGTGCCGGTGAGCGGTTGGGGGGCTAATAATCTTGCCAGTGTATGTGACTTGGCATTCCACCTGACATTTATAGCGTAGTTAGACTGTTTTGAGATTGTTTGGTGTTCTGATTATATTGTTACGTCGAGTATCACTCGCTCACTTGTGTAGATAAATACAATGTCAAGGTGATTGAGTTATTACACAAAAAGTAACAAATCTTTTTAACATTACAGTTGTACAGTTGACTCCAAAAATATGTATACACTTTAGGACCTTGTCACAAACAGATAAGAAAGAAGAGGTCGTTCTACTTTCTTATATTATGTATTGTGACAAGGTCCTAAATTGTATATATATTTTTGGAGTTGACCTACAATACGGTCACTCACTGTAACTTACAGGTAGCATACGAGAAGTCGAGGTTAGAAACTAAGCATGCACCTTTGGATTTTTCAAATCTATGTGCGTATTCCAACCATTACCTCAGAGGAGACATTCTGAATAAACCTGCAAGTATCGGATAGTTTCTGAAACATGTAACTATAAATTAGTTGGCCTGGTTCTCCTGTTAAAGGATTGCTAAGATACATTGTAATTATCAGACTCAAAGTCAAAAGTCAAAGTCAAAATATTCTTTATTTGCATAGGCTTGTACACAGCACTTACAAATCGTCATACATAAAAAAAAATTTAAACTATTCAAAAATAATGTATATAATTTAAATGAAATTAAATATATATCTTGATACATAAGATATACTAAAAAATAAATAGACATAATACGATTCTACCACCGGTATCGGAAAGTTGATTCTGACGAGAAGATCCGGCAAGAAACTCGCCAGTTACTCTTTTTAATCGCCAAAATGTTTATTACAATGTTTGATGACTCTCCAAGTCTTGAATCATGGTCTAAGCGTACCCCGGGTTCTGAAATGGTAGCTTTAGATCCAACCGGGAAATTACACGCTAAAATGAGAAGGAGCTATAGCCTCCTAAGTCCCGGCATTTTGAAAATAATTTATTCATGGAGACCTTATGTCCTTTAAAAAGCACAAACCCGGATTTAATATGTCAGGTCTGAACTGAGTATATCAATTTGTGCTTATTTTAGAACGAACGGACTAGAGAGGATAAGAAATGTGTCACATTATTTTATCAGTTCGTAGTTTAATTAACTGATCTAATAAAAGTATGATTGTGCTGAAAATGAAAACAACAAATCCAAAAAGTGTCGAGCTCATTTCTAGAAATAGTACGCTCCGCGTGAGACAATGAGCATGTGTTACAGACAGTTTGGATAGTCAGCGTTTTTACAAAACCGCCGACTATTCAATCTGGAAAATGTTAGTTTAATATGTTTTTAAACTTTCGCGTTGCATTATACAAATACTTCATATAAACGGGACTAAACGCGACGAAAATTAATAAGTACATTCTAGCACTTACTGCTTGACGTTTCAACTGCGTTAGGTACAACAGCCGTTAGTTTAAACTGATATAAGAGAAAAATAAGAGTAAGTTTTTCATTTCATACAAGATTAAACTTGATTTTTATGATGAAGGCCTTTGCGCTGCAATCGATTGTACAGCCAATAGACTTTTTTATTAAAGCTTACTTAGCCGTTTGGTCCGTGATCCCGGGTCCGATTCCCAGGTCGAGCAAAAGTATGTTTCAAATTTTTCAAACATAGCTCGGGTTTGTGATCATCAATCCGAATAAGGCAAGCATGGTGATTAAGCCTAATCCCATTATAGTAGCGATGACTTGAGCTCTATGACGTAGGCCTTCGCCTTGCAGTGGGACAGTATAGATTGATACTTTACTTTTTTAGCCGTTCGGTTTTTAAAATCCCTAGCGCTTAAGTTAAACAACTGACAATGCAGTGTACCCGCGACACATGCACCATTGTTCGCGTGTCTCAGAGCAGTATCCCGGGACCGCTTCGGCGGTGACCCACTTCCTCCGCCCATATCCCTAAGTGCTCACGCATCTAGATATTGTGCTATAACAGAATTGGAATCGATAGCACAATATCGAATATCAGGCTTTTACCGTAGATTGCGTAAATGGAAATCTGGCTTTGCGGCCGAAACAAAAGCGTTGCCAAATAAAAGTTCCGTTTTGAAATAAAATGTGATCGTAAAAGTTTTATGTTTTGTTGGTTGTGATAGAGATGGAATATTATGGTTTGCAGACGTGTAAAAGTGAATTTGACTACGCAATAAAATTTGCAGTATGTGTAGCACCAAAGGTTTTGCATTTACATTGTTTGATTCATTGACTACTGCCCCATCGCTGGCAAAGGCCTCCGTCATAGAAATCATATCACTGCTACTATGATAGGATTAGACTGAATCTTCACGTTTCCTGTAGAATTAAAAAAAAATCTAATTATATTTAAGTTCTTCAGATCTGGAAACTAACATGCTAACATGTGTAGTTACGTGTTTATCTTCATGTTTACATACGAGTTCATATTTAGTTCTGATTCTACGACTACACTTGTAAAGCATTTGCGAAAAGCCAAACATTAAAAGATAACTAGAATGAATGTCTCACGCAGGCATGACGGCGAGTTGTCAAAAGGTCCCGGTGTCCCCAACAAAAAGCGTAAGGAAGCTGCGACCTTAATGGCCTCCGTCTCGAGCCATAATCCTTGTAATTGCGAGGCGCTGCCTGCATACAGAGCAGCCAGATGTTTACATTAGCGCTGCTTATGCGATTTGGAGTAATTGCAGCGATTTGTCGCTATTAGCCTTATGAATAAGTAGTTTGTATTTTTTGAAGGAACTTCTAGGGTGCCGACTTCTTTTTATAAGTGAGTTCATGAGCTGTCACTTGATGGTTTTGATATTAATCCTATGAGGCGTTCTACTGCAACTTTTTCATAGAAAAAATTCTTTAACCATATCGATCCCATGTCACTAGTATGACTTGTTAGAAGATACCAGTAATATCAAAAGTTACGATTTTTGCCATCAATCAAAATGGAGGGCCAACAATCAACCCTTCCCGTTATGAATCAACATCATCATCATTAATTAACCTGTTGCAGTCCACTGCTGGATATAGGCCTCTCTAAATGTTCGCCACTTTGATCGATTTTCGGCTACTCGCATCCAGCTCCAGCCAGCCCTCTTGCGCAGATGGTCACTTCACCTGGCCTGAGGCCGTCCTACACTACGTTAACCAAGACGCGGTCTCCACTCCAGTAGCACTACCATGAGTTTGAAATACTATCCTCGCTATCGAAAACTATCGCATTGTCTCTTTCATTGCGATGCATTTGAAAGAGACAGGGCAGTTTTAGATGTCAACTCATGGTACCGCTACAGAACTCGTTTACCCCAACGGTTATATCTATTGCATACCATAGGATACGTTTTTTTTATCGCATTAAGTCCAGCCTATTTCTATTATGTACTTCTATTTTGCTCTGCTAAAATCGTTTTCAAATTTCAGTATTGAATCTGCAAGAACATTGGTTGTGGAAGTCCATTGTTACTTTCACAATATTGCTCTTTTCCATTCGCGAGCAAAATAACCAATGAATGAATGCCAACAATGAAAGCTCACGGCTCTTTTGAGGGTCTAAAAATAGTATCCTTATTGTCTTTCCTAAGCATAGTCTGAGATAAAAAATAGCACTAAAGTACTAGGCATAGGCGTTGCCAGGTTTTAGTTTCCGGAGGGATTCAAGAAAATAAAACGAACATAACACATAACCCTTTATTCATAAGAAAAGAACAATATGTAAAAAATAGATTTATAATCATAGAGACTATATCAAGCAGGGGACTATATAGGCTTAATAATAAACACATTTATTGAAAAAATCTTGTTACAGTCATTACTTAAAATGTACTTAAACTAAGGAAGCTATTTTTAGTTGGGTGCCTGGATTAGAAAAATAGAAAAATACAGCTAGTAACCAACCTGCGCGAGCGAAGGGTTCCTATCTTTTTGTCTCATATAAGGGGCAGACGAGTAGACGAATCACCAGCTGATGGTAGCCCGTGGATACCCAGAGGAGACTCAAGTGATACATGAAATTTTAACCAACTTTAAGGAACAAAACGGAGGTTTGTATGTTTATTATGCCATTTTTTTATATATATAATATACTATCATATCTTATCTTAATAGGTTAATGATGTTAAAGGGAAAAAAATGTTATAGACTTTGTATTTTGCATGCTACCACAAAGTATGCAATATTTTTTTGGTACATAAGATACATTACTGTATCGTTTAATATTTGTTGTCACCATAACCTGATCTATTTGCTCGTCTGGCACCTATCTCATGAAAAACCTACTCATATATTGTCGTAAGAATAGCTTCGTCTTTCACCTCCCCCACCGTTTAAAGCCTGAAAATAAACAGTCCCAAGAAAAACACACAAATGGAAACTAGCAACCAACAAAACACTATCCAGATAGTGATCCACCGCCGGTAAATAATCCAAAATTAATGAGCTTGTAATTAAAGTGTGCGTTTAGGACAAACATGGGGACGCGGCTCACATCAAAGGCGGGGGATGAAGATTAAACAAGCCTGCGTCTGCGCCACGTGGCGCGTTACCAACACTCCACACTACCAACTTAACCATACCAATTTACAAAACAAAATTCAACCTTGTTCCAAATAAGTTAGAGACGAAAAGCACCCTAATTGGCAGTAAAGTTAAAGTTGCACATTGCGAAAGTTGACAATGCAACTAGTCTGAACTATCATGGGATTTGTCGTGTAATAGCGTATCTCTTACTAAGGTTTAGACCAGATAAAGCGCTTTGCAAAGTCGCTCGCCAAACCGCGTTTTTGTAATCTAAGCTCTTATCTACCTTAGAGGCAGCGGCTAAGGCAGGATTACTCTACGTTATGAACATTGCCTTAGTGCGAGGCAGTCGAAAAGCCGATGCAATTTATATGTGAATTTAATTTGGCAATGCTCTTTTGGGGCATTAGGAGAAATTTAGATTTTAGCAATTATTGTACAAATAACTTTAGATTGTATGTATCTTACACTGAGAGCACAATACAAAGTATGATGATTTATTATGACTCAAGTCAGTCACTGCAGTAAATACAGTAAGTAAATGCAGTATATATTTCTCAGGGGAAACCATCATGCCTTCACCTTGCCACATGTGGGGGACAAGGTGGTGTGTGGGACTCTAACCCTAACCAAAACCCCTGGGGTGTCCATCTCAGCGCAATCGCGGTCGGATACCCCACAGCCGGGACTGGACCGTACCGCAAATCGCGCTCGCCACTTTGAGCCAAATTGTTTGGCGCAATGCAGCCCTTCCCAAATGCGCGACCTACCAGGTCACCCAGTAGGATTTTTTCCCTCGCGGAGTCGTGGTACTGAGCAAGCCACTCCCCAGTAGTGGCATGCTCACGTACTCCGAAGCCCGTTTAGTCGCCTCCTACGACAGGCCGGGAATACCTTGGCAGTATTCTTAACGCCCCTAGCCACAGGGCACTAAATACTTACTTATATGACTCAACTTCACATACACCACAACGCGTGGTCCCAACGTTTAAATATCAAACTTAAGAAAACGACAAATGCTTAATTAAATTTGTGTTATAAATATGATAGTTTGAGAAAAATATTAAACAAAGATCGCAAAAAGTATTTTAAGAATCTGCAAATAGCAATAACAACCAGCGGAACCAATAACAAAGAAAAGTGAGAATTTCACGTTTGACCTAAAACAATTCCATTGTGATAAAAAGAGAGCACTATAAAGCTTTCCGTGTTTAAACTGAGCGGAGTCCTCTAATTGCGGCATCCTTGGCAGCGATAAACATGAATAATGCGCTGTGTTGGAGACCGTTTATGCGACATTTGCAACTTCACTAACTTACTTTTTGCAGATTTCTTATACTTAATGGGTACCGTTTTCTCTGTGAAGACGACTCAGTCCCTGGTCCTAATGTTTAGCTAAGTTTAGATCTGTTTCTGTCGAGGGTTTTCAATTTTGTTTTTTGCAGACTTCTTATGATGGGACTGCTTTCTCTGTAAACAGTCTTACATCGACCTACACCTACCTACATTCCAAACCAGTGGTCAAATATTATTGACATTCCTAAATGTTCTGATGGACCTAAATTGAGTAAACTATTTTCATTTCATTTCGTTATGAAGTTGGCTCTTAGTTCTTGGATCCATTATTTTAGCTCGGCGTAGGTCTGATAAAATACTATTTGCTTAGGACTTTCTATATTAAGACTAAAGTGCCTAGCCCCAATAGTTTAGCCAAGTTTATTTTTCTGTCGAGGGTTTTTCTAAACTTGGTTTTGTAGGTTTCTTATGAGGAGCACCGTTGTCTCTATAAAGAAGACTAAGAAGAATCTTTGGACCCAATTAGTTCAACTAAGTTTAAGATATTTTTCGTCAATATTTGGTCACATAGCAACAATATAATTTAATTTAGTCTTTAACTGTAGGATAATATTGTCTCTGAAGGGAAATAAATTTCTGAACTATTTAAGCGGTTTGCATGTCGTACTTTCTGACTTCAACAGTGCCTTATCATCAATGGTTGAGAGCAAAGAGGTAATAAGGCAAATTTAAAAAAGTTTTATGAGATTTAAATTACTTATTCCTTAACTTTCCAGACATTAAACTTGAGTTTCAGTTAAGCCTAGAAAGTTGTAAGATGTAAAAACTATGACTCTATCATGTATTAGTATGCATAATAAAATCATAGTTTGCATTAAGTTTCTACGCAACTTTGTATTTCTTTGGCTGCTATAAATATTAAATATGATATGTTTTATTTATAATATTTTAAATTCGACAGGCTGTCCTAACTTTCGAAGTTTATCAAAAAAATATTGCTCCAACCTAACCAACCCTGCTTAATATTTAAAACACGCCGGTAGTTTTAAACTAAATAATTTGAGATCCGGCTGATCCTTTAATTAACAATTCATGGAACGCAAAAACAAAGTCGCATAATCCTGTTAGAGGTGCTCGAGCTTTGTCCGCGGCTTACTATACCTCTACAGAGGGATCACTCCGTATTAGTGAGGTCCGACGAGTGCGCTGGCAGGCACGGACTGGGGGACAAAGAAAGGAAAAATATATAGAAACAGACAGGGATTTACTGCAAGATGCAGTGCCTATGATACTACGTTATTAACATCAACTCGATAGACTATCATTCCATTTGGTGAGGTCTGACAAGTTTCTTGGCTGGCACAGACTGGAAGACAAAAAAAGAAATTTCTATAGAAGCGGACAAAGGGATGTATTTTACTAATTACCTAAAAGATACCTACAAGGTCCTACTTAACAACATGTCTAAACTACAAGCAATGTTGAAATATTGGTTTTGGGTCAGTCGTGACCATGGCGATTGTAACAACGCCCGAATATTAGTAACTCTGTTAGGTGCATAGTAGCCCTCTGTAACGTATTCTAATTATCTATATAAATGTCTATGCATGTCTAAAATAGTAAAGTTTTTCCAACACCAAATTCTTACCAAACCAAGATCTTTTAAGGGGAAATGTGGAAACTTTTTGAAGCAGTCACTAACTCCGGGATTACGAAACCCTCGCCAAGTCCGGCCCCGTCGAGAACTGCGGATAGAGAGGTGCATTAATATTCTAACTATGTCGAATGTGTTTTGTTTGGGGCGCGATTGTTTTTGTTTTAATTAGTGCCGTGTTTGAGGCTGTCCTGGTTGAAGGTGAGGCCAATTTCGAAGGTACTAGAACTCTCCCGGGGATTGGGTTGGGTTTGTTTGATCTGCTTAAAGAGTCTGAAAAAGGTTTGTTGTGTTTATCATTCCTGTTTATATATAACAGCGTGTTTTTTTGCCGTCTCACTCACATCTCAAGGACATCATTATACTAATGACAACAAACTATCTATAATATAAATAAAAATAAGAGAAACGAATAATAAAAAAAACAATAACTGAAAACTATAGCTAAAAAACTTACCAAAAACATTAAAACAGTTGGCTATGTGGCCATGTCTCCAAAATGCTGGCAGCATTACCTCGTTGGATAATACTCACTGGGCGAAGTACCTAGCTAGGTACCAGCTTTTGGGCACCTTTCACGGGAGCCCCGACTTTAACTAAGTGCTTAGCTGAGTCTCGGAAGAGAGAGAGAGCATCGGGACCTAATTTGTAATTCACCTGATAATGATACAAAAAAAAACACTTTTGTTTCAATCTGCTATTTCATCAACGTGATAAGGAAAAAAATATCATCCCATTCATCTAGATAGAACCAAATATGAATGAATTATAGATCTAATTCAAATAGAACACCGGAATAGGCATTACTTATTCATTTCCATTTGAACGGCTTGATTGAAAGATCACAAAATCGTTTAATCTTTTCAACCTT
The DNA here is from genome assembly GCA_014851415.1 of Cnaphalocrocis medinalis. Lineage (NCBI taxonomy): Eukaryota > Metazoa > Arthropoda > Insecta > Lepidoptera > Crambidae > Cnaphalocrocis > Cnaphalocrocis medinalis. Next base: position 11,952,015 of record CM026278.1, read on the forward strand.
TGTGCAGGAACATTATCCATATAATTTTAAGACGCGTCACCCTAAATTTGAAGTGTAACTTAAAGTCTATGTACACGATCTTTTACAAACGCGAATTCCGCGAGCATGTCTTCTAAGGGCGTCGTTGTGAAGTTGAAATCTCGCTGTTAGGATTCAGTCATGTTTTATGCTTGGATTGGAAGTGACAAATGAGCAATCAGGGCACCTGATGATAAGCAACATGATGATGATGGTATCTAGATTGGTGATGGTCTACCACTGTATGCTTTACCCAGCAATTCCTACCATGCACCGCTTGGTTGTAGAATAATTTTATTTTAGAGACGCTTCTGTACTTCTTCTTTCAGTGGCTATTACTTTTTTATACTAGAGGTGGCTAAAGAGCACGTGAATCGCCTGATGGTAAGTAATCACCGCCGCCCATGAACATCTGCAAGATCTGCAGAGACGCGAGACGTCGAGAGCCGGCCTTTTAAAAATGATTACGTTCTTCTTACTTAGCAGCAGGTGATCCACCAACCTCCCTCCAGCCTGTGAGGATTTGAAATAACAGGTACTCTACAGGCACAGGCATACGTCTAGCGTTTGTGAATCACGTGCCGACCGCGTTTCAAAACGCAGTGAGCAAAGACTCTAAAACCGTCATCGTCTCACCCCGAAGTTGAGATCCCTATTTTTACATGGATTAACAGTCACAGGTACGTACCTTAGGGTTGGATAATATAATTACTGACAATCGATGGGCTCCCCGAGGACTGAGGAGGGGCCAAGGAGTCTTGCTGCGATATTTATTGGTATATTTTTCAAGTCACGCCGTCTTGTGATGAGTATAGATTTTTCTCTTAGGAATTTACCTTTGTTCAGTGTTTGAAATGAAATACAAAACGAGTGGTTGTGCTTTGAATTTAAATAACCATGGTTGAAAAACAATCTTGAGCTTTATTATAAAGTATTTATTTAACTGTTGTAGAATGAAAATGATAATTTAGTTTGTAAAGAAGAATTTTACTCTCGTCTCTTGGGAATTTTGGACAGTTTGCGTGACTGGCGTCACACATGAAATTTATCTTATGAAAATAAAATAAAAGGAGAAAAAATATATCTTGGCTGAATGTTAAAGTTTGACATTTTTATAAAATGATTGGAACAAATTGACTAACTATAACTATATACTAACTGCCCACTTTCACTTATTTTCGGGACTTAGTTTCGCTATTAGTTGCATCTTTGCCAATAGATGGGGATGGGTATCGATTACATCGCGCAAGTGTTTCGGGTTACATGTAAGCCTTGTTGACTAATAGAAGCTATATCTTTATAAATATTATAGAAATTAGATAGAAGAAGATATTACAATAACTCTTATAGGTAGGTACTTGCCCTTGCACTTGTTTGTGACTGTACAGTAGTAGTACTGTTGCAGGTGTCTATGGGCGGCGGCAATCGCTTACCATCAGGTGATCCGTCTGCTCGTCTACCACATATCACATAAAAAAACCTATTCTTGACAAAGAAACATGATTGATTTAGAACATTCAATTCACGTCTATACCGTACCTACCGTAGGTATGTAGATACTTACCCTCGCAGAAATACCTTACTCATAATTTGTTCTTAAACTCAAATACGAGAAACGATTGCAAACCCAGAGAGCATTTATCAAACCAGCATTTCCGTGGATCACGATTCAGAAAATGCGACTTTGAAAAGAATAACACCATTCATCATGGGCGGCTCAAGGGATCGCATCATTCAGGACGGAACCAAATCTCTTTTTGCCCCCGGCGTGGTTCGCTTCGACATTGTCACCGTGACTGATGCCGACTGAATTGCGGGATGTTAGGACAGGGTAGAATGACAGTTAACTTATTCTGTCTGAGGTAAAAGGTGGTAAAACTTGGTTTAGTTTGGCAAAAGTAGATTGTTTTGTTTCGAAAACATTTGCCTCGCTGTCAAACTTTTGTTATTGCGTCTATTTTGTTTTTACATGTTGATTTTTGGAATAAAGAATTTGAATACTTATTTATTTTGTAGTGGCACGATCTTTTATCCTAATGATAAGAATAAGCAATTAGTGTATTATTAGTTTTTTTTTCTGATAAAGAAAGGCAAACGAGCAAGCGGGTCACCGGATCGTATGTTATCAGCGCCGCCACTGGAAATCGGCTACACCAGGAGTGTTATGGATCCGTTGCTGGCCTTTTAGGCTCGTTTCTTGAAGATTTGAATGTCGTACCGGTTCGGAAATACCGCTGCGGGAAGTTGATTTCCCAATGAGGGGAGAGCGTAGTAGAAAATGTCGTGGCAATAAATTTTAACAGTGGGAGAGCCACGCTTCGGCATGAATGGGCCGGCTCGACAGGAGTAATACGTCCACGTCCTCACACAAAACCGGCGTGAAGCAGTGCATGCGCTGGTTTTGCTGCTTGAGTGAGGGCAAGGCCTAATCCAGGGGAAGGGGGGTTAAAGGTAAGCAGCGCACTTGTGACACCACTGGTGTTGCAGGTGCCCATGGTATGGTGATCGCTTATCATCAGGTGACTTGCGGCTCGTCTGCCACCTATATCATAAAAAAATGTCGAAAGCGCACGGTAGTGGACCGCCACCGAGTCAGTCAATGTCAAACAAATAAAAACAATATCATGTCACTACATACACTCACTCACTCATCAGCTCTCATCCATTCGCAAGTTAAGTAGCAGTTGCGCTCAAAATAAATCGGAAAGCAGAATAATTGAGTTTGCAATTTTTAAATGACATATTGTAAAGTGCTTCCATTCATATTGGAGTAACTGCAGAATGAGCGTAATATCCCAATAAATAAGCGATGCAGGTGTCACGGCAGGAAATATCTCATTTCAGGTTATTTATGCGACGGGAGACGTGAATTAACGCGCCTTCGACTACTTTAGGACCTATTGTATCTACAGTCAGCCACTCATCACAAGCCGTCAAATTTCCTCAAATGATATTCAACCTAATGTGTATGAGAGTACGATGAGAGTCGATTGAAGAAATTTGACAGTGTTGTATACTTTGATGTGTGGCTGTATGTATATAGTGACTTTAGTCGTATAAATGATATATTTAATTCAAATAAATTAAAACAGTAATTTTAAAGTAAATTATAATAATTTTAGGAGAGATATATACAGCGACCACTATTTACGTAACTAGCCAAAGGAAGGAAAAATATTTTTCTTTCAATTAGGTACCTATGTCTTCATAATATCTCTATATTACATTCCAGCTGACTAGAACAAGCTATGATGTTGAATTCAAGTGAGTAAGAGAGTTCAGGTTTGATTTAGAAAATAATCTTCGTAAGAAACTTAAGACGCCAACGCTATCGTCTTCTAGTACCAAATATTTATATTAAAAGAATCTCCTACTTCAAAACTAGAATATAAATCATAATTAAGTACTATGTGGCGCAATAATTCAAATTCTAAAATTCAAAAATATAATTCAAAGCGCGATCTAAACTTAACGATGGCAGCCTAGTTACCTGCTCCATCATTTCCGCGACGACCCTCCAAGGGTCACTAACCTTGACTTTCCCATCGAGACCCAACAACGATAAACAAATACCAAGTGTTTAAGCCTCGAACAAACGCCGGTTTAATCAGCCCTATTTTATTGTTCCTAAATGCAAAAATATCGTTTTGGGCCGGCCCTAACGTCGACATGAGCAAACAAAGGGGTGAGATGCCGAAATCTATGGCACGCGTACGGATCAACGTTTCAATACGCACTTATGTGGATGAGTTTAAAGATTAATTTTGAATAAAGATATTAGATCGTGCATCGAATAGTTGAAGGGCCAAGTTTTGGGAATTAAAACTTGAGATGATGATACCACTTTAGTCCTAAAAAATAAAAGTAAATTAAATATCATTTATTCTTACCAAATTAGAGGTCATATACAAAAATGATAATAATACATACTCATTTTCCAATCAAATTAAAGTCTGTAATTAAATAAATTTTAAATATGTTTATTTTGAATGATAATTAAAATATAGGTACATAAAAATTCAGAAGCGGTTGAAAGTTATAGTGAACGCTTTTACCTATCGCCTAGAGTCCGACAAAATTGTGTATCATATGAGACACCCCATCTCAGTATTTAAACATCCGGATTGATTCATTTTCATACTATCCTCATACATATTATATTCAGTCACTGGCTAATAATTTCTCGATATAATTAGCCGTACAAGTTTTGGTTTTAAAATCTTTACTACACCGCTTTTCCACTTCAGTAGCTGCTTTTTTATTCCTACAATGCTCTGGTATTTGCTGCTATTACCCTGACCTCAAAAAAATCTGCGTTAATTTTTAGTGCATACGTAACCATAACTTGGCCTTTATTTTAGGCGGCTTAAAAGTACATGGCGCGTCGGCCTCAATATAAGCTCGTATTTAGCGTTCTCTCTTAATCCTTTATTTACGGGGTTCGTCAGTCTAAATAATTTTCGCTCACAGACCAGCCGTTGGATTATGTCGAGCGGTAAAACATGGCGGCAGGTAGGAAGTTTCCGCTGCAGTTTGTGCAGAAAGAGGGATTATCAGTTGTTGAATAATGAACAACATTATTAAGAGGCTTGGTTATAGGTACAGTTATCTGTTTAGTCAATAAAATATACCTACAGGTATCTGAAAATTTTCTTTAAACAGCCGGCAAATTATTTGTGATGCCTAAAGTGTTGCAAATGTCCATTTGCGATGGTGATATCACTTACCATCATTTTCATTTGGACTGCGTAAATTACATACATGCTATTAGATAATAACATTAAAATAATTTAATTATGTATAAAAATCATTGGTATCTACGGATCACCTCGCGCTCGTCGGACTTGCACTTAACTGGTATTTTTTTTTTTGGTTGACCAAAAAAGTTTTCCCGAAGCTTCAAAGACTCAGATACCTATTTGTCATGCTTATTTTGTAAACTACTTGAATAGCAAAAATAGTGGCTCAAGTAGAAATCTCGAAAATAAATAAGACGTCGTTTTCCAGTATAATTTAATTTCTTACAATAAGTACGGAAATAGCGTAATTGATCTCGTTGAAAAAAAAGGCAACGTTCACAGGTCTATTATCATCGGCTTAGCTTCAATATTAACTAGATAATGGGCAGCCGTCGCGAACTTAAACGGCTATTTAGACGCTATTTGTAGGCAAGTACAATTGTACGACTTAAAGACTTAATAAAAGCTATTTTATACTGGGCACAAAATAAGGAGGGGGTATTAGCAAGTCGAGTAATTAATTCAATGACTAAACAGGCACTTACATCTTAACGTGCAATAGGCTCTTTGACAATGCGAAAAATAAAGTGTCAATTACTGTTAACAGCATATATTAAGAGTTAAAAAATGATTATTTATTAACGTAAGTTGAAAATAATGATTAATTTATTTAAAAATCTGTAAATAAAAACAGCAATTTTTAAACGTTTATCACGTGACACAAAACGCTCCTGAGTTTATCATGACGTCTCCTGCTTGTAAACTTCGTAGTTTCGTTTTTTGTTCACAACAAACAAATAGGCCAGCTGTCACAGATAATATCAAAGATCACTACGTTTACAGGCAAGTGACGTCACCGACCGCCATATTGTCAAAGTAGCGTTTTGGCACACTAGGTAAATATTGAATATTTAATTCGATATTTTTCAGCTAATATATACCTAGAATTAAAAAATACAACTTTTACTGGGTTCATTAGACTCTACTACTTATTATAAAATGGATTTTAAAAACCTGTCAAATAGCCTATTCCCAGTTGCGTCTAAAGCTGTCATAGTAGAGCCCTTGGTAGGTACGCTTAGACCGTGATTCAGGATTTGGGGAATCAGATAATTGAGACCAACTGAATTTTGGTTACACGTTTTCGAAACTATCCAAAACTGGCAGGTTTCCTCACGATGTTTCTCCTCACCGCCGAGCTAATGGTAGAAATACATTTGAAAGACATACATTTGAAATACAAATTGCTAAATACAATGCTGCTAAATTGGTGTATGGAATGCCAATTTACGGTAAATCATGATTCTGCAAAAAATCGTCAAAATAATAGTGTCCTCGGTAGCTTCGCGATTCGGTAGCATTTAACCGCTTATAGTCTTGGATTTACATACCACGTGAAAGCGCATTGAAGAAATACTTAACTATTTTATTTTAGACCGTAGGAGCCACAAGGCCTACGCTTCGGCATGAACGGGTTAGCTCGGCTGGTAGTAATACCACTGCCTCATAGAAAACCAGTGTGAAACCGGGCCTGCGCTGTTTTGCCGAGTGAGACGGTACGTAGGCCTTGAAAGTGAAAAGGAAATTCAAAAGTTGGTAGCGAAATTTGATGCCGCTGGTATTGCATGTAAAGCAATTGCCGCCACTCACGAACGCATAAGGGTGGCGGCAATCGCTTTATATCACGTGAACTGTCTGTTCCTCTGGTGGAAGATGAGTACACGGTTCACCTGATTACCAAATATTGTGATATTTCAATCTATGTATTATTTTCGAACTTAACCTTTCAGCAGTCATCGTAGGTATCAATTATAACTAAAAATAAGGCAATTTAGAAAAGCAAAAAGATCGATAGTCACTGAACACGGCGCGTCACGTCGCGCTCTATGGGGCGAATGAGGCAGGGCGCGCTCGCCGCTTGATTTATTCGCCGTGCGCCGCGCGCGCCGAAGGTGCCCTGTCGTAATTCGAACGTGCGCGTAAATCTTGTGATACACAAACGTGGCGTGGATGGATACGACACGTTAATATGAGAACGTTTGATCTATCGAGCCTGATTGAAGTGGTTAAAAGTCTAAAGCGCTACGTGCGTATTTTGATGCTCAACGCGCACTCGCTTTAGCGCTCTGGGCTCCTGTGTATGTGCACAACTGATTTACACACTGTACACAACTGATTTGGTCACTAGTTACCCCGCTATTTAATTGCCCGGGGGCAGCGCTTAAATTGCTACTCATTCCTAAGACTAAGTTTTTAGATCTACTGTATAGTCTTAGGAACGAGTAGCCATTTAAATACCACTTACTTACCGTCATGAGCATACTGCCAAAACGTGAATGCGACAACGTAGGAAAACTGTCTACTAGTCAAAGCCACTCATTGAACAATAAAAAAGAAAATGCAATTTCCCTAAAGGATCGTATATATGGAACGGGCATAATATTTCAAAACATTTTTTATTTATTTTCTAATTAGAACAATGAAGTGGCAGAAAACTTGCCATATGCGTAAGATTTGATATCATTGGAGCAGTCTTTTGGAGTGAACGCCCTGATTAGGCAAGCGTAATATACACATTACTTTGAATTTGACCTTATCTACCAGCAGGACTATAAAGATCATAAGATTATTTTATTTAAATATAGAAACACAAACAAAGGCTAAGTACGAAGGAAAGTTTTATTTAGTGAACTTTTCCCGAATTCCTATATCTTTGTTCACCCTTGCACACCCTGTCGTATTTGTAGGAAGCGACAATCCAGACTGATAAACTGTTTAATCCGCGCATTTTCAAAGAATTTAACCAAACACATGAATCTTTGTTTGCACTTATAAAGAATTCAGCAATATTACGCAGTAAGATAGGGCAGGCATCTTCTAGCAAGGGAAACGCGCGTCATCCTAGACCTCATCGTCACTCTACGACTGTTGTCAAATGTAGATAAATAAATTCATGAAACCTCAATAAACAAAATTATTTCATGCTTTTGGGCTTTTGAATTAGATAGGCAAACGTTGCCGGCCTTTTAGGAAGGTGTAGACTCGTTTCTTAGAATGTCAATAGCTTACAGTAGTACTTATAATGAAAATTGGTATCTTGTTAAAATTGTAAAACTGTGTTTTTGTAAGAAAGGTTTTACATTTCGTTACATTTACCAACAAACATCGGGCACCGTTGCTACGACGATATGCTACGACACATTGCTACGTGCTACGAGATTGTCACTTCGTCTACATACAAACATTTTCGGAGCCGAGATGTTTACAAAAGTAACAGTGGATGTATTTTTTTAAATACTTTTCTTAAATACATATTATAACACCCAAAAACCTAAAAACACAAATGTTCGTCACAGTAATGTTTGTCCACTACCTAAATACGCCATCAGGCCAGTCAAGTCACTTTGGCGTTAAAAAAACTAAACGCCATTTTCACTCTTTTCCAAGATCTCAAGACTAGAGATAATAATTATTCACTTCTGATTTGTAACAGTTTACGTTTATAGCCAGTTCTTTCCATCGCTGATTAAATTCTCCTTGCTTTACTATTTTGCTGTCACAATTACAAAAGTCAAGTACTAAATTATTCCCACCCCACTACTTAAATAGACCCTACTAAATAAGTCGTAAATTAAACAAAGCTGGTGAGCACAGCTAAGCATCTTTAATGAAGGCAAAAAGGTCAAGTTATTTGAACTTCAGGTAAGCTTGCGGCTAACTTAACTTTCAGTTTGTTCACAGGAGTCTTACCACTGCAGTTTAGTTGACTACAATTAAGTTTCATAAGTAAAAAGTGAGTTTGTTTTCAGCTAACAAGAGGATTACTCGTACAGTAGTCATATTATTATAATGATAAATGTCAGCCTATACTGTTACACTGCAAGGCATCCATCATAGAAATCAAGTCATCGCTACTATATTGGAATTAGGCTTAATCACCACGCTTGCCTACTGCGGATTGGTAATAACACACCCAAGCTATTTTCAAAAAAATTTAAACATACTTTTTGCCCAGCCATCTGTGTGACCACTTACCGAACACAAGTAACGTTTGATACGAATCAACAAGACCCACTAGGGTGTCCCTATATCCATCTACATTTATAGGTTGAAGTTTATGTTACAAAAAATCGAAACATAGTTTTTCGAATAGTACCCATGGATCACAGCCCGGTCTTTAAACCACCAGACCAACAAGGGAAAAGAAAAAACTATTAGTTTGTTTTGGCAAATAGTTACCAATCTTCAATAACAAAAGAAAATCAAAACTAAACAAGTACGCAATATTCCCACTTCTGTTCAGCACTTATCGTTATCGCTTCGCATTTACACCATCACTGAAAATAATATTATAAGGCGTTTACGTCTAAATCGACAAAAAATCCAAACGCAAGTGGAAACTCCCCTCTATTAAGGGGTGCCTGAACCTCCGCGCCACCTGCTGCTCGCAAGATGTGCACGAATCTACGCGATGTACTAAGACGGTTTTGCTTTTTGCCGTAATTTCTTTCGGATTATTTCACTATTATCGTAGGGGTGTCGTGCTTTTGCCATTTGTCACTTGATATTTAATATTTGAGGAAATTGTTGCTATATTTAACAGGGATGTGACTAATGACTTAATACATTTGGGAACGTAGATTTATAACTATAAAGTATTAAACCGGGAATTAACGCGACGTTATTTTTAAGTACATTGTATGTACTTACTGCTTGACGTTTCCTTAAAAATAAACGTCGCGTTAATTCCCGGTTTAATACTTTATAGTCATAATGCAACGCGAAAATTTAAAAAACTACGTATATTTATGTTGATAAAAGGATTTGGATGGCAAATAGTCTGGATTGTAACATTAAATAATCGTCTCTATTTTTTATATGATAGGTGGCAGGCGGGCAGACGGATCCCCTAATGGTAAGTGATTGCCGCCGCCTATAGTCACCGCAACACCAGTGGCCTTTGTTCATGACCATAAGTCTGCCACTCAAACCTCAGTAAGTACTCAATATCTTCATTGCATCCATAGTGTACGTACAGTAACCACGTCAAACCATTGCGTGTAATTAAATCAACCTTGCTTTATTTGAAATTGAGGTTTATTTATTATTTACCGTAAAGTTCAAAATTCAGTAATGAGAAAAACAGTACAAAATAATCTTAACATGCTTAAAGTAAATTCTGCAGCCAAAATACCTTAAGTAAAATTTCCGTAACGCTAAAAAAAGAAAAAAGCGAAACACGCCGCCCTTTCCTAACTTCATGTACGAAACAAACGCGTAGCGAGTGCAACTGCAATTTCCTAACCCTCTTCTCACGTAATGATACGGCCCGGAGACTTTTCACGTGTTGAAAAATGACTTCCGAATGCTAAAGCAGGTCTGGTGTTGCATTTGTGTGGCGCATGGGTTTGATTTCATTTTTTGCAAGCTTCCGACGATCATTTATTTATAGGTAGGTGAGTAGGTACCAGTATGTAGTGTAGGTAGCTGGCTACCTACACTACATACTGGTATGCAGAGGTTGAAAAAAGTAATAATGTTGTGTAGATTGATATCAATTATGGGATACAAAAACCAATGATAACAAATAGGATAATAAGGCAATATGTACAATATTTATAACGAGTCATATGAAATCAGCACATATCTTACTAATGTGATAATAATAGATTTTTTATACTAGAGGCGGCAAACGAGCTAAGCGGGTCACCTGCTGGTAAGTAATCACCGCTGCCCATGAACATCTGCGAGATCAGAGAGGTCGCTGATGCGTTGCCGGCCTTTTAAGAAGGAGTACGATCGTTTCTTGAAGGTCCCTAAGTCATAGCCGTCAGGAAATACTGGAATTTCATATAAAATAACGCAACTTAAAGCCTTTTTAATGGGATATTCCTGCAACAATAAAATTATTAAGTAGATATTTCATCATCATCATCATCATCATTTCAGCCAATAGACGTCCACTGCTGGACATAGGCCTCCCCCAAAGTTCTCCACACAGATCGGTCCTGTGCCACCCGCATCCAATGGACTCCCGCGACCTTTACCAGATCGTCGGTCCACCTGGTGGGAGGCCTGCCACGACTGCGGCCTCCTGCGCGTGGCCTCCACTCAAGGACCTTTCCACCCCAACGGCCGTCTGTTCTCCTCGCAATGTGCCCTGCCCATTGCCACTTCAGCCACGCAATTCTTTGGACTATGTCCGTGACCTTAAGGTCTAAGGATATTTCATACACTGGGCTAAATGAAACGGGTCGCCAGGAAATATTCATAAAAATGTAGGTACGTACAGCCACACATCAAAGTAAACAAAACTGTCAAATTCCTTCAATCGACTCTCATCTTACTGTCATACACATTAGGTTGAATATCAATTGAGGATATTTGACAGGTTATGGTAACCTGATGTGTGGCTGACTATACTTACTTCAGAGGCTTACGTAAGCCTCGTAATTATTAAAGTTTTATATAAAAATATTCACAATATTTGAATTTTTGTGAGAGGCCCTACAGGATGAATCTATGACCTGGTGAAGATACCAGGAATTCCTTGGATGTGGGCAGCAAAGCGGAACGATGAAAGGAAGGAAAGATATCCTAAGGCAAGACCTATGTCAAGCAATTAGTGTTTCTTGGCTGAAATGATGGCGATGATGCTGATAAACTTCCGACGATAGATACTCTTTACTTCTAAAGCATCATTTTAAATCATCTATGGCCATTAGTGTATCGTGCATGCTATAAAATATATTAATCATTATTATAATTTTATGGTGATTTGTTTAGCCACATTACCCTAGTAACAGTTGTACTAATTGATAACTACAAAATTCAATTTAGCTTGCATACGTAACATTGTGATATCATATGATAGCTAATTAATTTAAACTTGGTTGCGGTGCTCTGACAAATTAATGAAACGATTATTATCTATATGATTGCGTATAATATACGAGCTAACAATTTATTGCAGAGCAGTAATTTAGTGTGTGCTAAAATTGGACCAGACTAGGAAGAGACGCGATCATTAAGTAGTAAAGTATCAGCCTATATACTGTCCCACTGTAGCGCAAAGGCCTCCATAATAGAAATCAAGTCATTGCTACAATGATGGGATTAGGCTTAATCACCACGCTTGCCGCATTAGCGGATTGGTTGGAAATTCGAAACATACATATTAACTTAAACCACTAGTCCAACGGGGCGAAAACCAGGGTATATGAGTTAAGTTTTAGACTGGTAAGACTTCTCGCTCATTAACTCATTGGAAACTTTCTTTATCAGTCAGCAGGTGCACATCGACGTTAATCTTTGTCAAATTTCTTCAATAAATTCTCAACTGATGACCGGTTTTTTTGATCTGTAGCAAATCTAAATATTAATAGTAATAAAAGTAACCTATTGGTCATATATCGACAAAAAAATATTTTGAACGGTAGTTAGCTTAACCACTAGTCATAAATTGCCACTTTGACCATTGTTTCTAATAATTTGTCAAAGTTAACTATAGTCTATTAAACGAAAAGGTAAATACGAATCAAAAAACCGGCCCCTAATGGCAAATAGGATTATTTTGACAGATTATTAATTTTGATTTAGTAAGGTTAGTTCTATGTTTAATACTAAATAGCCTGGCCTAGCATTATAAAAATAATGCAAAACACGAAATACAAACTGAACACTTAAGTTATCTTAACTAGACTACTACGGTTAAAATACCCCGCAGGTCTAAATACACTGGCGAGCAATGCCGGAGGTGTTTCGCTCACCTCGATGCTAATAAAGTGAATTAGTTCAAGATAACACCCCACGTGCAGCAGAGTATCGAGTGGTGCGCTAACTGAGAGGTAATTATCGACTGATATTTCATCTTCATACGGACACAATGTAACAAAATTATTTTGCTAGCTTTGAGGGATATTTACGTTTCAATATAATAATATAGCAATCAATGTACAACAACACATTAAGATTCATAGACATTATGTATTTTTCTACTCTCACAATTTTAAAAATTTAATTTTTATTACAGTGCCACTTTATTCTGGCTGGCACTGTCTTACCCTTGTTTGATTCACCATACTTTTGCATTACATATTGCAAGCGACATTCATTGTTATAGCATAATATAACCATTGATTAAGATAACTCGTGCAATAAAAAGTATACACTTATCCAGGTGGTTGTTCCAATTTAATTGCAGAATAATTAATACAAACGGAAAGTACCTCAGTTCACTTGTGACCACACCGCTGACACCGCTGCTGTATTGTCAAAAAGTATATAAGTAATTCTGCATACTACTTACAATGTCGCGATAACCCAGTTTGGTGTGCGAAAATCCAAAGAACTTAAACATCAAATACAATCAGTGGCTGAAGTCGAATAACCGAGTATAATAGTTTACAAAAAATAAGCGGCTTAAAATCGAAAATGCGTTTACAAACAAATAATAAAAAGCGGAAGCCTCGTTGCAAAAGCCTTCAAATCCAAAAATCCCGTTTTAGTGCGCACTAGCTAACGTTTCTATTTCCGTTGCGAACACTGTGGGAAGAAACACCAGATAAAAATCTTAAATAAATAATTTTCATTTATAGAATAAAAATACAAATATGGAGGAAAACATGATCATGAAAATTACCTATCTTTTTAAACCCACACCTACACTTCCAAAGCTGAAATAGTATTTTTATCATTACAATAAGCATAAAAGGTCAACGATGAATACAAGTAATAATTAATTTTACAATATCGTCGAAATACTGTAATAAGACGTTCTACATTTTTATATTGTGTAAACATGTGATTTTATTAAACTTATTATCATGATCATGATGATAAAGAATAGATACTTGTAAACTTAAAAAGTGTGACGCTAACTGGAAATTGTGACGTATTTATGTATTAGCGTATCTTTTGTTCATAATCCAATAATTTAATAAAAGAAATCCTAACGCGCGTTACGGAATGAATAACCTAATACTTAGTTTATAAAAAATCTTAGAAGAAGAGATTTTTGTGGAATGAAAGATGATATTATAACAACATATGTGATGTCTTCGGATACATTTGTTTTCTAGTGTCAAAAAAAGCAAAGTAAAATGTTTGCCAATAAAATATAATTTTTGTCCAGAATTCATTCCACTAATCCTACTGTGCGCCGATTCGCCGATTGCACTGTCAATCACCGCCTCATGGGAAGCCGTGGGGACTATCACAAATCGTCATCAACGCTATACAACGTGCCTCTCTCTCGCACTTCACCGTCTAGACAGGGACAACATTCGCAACATGTTCAGTTAGTACCGGATATTTGTTCCGGATCTTATTTACTGCGCCAACAGCTCACTGAGGTGGAATTTCATTTTCATGTGCATGTTAATGTATGGATGTTAACATGTGTGATTGACGTCTTTACACCGGTAGGGTGCGTTGTACTTGAAGTGCTATTAAGTTCAGGGGAGATGTTGTGATCGTGCCAAAGTATAATAAATAAGAGATACGCTCGTATAAACCTAGTATAAACTTCTTATGACAAAAAGATACATATTTTTAAACGAGTTACATAAAAATATAATATTATTACTACATAATTATGGTATTCCTATGAATCAGTGTTGACTTTACTGATTTGTCATCGGACAATAGGCAAACTTGATGCCAAGAGGTATTCATAAAAATAGGCATAAATCCTTTTATGAATTTCTTTTAAATAAATCATCAAGAATAATAAGTTTAAGAGTAGTGGTTTAAGACGATGTAATGAAACACTGTTTATCGATACTCCCTGTATGACAAAAGTAATAACTAGTATTATACTAAGTAATACAAAACTATGTATGGAAAGACAATATTTTGAATAAAAGGAATGTGAAAACCTACGTTAAACATCAGTGTCCGTGAGGGGACGCAACTTTTACGTTTCCCAAAAGGGTCCCTTTGATACTTCTGCCGTTCTATAGAGCTCAGCATGAATATTTGCTGTACATTGGCCGATGGGTTCCAATTAGGGGTACTGTGGTGGACGAATAACTTGGAACAAAAACCCCTGGTCCAATCAGTCCTGACGAATGCTTCTCTTTTTTGGTCGGGGTTCGATTTCTTCGGTGCGTCGTGATGGAACATTTTTGCACACTGTCCATTTTTCCCTGGCTTGTAAGATCTATTCCGAATGAAGGATTGAGTAATTCAAACTTTGTGTGCAATAAATCTTAATTCTAACTTAACTTATAAGTTTAATTATGTCTGCTTATAAATTCTGTAGGTAAGACTTTATAGCTCCTGCCGGACAAATTTTATATATACTTCATAACAATATTGCTTCCCATTAAAAGGAAAATATAAGGAAATAAATAATACTGCAATATTTTTTACAATCCGAAAAAAAATTTAACTAATTATAAAAAGTGAGCACAATGTAGGTACTACATATTACAAATATTATTGATTTAAGTCGTTTTTGTGTGCGAAATTTGGAATCATAATATACCTACTTACATTTTTGGTAGTTCTATATTATTGCAATATCTACAAGTATAACTAGTTTTATTAGAAATACTGAACTGTATTATTTATACCTATAGACAATATATTTAACCGATTTCAAAACCCAAAAGGGTGTTTTAATCAATTTTATCTTTTTTTTATTGAAATTCCATGCTTAGGTTTTCTACTGACATGCCACTCTGTTAAATTTCCTGCGCCATATTGATTGTCTTAAAAATAACAAAGCTACGCTTTATAACCTCGTACATAAATCCTAGTTCGAAAAATAATAAGTCATCTCATAAACAAACCTTACACCAAAGATCTAACGAGGAAAAAACATGCAAAATTTCCCGTTTGAATATTTCACAAGCACGTAAAGTTGGAAAGAAAATAAAAGTGGCCAGTTGCATTGGGTAACTAAAGAAGTTTATTTTCTTCGGCAAACAGTGGTTAACTGCGCAATCAGGCTTCGTCATTTTACAGGCTTGTTAGGGTAGTTGGAGCGTTTACGGAGTTCGCTAGAAATTAATTCATGTTAAGTAAAGGCTCGTGTAGACTACGGCTTAGGTGCAAACATAGGGGAGACATGAACTACCTGCCGACTATATTAAATGACTAGTGGCCCGGGCCCGACTTTCCGAAACGAAACAAAACGAATTTTGGAATAGGTATTTGTTTTTTTTCAATTCACACAAAATCTTATACATTGACTCACTCCGTACTAAATAGTTTTATTCCACTTTGCATCAATAGCTGGCGCTAGGCGTCGATTGCATCACGCTAGTGTTTCGCCCTTTCGCTTTGTTGTTATTATGGAATGTAACTCAGGTGGAGTGTCACCCAGTTTTCTGTTAGGCTGAGGTATTCATTACATGCCGAAGAGCCATTATTATTATGTGGCTAGGTTACCATTATCTAATCTAATAGGGGTGAATCACATAATCAACTCCGTGGCTTATGAATCAAAAAGTCAAAACGTGTGTGCGATGTAATCGACTGCAAGATTAGAGCGAAAAAGATCGGTGCAGCATGAAGGTCGCTTACGTAGTGGAAAGAAGTGAAATATTCATCATCATCATCAGCCCGTTGTAATCCACTGCTGGACATAGGTTTCTCCAAATGCTCGCCACTTTGATTGATCTTCGGCTACTCGCATCCAGCTTCCAGCCAAGCCCTCTTGCGCAGATCGTCACTCCATCTGGCCTGAGGTCGTCCTACACTAAGTTTACCAAGACGCAGTCTACACGCGGAGAGAAATATTGAATTATTAAAAATAATATTCAGTATTCATTGAACAATTAAAATAGTATGTCTGTGGTTGCAAGTGGATGAGTGAGTCACTAGTTTAAAATGGGGCCATCGCGTCGAGTATCATTATATAAGTGTTGTACAAAGTAAGATAACAAGATTAAATAACAAGATTAATTCAAGATGACGCATTATTATTCTACCATAATAATGAGGGTACAACGTTGTGATTTAGCTGTTTTAGAGCATTCTACGTTGCGTTTATACAAACGCAGAAGTATCATTATATTAAATTCTTTATGTATTAAGTTAATATTTGACAATGCGGCTTTTTACGCGTATTTCTATTATTTTCCATTTATTAATAACCAGACATCTCAAATCTTAAAGATTTTATTAATTACATGTAATAATGTTATGGTGGGTGCTATACCTACATAATGTATTTAGGTACTTATTATGAGTATATTTGTAATCCTCTGTTGTCTGATATCTGTAACACATAGTCCGGAGCCAGGTCAATGTTTGAGATGTTGTGTGTGTTGTATGTGAATGTTAAAGTGTATGCCAGCTTTAAACATAGTCATGCATATGGCATCAATATAACATTTTGCCTTGGCCGATGCCGTTTTAACCGCGGTCAATAAAGTTTTATGGAGCAGGCAAGTCGTGGCTATATTTGCGTGGTGATGGGACTTTTGCGGGATTTTGGTTGATTATGATATTAAACTTACTATATAAATTTCAATATTGGGTTAATGTTGTTTTTTAACTGGATTGGCAGAAAGATTATCCAGTAATCATTTATATTACCTACATTTATTCATCTTTATGTATTTCAAAATATTTGGCATAGTTCAGACAGCCACACATCAGGTTACCACAACCTGTCAAATTTCCTCAATTGATATTCAACCTAATGTGTATGACAGTAAGATGACAGTCCATTGAAGAAATTTGACAGTTTTGTATACTTTGATGTGTGGCTGTACGTACATTATTTCATAATATTGTGCAATAAACAAGTTTGGGTAGCTTCAACGTAGATGAACAAAATCCTTCCAAAGCTAAACTTGACTCAGAAATATCATGTGTGTTAACTGAAGACGAGTAAGAACCAAGATAGCACGTTCAACAGATTTAGGAGAGGCTTACGTACAACCATGGCCTCATGACATATTTTTATGGTATCAGTAACCAATAAATTTTAAGCAATATTCTATAATTTAGTACTTACATAACCGTATGAATATTAATGTATATTCTTACGCGACATACAGTAAAATAAACACAGTTGCCAGAACCAGGCCTGTCCCACTCCGCGTGTAGGTATCGAACTTGCAAGTACATGCGGCGTCCCCTCCGGAGGGGCAAATTAGTAGAAAATCACGAACGAGCGGCGACGCACGCGCGACAGTTGCTTGCGATAGAAAGAGAACTGCACTTCTAGGTATGAATAATGGTAGGCATTGAACGCTGGGCGGTCGAAATTTCAACGTTATGTTATGGTAGCCTGAGTCTTCATTTCCATAAACGGTTTTTAGGAGTGGGCTTTCTGTACATGTACTATTAAGTATTCTGTGCCAGAACGAGCAAATATTATCCGAGAGGCGAGCCAAATGTCATCCCAGACTTCAAGAGCCCTTATGAGGGATTCTGACCACCGCCATTTAAAATTCCTTACGCGCAGACCGAAGTATTTAATTTTGCACACTCACGTTGCTTAATTTTTAATGCTGCTTCCTACTTTTACGACTTCCAAGGGGTTAGGTGCGGGTCGTATTATACCTCTTTACATATATTTCCGCTCCAAGCCAAATAAGGAGGATTTGCGTTAGAAATTTATGGGATAATATTTGCATTTTAATTTAATAGCATTTTGAAAAGTTATGGGTTTTTGCGATTCCTGGTTTTATGGACAAATATAGTAAATATAGTAGCCTAAGTGCATATTTATACAGGATGTAACGGTAGACTTACATTTTGTTAACCATCACTTTAAACTACATACAATCTCCAACGTTTAACTCACGTTTATTCTAAAACTTTTGATAATTCTTATAAATTCTTGTTAATAACAAACACAACTTTCAATAATCCCTTTGATACGTCTAAGACGTATCTATTATTTTCTATTATTTTAAATTATTTGATAGGTAGCAAACAATTAGGGTCACCTGATGATAAACGAACGCCGCCGCCCATAGACAACCGCCTAGTCAAGTCGCAAGTGAGCTGCCAACATTTTAACCTCCTTTTTTCTCCCCTTACAATGTTGTCAGAAAACAGATAAATTCGTAAATAATATTAGGGTAAGGCAAATAAAACGCAAATATGATAATGGTTGTAGACGAAGCCATAATAATGTGAATACACTTATACTGGCGAGAAAATCGCAAAATTTTATTACTTCGCCACCCCGACACTCTAAGAATATTACAATAAAACCGCCAAAATCCATTACACGACTTATAAAAAGCACCTGAGAATGACGATCGAAGACAAGTTAGAACCGAAGGAACCCAGTGAATACGGGTTTTACCAGCCAGTGGCGACATAAAAGTCATCGTAAACGCGACTGAGGTTATCGCAGTTGCTCTGGTGATGTTCAAACACAACACTAAAAACTGCAAGACTTTTTTGTACATCAGTGGGCCTATTTACAATAGTGTTCCTTTATTTATGCGTGTCTTTTTACAGAAAGTAGATTTATTAAGTCTATGTGTAATGTAAGGTCTAAATACGAAACGTGTAAGTAAATTTGCCAATAGTTTTCAAATTAAATTAAATTGAAACAACATCACATACATTGTCCTGGTCCCA
This sequence comes from Cnaphalocrocis medinalis, assembly GCA_014851415.1. NCBI lineage: Eukaryota > Metazoa > Arthropoda > Insecta > Lepidoptera > Crambidae > Cnaphalocrocis > Cnaphalocrocis medinalis. Next base: position 11,971,331 of record CM026278.1, read on the forward strand.
AACTAAAGCTTTCTCTTGTGCTATGGAAACCAGAAACAACGAAGGAACCGCAAACAATCAACGACCTATGACCTTGACCCACCTAGATTCAATTCATAACTTATTATTTATTTTTTTTAACGCGAGTAATTTTTAAGCACATATTATGGTTTTAACTTACTGCTTGCTGTTATAATGCAACGCGAAAATTTAAAGAACTATTTCAAATCATCTTGTTAAATTAGACTTTGCTATTGCAATTGTCATTTAAAGCCCATATAATCATACGGTAATAATCAAGGTTCACACTGCATCGCATACATTGATCTGACTCCGTATTAAGTAGCTTAAACACTTGGGTTATCGGGAGATAGAGATATTACAAATATAATACATACCTTAAATTCAAATATTACACCCAGACCACTGAACAAACACAAGTACTCATCATACGAATATTTGTCCGGGTTTTGGATCAAACCCCGACTGCAGCATGAGGCAGGGTAGTGGACCAAATGCGCCATTGACCCAATCATAAATAGTATCGAACTATCTTTAATAATCTTACTGCCGCACTCAGAGACGTTAATCAAACCATAACTGTCACTTTAGTAAAAATATTGAATTTTAACTTAATTGACATAAAAACTATCCTAAAATTAAGATATAGCATCAAGTCTAGCTAGTTCCGTAGAAAATGCAAGAAAAATATTTGGACAACACTAAGTCGTTGTCAACACTAAGCATTCTGCGATACAGTTGCGTTATTTAAAAGCCTCGGCTTTTTCATCGTGAAAATTATGACAGATGAAATCCGAAGAGTGAGAAGATTTCGTGACGGCGACGCGGTGAATCCCTTGAGCCTTGGCGGGCGTATCGTTTGGCCCTCCCTCCCTCCGCCGTTTCGCTTTTCTTTGCAACGTTGCCAGATGGTTACTCTTAAAATATTTTAGGTGACTTTGGACATCATAATGTAACTTATTTCTGTAGTGATAACGCACCAAATAACTTCTTTAGGCACGTCGGGCGTGCTTATCATGACATTTCTGAAGCTCTGACAGGTCTAATTTTATTTTCTTTGCAACTTTGCCAGATGGTTACTCTTAAAATATTTTAGGTGACTTTGGACATTATAATGTAACTTTTTTTATAATGATAACGCACCATATAACTTCTTTGGCACGCCCAAAGCCTTATCACTTACATTTGACACATATCTTATTCTTAATTGACATTCAATTTTCAGAACTATAGTGACTACAATTTTATACTTTTTTTTAAACGGTACAGCAAAAAAAAAAGTTAGTTTGTTGATCCTTCATTGGGTAGATTTTGTTCATGTTTCTTTGAAGTATTCGAAGTTTGCTAAACCTGCGGCAAAACAGTCATCCATCAGTAATTTATCACCCAAACTCAAAGATTACTTTTCGCGCAAAAAGTATTTTACAAAATAAGGGTAGCAACACTGCTTTTTTCACTCTCGCGATTGCGTTACGTTTTTACGATTGATAGCTTGTCGCGGAAAGTTTAAAGAAATCCTCATTAGTATTAGCATTTATATCGAATTTCATGAGACTCCAATCCGTGATACATTTACATCAAACGTTCTGAATTTGTTACAAAGAATTTGCTTATTTCGTTTCCTACATTACCATAGTGACTCGTACAAAATTTATGTTCTGTACTTTTCTTGAGATAGAAGAACCAAAAATATGTATAGTAAGTAAATTTAAAAAACTGCTGATGATTATGGTCTTAACACTTTAATAAGTGGTTTTATTGAAGACTGAAATTATTATAATATGTAATCATCAAATATAATCAAATTTGATTATGTAACATTTACGATATACCCATCACATAGTAATTTATGATATGATCGGATTTAGGTATGCAATTGTTGACGAAATCTTAATTTGAAAAGTCAAGTTATAGATAGGTAGCTATATTAGCCGATTATGGTTTGATAGGTCTATGCCTATCAGACCATAATCGGCTAATATTCGTTCTATTCGTTGATTCAGATAACCAATTTTGGTCTGATAAGTCTATCTATACCTATCAGACCAAAATCGGTTATCTGAATCAACGAATAGCACCAATGCTGAAATAATGCGACTAACTATTTAATTGTACACATTCCCACTTGCAATAAAAACCAAAGTGTCAGAATGCTAGTCACCAAAGTAAGGCATAGTCGAAAATTAAAACATAATACAATGGACATAATAGATGGGACATAATACAATGGACATACATACACAATAAACTACTTGTAAAATTAAAAATTACAATAACATGTCAATAAATAGTTAAAACGAAAATAATAAATAGTCAAACATTCATAGTATAATGAGTGAACAAAAGTTTTCCAAAAATTTTAAAGAATAGGCATACAAAGTAAAGTACAAATTAATACGCAAATCGAACATAAATTGTACAATGGGATCCATTATATTATATTCCTGAACATTTCTAAGTAATTTTCTTGTCTAAACTACTCGAACTCGCGTTTTGATGATGTTCTCAAAATCAGAATTTCCAAGATTTCACCGTCGCCCCACCTCGCGATAACAATATCAGCAGAACACGAAAGACAAATAGAGGCACGCAGATGAAATAATGCTAAATAAGCAATATGTAAAGTGTTGGAGGAGGAGTAGCAGAATCAATATAGGCCTGAGTGCTAAGGCAAGAGAGAAAGCGATTATAGCCAAGATCTATCTTTACAACAACACAATGTTGCAGGGCGGAAAACTTCTTCGAAAATATTTTTATTTTATCTTTCATTTTTTGTATATAATGTTTATTTTTTCTTTTAAATTGTATATTTTAAGTTTTGTTACTGTTAGTTAGGATAGTTTTAAAATACAACATTCGTATGTAGAATTAGAAAGTCGCGTCACTTCTTGTCCTATCTGTTGTTGGTATAAAACATTTTTCGCTTGGTGATTTCAGATTAAATGTATCTACTACAATAGTTTATGTAAAGATCATTAAACATATCCTAATGTTATATCTTCAGTCATAACCTGAGCAAGAACATTTTCAATGTGTCTTTAGTTAGTTTCAGTTTTATACCCTAATGTAATTAAATGCATGATTATTTTTTCTAAGTACGTAAGGCATATTTTCTTAATAATTATAATATCCTACATCCCTTGATCGTCCAATATGTGCGATTCTTGATATCCTCGGAACGCCATGGCTTCATCGTCCGCTAACGCCTCCGGCCTCCACCTCCGCTAAATCCGGCTCGAAGGACCAATTTGTTAGGGTCCTAACTAAAGGACTACGACATAAAATGGACTGTATAAATTCTTAGGTTTAATCTGGGTTTAAAGAGCGATGCGCCTACTGCCTAGCTCGTCAGATCGCGGAGTGTGAGGCTGTAGCCGATGCGTAGGCGCCGCGCGTCCCCGCGCGCTCCCCGCAGTCCCCGCAGCGCGTTGGTAGAGATGATGTTAGCTGAGGGTCGCAGATTCGACCGCTCGCGCGCCAACATCCCTGAACTCAGCACAATCGCAATCCTCCCCTACCTTAGACCAACCCTAAAGGTTAGGTTAAGGGTAAAGGAACAAACAGCTCCAGGGTAAGTAAATACGCTGACGAAGCCGGGTACACCTCACCGCTTAGAGCCAGATCCGACGTTTTTATCTGTCACCGGCAGCGGAGGGACATCGTTTTACTGATCCTTTTGATAATGTTGACAGAGAGAATGTAGTTTACTTATTTGTCGGTTCACCCGTTCGCGTATTTATTTTTAATCTGCAAGTTTACTTGCGGGCTTTTTGTGTGTTCTCACGAAGTTTTTCTTGCTTTAATGTAACGGGTCTTTTCATCGGATACCTATTGACAAGACAGAAATAAGTAAAAGAAAAACATTACATTACAGATGTAGCGAGAAATGTCTTCAAAGATCTTCCAGTATTTTGAAATATACCTATTTGGAATAAAAATTAGGTATTTCAAAAGGAGGATATTTCACTTTGATATCAATCATTAGTGCGAAATCACGTAACATTGAATAAGCGATACAGCAGCACTTAACGTCCTGGACCATGTGCGTATAATAAAAAAAGTTAAAAAGTCAAGTTACTTCAATTAGATTTTTTGAGTCTCTGAGTAAAATGTGTTTCTTATTGCAGAGGTACATTTAGGTACTTAGATATACCTAGGTTTTTTGTTAAAATATTTTTTCAACAAACATCGTTTTATGGTAGGTACACTCTACTTATAAAACTGATGGAATCTAATTCAAAGATATCGGGTCTTTTCAAGTATCTTTCAGTTATAACTTATAATATAAGATAACATTATCGAAAATCAATGATTGCGATTGAATAATGATTTACACGAGGTTCCAGTAGAGATAAGAAATAATAGTTATTAAAGTGGTATTTGTATGTAACTAGGGTATCTTTTAGAGATTAATTTTCCATGACCAACATAAGCGTAAGTACAAGCATCTTAATGAATATTTTTGCTAACACTTGAGTACCTAAATGTAAACAAGCAAACGGACAGTGGCATTGTCATACTTGTACGATCAAAATTGTTTTTTGTACTATTAAGTTTTTGTATATAATTACGTGCTAAGATAAGAGCTTATAGCTTAACACAGACTCAAGACAGCTTTACATCAGGTGATCTCGTTATAACATCGAATCTAGCTATTAGTTCTAAGCCTTACAAAATTAATATAACGCAGCTGAACCGTATTCAGCACCCCTAACCTAATTCAGGCTGTCATCGAACAGGGAGGGCGCTGCCATCTACAAGCGCTCTCAGCTGACACAGCATGTAGTGTCTGCCTTCAATAATCCCCCAAGCATTATAATCGAGAGCCTGCGTTCTAGTGACGTGCGTTGAGTTAAATCTGCAAAAAGATTAGTAACTTTTACTAACCTACTTTTTTTGGAATGGAATTATTTTGAACTTTCCTTCAACTTGGGAGGGTGCAGCCGTTACAAGAAGTCTCAGCTGACACAGCATGTAGTGTCTGCCTTCAATAATCCCCCAAGCATTATAATCGAGAGCCTTTCTAGTGACGTGCGTTGAGTCAAATCTGCCAAAAGATTTAATAAGTCATTTAAAATGTTTTTTTTTTGGGATGGAATGATTTTGAACTTTCTTCAACTAGGGAGGGTGCAGCCGGTACAAAGAGTCTCAGCTGACACAGCATGTAGTATCTATCTTCAATAATCTCCCAAACATTATAAGAGAGCCTGCGTTGTAGTGATATGCATTGAGTTAAATATGCCACAAGATTTATTAAGTAATTTTAAAATTTATCTGGATTTTTTTTGACTGACCACAGAGGGTGCATCCATTACAAGCGCTTTCAGCTAACACAACATGGTGTCTGTCTGCAATAATCCCCTTAGCAATGTAATCGAGAGCCTGCCTTTATTGTAGTGTTTGTTCCTTAGCCAATTTTTTCCGCTTTAGTCAAATCTGCTACATTAGTTATTTGACAATACCATCACTTAAATACGTATACCATTGAATTATTTGACGGTCTACAACACCGATGTCTTCTTTAAAATTATCTTATAAAACATCGGTTGTTAGGTGTATTAATATCTATTTACGTAATTAGTGAGTGTTACTTCGAAGAACCAGATAAGTACCCATAACTAAATAGGTATACTATTTTCAGATAAGGTCGATCTATGCGATATTTATTTCATTTATTGTTTTGGATGTCACTCGAATCAGTGAGTGAATTTAGTTGCATCACTAGTTGGCCACTGGTCCGCTCTATCGGAAAAACGTTGGGGCAGGTCGATTAACTAGACAAGTGTTTACCAAAAAGGGGGATTTACTACGCTAGAAATGTGATGCATTGTGCACACTAAAGCCAGCACATATACTGCGCAGTAGTTTCCTATCGATCGAAATTGGTATCCTGTTTCGGAACTTGTAACCAGGAATCAGAATAGTTAGATAATTTTTTAACAATTCTTAATAGGATATTACATGGAGCTGTTAATACCGCCGAATTTAAATTCAGTTAATTCCTAGGCCTGGGATTTTTATACCATGATCCAGTATTTGTTAATTCTAGTTATTACAATCAAATGACTATCTTCTGATCATCACAAATTGTAAATCAGGAAAACCAGATGGTCATGGTTAAAGTTTGTTTTTATTACTACCAATTTTATCGTTAATTAAACATATTAAATTGATATTATAATTCTCGAGTAGGTATCTTTATAATATAAGTACGGATATTGGAGCTGATATCTTTATAGATAAGATACCTACTAGCGGGACTTCACCTGTTTCGCCGTTTATGTATTTTAATGATACAAAATACCATAGACATACAAAAAGAAAGTGATATTGTCTGAAAGTACCTAATTTTTGACATGATCCATTCACTCACGTTCTCAGCGTGGCAATGTTTGGTATAATTAATAAAACTCAACTAGATGGCATACTATTAGAATGCGGTTCATATTCAACGTCATTAAAAAAATTAATAATAATACCGTGATATAAATTAAATACCAATCACCGTGTTGATGGACCTCAGTTCTTCTATTCGCCATCTAGCGGACTTTTTACACGCGACAGCCCGTAATTCTTATATAAGTAATAGAGTTTAAAAATTTATTTAATTTTAAACAATACCAGCGCTAGAGGACAAACAAACCTACCACCTAGTTTGCACCGGGCTGCGGTCGAAACGTCTGGGGGAAAGAATTTTCATTAGCGTGCTGACCACCGCACCCACGTCGCCCCGTGTCACAGCCCTTACCGCTTACCGCCCTTGAGGACACTCCCTAAGGAGGCGAGAAAACGAGGGTCAACGACCTTAGTCTATTTACTTCAACCCTACCGGCTGGTAGGATCGCCAAAACAGAGTCTGAACTATAAAGTGGTCACGGCTGTTGTAACGCAGTCGAAACGTCAAGCATTAAGTTCTAGAATGTACTAAACGATCTATTTTATGATCTACGATAACGTACTGTAAATATTTATTAGACAAAATACTATACGAGTAGATACGCGTTTAGTACCGTTTATATTTTATTTATTATTTGTCACACAAAACAGAGATACAGTGGTTTCATTACAGGGAGAGCATTGCTAATTTAAAGTAACTTTAGGCCTGTAACCTCCACTAGCATGTGTGAACGCATGGACATACTAACATCGAAACATCCAAAAAAAACCGGCCAAGTGCGAGTCGGGCTCGCGCACAAAGGGTTCCGTAGCAGCAAATATAATAAACTTATTATTGATCTATCCTTATAAGGTTCAGCCATCGTTTCAGTGTAAGCACAATAACTTAACCAAAAATTACAGTTAAATCAACCTATCTCAAAAACTATAAGAGATACTTTGAATCAAACCAAAAATCGTTGAAAGAGTTAATTAGCATGCATCACCTCTATTTTTTTTAGAATTTATACCCCGTAGTTATAAAATAGAGGGGGGGGGACATACTTTTTACGACTTGAGAGCTGATATCTCAAAAACCGTTCACTTTAAGAACAAATGTTTTTTAGAAAACTTATATCATTTTAAAAGACCTTTCCATTGATACCCCACACGGGTATGTACATCGACAAAAAAATTTCATCCCTCAGTTACATGTATGGGGGGCCCCCCCCCCAATTCTTTTTTTTACTAATTTAGTGTCATATTTTTGTAGCGGTTCATACAACACATATTCCCATCAAATTTCATCACTGTAGTACTTATAGTTTCCCGAGTAAATCGGCTGTGACAGACGGACAGACGGACAGACGGAATGACGAAAACTATAAGGGTTCCGTTTTTGCCATTTTGGCTACGGAACCCTAATAAAAAAGGCAGTCATGAACATTAAAACTTAAACGAATATAGATTCAACCATTCAAAAATAGATATTATTACATTTCCATTTCCATGTAATGTATTGGTTACTAGTAGGCCTCGCTAAAATCATTTTGATGGCTAATCAAAATAGTTTTGGTATGTAAGTAGACGCCCTAAAATGTATGTATCTTCTTTCATTAAAGACTTGGAATAGGCTACAAATAATAGCTACTAGTATACGTTATTGCTTTGACAATCACATTCAAACAATAAATTAAGATGCACATCTAAAAGACGAATCTATATACGAAACAAAGAAAATTACACAAAGGAAATCTCGCAATATCCCATAACTTTTACTGATTTCTATCCAAATAACTGCAGTCAAATTCTTTATTTCGCATAGACGTTGTTTGGCTAATAGTGGCTCACTTTTATAGCCCCATAGGCAATTTTAATGCATACTAATCCTGTTTATGTTAGTTCCTGCAATTGGAATAGGCTCGTTTATGAGCCGTCTCATGTCCTTCTGGATCATATAATTGCAGTGTAATCAAGGAGGCTGTTGTTTCATGACAAATTGCCTTTGTTGTTGAACGCTGGGTATTGCGCTTAGAGATCTTTTCAATGTGTGAGAAACTACTAACTATAATTATTTACATTATATTAATGAACAAAGATCGCGAAGATATCGTTGAGTTTAGTGCCGATTATATCAATTATGTGTACGGTTATGGCTATGCTTCGTGCACAGTAGGGACGCCAATGCTAAAAAAACTCTTTAGAGTACACTCAAGTATGTTTTTACAATTTTTGTAGAGGTTTTTTAAGTATACCACTGCGTATAACAGACACAATGAAAATTATTGCTACAAGTAGCCACTTTGGACAAAAATTTGATTACAGTTTAGGTTAAATCTATACTCTAGGAAGATAACTCTAAAAAAAATTTTATGCATCTCGTTAGGACAGCACGCCAGAGAGGGTTATGGAATACTTAAATGTATCTTTAAAAGTAAATGCCAAAAATTATTTATAATAAAAAAAACACATTATATAAAAATATTAAATTCATAAATGGTAGTGTGTGGTCATAAATACTGGTTTTTATGTTATCATGACATTAATGAAATGGGTATTTGTTTCAGCACCTTATCGTATCGCACCTTATTATACCGTCTGCAGCCGCCTGTAACTTAAAAAATCTTATTCGTCCTTATCCTTACTGCTATTTATGAATGCGAAAGTAACTCTGTCTGTTTGTTACTGGCGTGATACGCCAAAACTAGGTACTGAACGGATTTAAATGAAAATTGGTATACAGAAGGTCTACCCTTAGGAAGACATAGACTACTTTTTATTACGAAAGGGGGGTCAAAAGGGGGGCGTGCGGATGAAGTCGCAGGTAACAGCTAGTATTATATAATTTCGGCCTCTCTTACAAAAATGGCCGACTACGAAAAAGTGATTAAAATTCAATTTCATACTACGAACAAAATCTATCTCCCACGTAGCATAAACACGGAGTTTCGTAGTAAACAGTATCCTGTAGTCCGTAGCACGATAGAACAACTTGGTGTACCGTTGGTAAACACCGGTGTTGGGAAACCAAACAATAATGTGCTTTGGATATTCTGTAACTTGTTTTTAGAATTAATTTAACTTTGCTGTTGAGATCCTCTTATTTATTTTAGAAAACTATAACGAAAATGTAGCTTAAATCTTTTAGCAAGTCTACCTGCGACTGAAAACACAAGTCGCCTAGTATCTTCTATGGTACTTAATTTATTTAAGACAATAAAAAAAAACTTCGTAAAAAATAAAACTACTCTCTGTTCTATTATTTTTCTATAGTTTTTGATGTTGTAGGTAAGGGGACATCTATAGTATTTATAAAGAGATAACTTCTATGGACAACGAAAAGGCTTATAGGTAAACCGAAAACACGAAACGCTTGTGCGATGTAATTGAGCACAGCGCCATCTATTGGTCCAATTCTGACTTACGTTCCCGAAGCGAAGTGAGGGCGGGCCACTATATATATATACTAGGACATGGTTTCATGAATGAATCATCGCTAACCCTTTTACACGAGCCGAACGTCCGTATTTGTGTTGGTGCGAGAATCGAATCTGCGACCTTTGCGTCTCAACCGGTACAGGTAGAGTGTGACTCAAGGCTCAAAGAACATCGGTCTGATTAGACTTAACAATTACCTACCCTTGATAAAAAAATATGACAATATAGCTGCTTTAAAGGACATTTAAATAAAAATATTTTTTACATTAAGTTAAAGCGGAGTATCCATAAAATCAGTGTCAAACCAAGCTTAAATCTTACTGTTTTTTGGCGAATAGACTGTAGTGCAAACCTTATTTTTAAATTATTTATCTATGCTTTTCGAGGGTGTCAAATACAATGTACTCTGTGGTCAAATGGTTGTCATCTGATTACGAGTAGTATCAAATTGTTTGTATTTAATTTAACGTACTTAATTAGTTTTTTGTGGTTTTTGTTTCCGTTTACAAGTATAGTCTCATACATCGCGATTTACCACATCATGTAAGTGACTACTGGTGTGACAGCTAATCAAATAACGATTTATTATAGTAATTTCTTAGTGACGTAGATAGGTACTTCTATTCTACCCTCTAAACAAAACATCCGTAATATAAGAAATTCCCGCTTTTATAAGAAAACAGTGATGCTGTTTTAGATTATTTACTTAATGAGCAATCCATTGATACCTAAGTCGTTAAGGGTAGCGGAGCTTTAGTTCAAGTCACCACTTCTATGAAAACCGCCGATATTCTTTTATTTATTTCATGGAAAAAAAACAGCATTTGCAGTAGAAAGTACGATAGAATGCAGGTTTCGCTAATAGATGTTTATACAATTCCAAATTGTTATAACATAATTATTGTAAGTTGTTAGTGTTACCCATACATTTCGAAGGAATGGTGCCTGGACAAGGGTGAAAAAACATTACCAAATTCTAATCCTTATATTCTAATAATTAATGAAAAAAGATCAGAACCCCAAGCTCAACAATACTCGTTTGTGCCTTAAATTCGACCAAACCCGACTGCGTATATCTAGTCTGGCCGGGATTCAATTTAGCGAATAACTTCAAAAATTCCGGCCACAGCATCCATGGTCCATCAAATGCCAGTCGGTGCTTTACTAGTGCATTCATTCCTCTGGATGCGTACGAATGGGTAAAATACTGTTTGATTTTTGTAGACTCAGTACGGGAGCCAGTGAGTAATTAGTTACTTTTATTTGATGGGATAGATGGCGGTAAAGCAAACTGATGCCCTGAATTGGGTATTTGACTATCTCGATTTAGTAAAAAATATTGATACTCTATTAAAATATTGGTAAATAACAACCTAATGGCCAACATTTTCAGTTAAAAATGTATCGTCTAGCTGTTTTGTGAGCATTCAAGTTTCATAGGCAAGTCCATTTTTTTAAGTATAAAATTAAAAAATAATAATTATATCCAGAACTCAAATCACGGACGTTACCAAAAGAGCCGCTCAACTGAAGTGGGACTGGGCTGGACACGTCTACCGCATGTCGGACACCTTTTGGGCCAGAATAGCCACAGAGTGGGAACCCAACAATCGACGGCGGCCACGAGGTAGACCGAGGAGGCGATGGCGGGATGAGCTCGACACCTATTGCGCCAACTGGACCGTAGTCGCCCAGGATAGTGAAACGTGGAGGAGGGGTAGGGAGGCCTTTGCCCAGCAGTGGGACACGACGGGCTTTTAATAATAATAATAATAAGTGCGTAGGGAAGTGACGACCCCATCGCCCGCTGGTGAGAGTTGGTGGTCTTCATTGAGGAACAACAACTCTCATCAGTGCAGTCAGTCTCCCCAGGGCAGCTTTGTGGCGCGCTGAATGGGATGTGATGTCCCTTGGGTCCCATGTCCCCGAGAGTCGACCAGGCCCCTCTCCCCGGCTTGCCTTTATTGGCCGGCTGGAGTGGACCCCAGCAGGGGCCGCAGGACTCTCACCTCTGGCTTGCCTTTACCGGCCGTCCAGAGTGGGACGTCAGAGCTATATGCTCGCAGGGTGGAAGTGAAAGATGCATAAGTCGCGAGTTGGCGCACTAAAGTTTCTGTCATTACAGTTACTGCGTAGAAAGCGGTGTACACCTCTCGGCACCCTGAGCTGCTCACGCCAATGTTGCCCACCTCGCTATTTCTGGAAGCCAGCGTTTGTTTAGCTTCCTGGTAGCTTTTATAGGGGGCCCATCTAGTGAGTGGCGAGTCACCGCCTGCCCATTTTTCGTGATTTAATCATTGATCGGGCAGGTGCCATAGTCTCCCCATAGCTCCATTTTACCAGTCCACTAGCACCCCCAACCCAATAGAACCAGTTATTTTCTTTTAACAGTTTTTTCAATAGTCCTACATCACCCGGGGACTATCCTTGGCTACACTGCCATAGTGTATACAGGGATAGTCGCCGGCTGATGTCACATCACTTTTAGAGTAAATTGTCAATAGAAAGGGCCTCTACGTGTGGCTTCGGCCCCACGCACGCCTTCCAAAAATCCGGGACATAATTGCCCGAGGTTATGGATTTAACGACATACTATAATAATAATAATAATTATATCATTGAACTACCCGTCATTTTTCCACACAACTTTTATTATAAAACCATTTACTTAAACGAAACATTTGATATAGCTACCATACAAAATTTACTAGACGCGCATACAAGAGTTTGCGTTGTGGACGTCACCAATACAATAGCCATTTGTATAGAGCGTTTTTGGGCTTGCCCAAAATATGTGCTCTTAAAGTTGTGATATCTCAGGTAATTCAAATGAGAATCAAGTGATTCTTTCAACGATGTTTCTTAAATTGAGGCGGTCTTTTGATTAAACACATAAAAAAATTTAGTCAAATACCCAATTGTCGCCGTTCACTCCAGCAAAATCAGTGAAATCAAAAATGCTGACAACAGAACTTTTTAGCCCCCTATCCTCCCAATAGGGCCTCCAGCACCCTCACTCGCTCGCCGAAATGCAACGCAGGCACTGCTTGGTATTTAAGCAGTGCCTACCACATCCTACCAAGCGATACGGACGGCCTTATGAAGACCGATGCCTTCTGTAAGGCTGAGGTATCATTCCAGTCAAGTCAGCCCATTTTCCGAAGCGTGGCTCTCTTACGGTGATACTGTAAACCTTGTCTGTCAACGGCATGTATTTACCATCAGATAGGATACCATATGATAGTTTCTGCTGTCTGATGTCTGTAATACAAGTGATTAAGTTACTTAGTACGGAGTCAGATCAATGTACCTATAAGTGTGTGGATTTTAAAAAATAACTTCAGTCTAATGCTTAAGATCATCTACAGCCGAACGTATGCCTTCTTCATGTAACGCCACAGATATTATGCGGTATAACTAATCTTTTACCTCATCTGGTCATTAATATTGAAGAATTCGTTGACCTACGTACTACCTACTAGGTCGTTAACACTCTTCCGCAAACGTTCCATGTAGTCTCTCTCGGTCTGTAACATGCGATGTAAGCCACAGACGACGTTCTATATCGAACTATTGTATGGTTACAGCCACTCAAAACATTAATCTTAACTTCCTGGATACACGCATCTATATCTCACTAACCATAAGTAACATGCGTATGCCTTCCAGGGCATTGGGTATTGATGCAGTTGATATGTTTGCTAATACGCCGTCTGGGCCAAATGGCAGGTAATCACTTCGTAGTATTCTCATTAATCACTGATGTCTATAAGTAGATATCTTTATACATAAACATCATATGCTTTTGCTTGTCACATAGTATATTGATGAGAACTTACTCACATTGAGTTGTTTCATCGTACTTACTTTAATGGATAACTTGTAGATTTTTCAGTAACGAGGTTTGTTTATTTTACTAAATAATTATCAAGATTACAATTATTATTTTTTATGTGATGGGTAGCAGACGAGCAGGCGGATCACCTGATGGTAAGCAATTGCCGCCGCCCATGAACACATGCAACAAGTGCGCTGCTAACCTTTTATCCCCTTCCCTCCGATGGGCCTCCGGTACCCTCACTCACTCGGCCAACACGAATTACAAGAGTTTTTTTGCATCAAGAATATAAAGTATCTGATGTGTGTACTGTCCAAATAATAGTTTTCAAACTAAATAAAAATAACTATAGTATTTTTAGGGTTCCGTAGCCAATTAATAAATTTATTTATTTATTATTTCGCTGATGGACTGCAAACAGATGACTAGCAGGGGATAGCACAGATGGAGGCACTTGTATCAGAAAGCAAATCAAAGTCCCCAACTCGATCGTTGAGTCAGATGCTGAGCATCTTCTTCTGTGCCTATTACGGTAGTCGAAGGTGTCAGGCAGAGTAGCTGTGCGTTCAACTAGTCAAACTCTTCAGAACTTGCACTCTGACTGCCGTATCTATGGTACTAAATTCAGTGTCCCAGTTAAACCAGTGTCATTAGTAACCGATAATGACCAGCACGTGCCTAATGCGTACAGGAGAGCGCCTAATTGGATTTGCAAACCAATTAATGCCGAACATTCGACTCATTATGTGTGCACTACGACCTATTATAAAGTCAATAGGCACGCAGCTATGATTACTAATTGATTAGGAGATCGGGTGTATGGAAGCTGGGCGTGTTTGTGTATGTGATGTAGTCGATTATATCCTTGAGATGAGTTTTTTATATTCGAGTTTGTACTCGGTAGTCAAAGCCGTGTTAGAAGAAAGGTGGACCGACAACCTGGCTAGAGCTATATTTTTGATTCACTCGAGTGAGGTGATGGCGTTGTCGCATGCGACGTATGGCCACATCACATTCATCTTGAAAGTCGAATGCTGCCAAGTTTTTGTATCGTTAGTTTTTGGTGTTCGAAATCAGAAAAAAAAATCAATTTGTATTTTTAACATTTAATCTATTGCTTGCTTGGAGTCACTCGACTACGGGTGGGTGAGGTCGCTTTTTGCAGCCGAGTAATTAAAAAATTGCTGAATTTCGGATGCGTGCTCGCGTTTAGGCGAATGAATCAAAGGTCTCCTGGTGTAAGTAATTCAAATTTCTTGGATACAAAGCGGCACAGTACTACTATGGAGAAGACTAGCTGCTGCAAGTCAAATTAATCAATTAGTAACTTGTATTATGGTGATGTGATCTAGCCATAATAAGCTTTGGAATTTGTAAAATACTATTTTCTCACAGCTTTGACGAATGACATTGGAGTGAATCTTTGCTTGTCTACCTACCTCGGTACTTGCCTACTTCAGTGCTGAACTCGAATAAAGAATGAAAACTTTACAACTGTTGTCGTCTCACATTTACATAGTAACCGTTCCGGTCTACGCTGCACTGAGACTGATATTTTTATGTACGGAAACACTCGCGCAGTTTATTGCAGCCAACCACGCTGCGTGTCATAAAACACTCGTATACGAGAAGGTACAGACCACAGTTGTAAAAAACGTTAGTTGAATAAATTGGTAACCTTTATCAATGTTAAAAATAATGATTTCATACGTTTGACCTTCCTCATTTGTTCAATACATATCCAGTAGCTGTCATCAATTATTTTGAATCTAGACAATAGTTTTTTGTAGGTACATATAGACAAGTAGGTATGTATGGTATTCGGATGATGCATTTAAAAGATAAGGATCAAGTCTATGCGTAGATTTTTTTTATATAAGGATCATTGAATTGCATTATTTAAGGGCCTCGTTCATCACCTCCGAGTAAAGTGTCAAGTAATTTCCTTGTCAATTATAGTGGGTTCGGAGAACATTGGCCCCTGATATTTGTATTGAAATAAATATTTAAATTAACTAAGCCGCGGACCAGGGGCCAATTTTCTCCGAATCCACTATAATTGACAAGTAAATTATTTGACACTTTACTCGGAGGTGGTGAACGAGGCCCTAAGACTGATATTTTGCGAACCTACTTCGGAGTTTATAGTCTTAGAGCACTTTCACATTAAGGCGACTTTAGCTGCGAGATACACTGCTGACATTTTCATACTATTAACTACTAACATGTAAAGGCATTCGCTGCAGCCGCGCGGCGCCTTAATGTGAAAGCGCTATTTCAATTATGATGTCCTTTTGGAAAGATGTCAAAAGTTCAGAACTAGGGAAGTAATCTTAGAAATCGATATTCAGCGGCATTGATTATCGATTTGTAACCAATTTTAATCGAAGTAACTTTCAACAACTAAGGTTTTTTAGAGATTGTCGTAAAAACACTTTTAGACTTTATTTGGCATTTGGCAAAACAATAAACGACACTCAACAACAAAACGACAAACTAACTTAAGAAAAACACGTACGTCTTATTGTATAGTCCGCGGCATCTAACAATAGCGATGACCGTTAGTTTGCGCACTTGTAGAACAGATGAATTTCTACTAAAATTGGTTTCTGCGCACTCAAGGTCATCGCTATTGTTTCATGCTGCAGACTTAGTCGTAGGCTTTTCTGCACTCTCCTCGTAGTGATTGAAGTGACACTCAAAATGGCAGATGATGATTAATGAACACGATTTTTTTAAATCGGCAAATATAGAATTTTGTATCTCTGGAACATGCCGAATACTTGAGGTGCGTCACTATGTTCAAAAGTCAATCACAAACCATAGTACGTAACCGCAATCGCGCAAAAATAACTATTGTTTTATTTTGAAGTTTACATTATTTTGAGCATTATATTCAAAAACAATATGTTAATTTTGCTTGTGAATCAATTGTAGGATGTTTTTGGATTATTGTATAATTTTCAAATGACGATTAACTATCAAATACAAAAAAGGACTTCATAATTGAATGTATTGAAACAGACTATAATTGTAGGGTATTTTTGTATAATTGTATATTTTCCTCATGACGATTTACTACCAAGTACAAAAAGATATAATATTTGATTTAATCTATAGATCTCGCGCGTTACGTACACGTAACGTGCAGAGTTACGTTCTTCGAAATGTCCAGAAGGACATCATAATTGAAACAGACTATAAGTAGGCTCAACAGATTCTAAAGAACACTAAACATTGACGCTTTTGAATGACTGTAGGTATATTTGACAGTTGACTATCCATTTTCAGACTCTCTTGACATTGGCGAGTAATTCTGTTAAGAAAATCATTCATATCAACACTTATCCTGCGAAACAAACACGTAACCTCCATCACCAGTCATCAAACTACGAGTATGTCATCTGAATGTACTGGGAAAGGGAGACGCCTCTGGGTAGCAATAGTTCTGGTATTTATCCTACTACTATTATAAAGGCGAAAGTTTGTATGGATGTATGGATGTTTGTTACTCTTTCACGTAAAAACTACTGAATGGATTTGAATGAAACTTTACCACTATATAGCTTATACATCAGAAAAAACATACAATTTATAAAAATATATTGTGTGGATTGTCCAAAATATGACGGTAAGTGTCAAAATTAACTCCACGCGTACGAAATCGCGGGCGGCCGCTAGTGCTATATATTTGTGTCTGCGCATACACTTGTGCACTATAGGAGTCCCCGCAGACTATAGACTTACTATCGGCCGATAGTTTAGTCAGGTTGGCCGGTTCGTACGCATCAAACTTTTTTATTGGCCTATACTGAATCACTGTAATGTGCGCACCTGCATACATCGTCATACTGCATACATCGTCATACTGATTAAGAGGCAACTATCGGCTGATTAAAAGTTTGTAGTCTGCGCGGAGTCTAAATGTCCTGCGTCGATGGTTGATCGTAAAGATTGGCCGTCACAGCTGGCATATTAGTTAGGAGAACATTATTATTGTGGTAAAGGAAATGTTCTTGACCTAATGAATGATTAAGATATGAATAGTTTTTATTAGGTAATCTGGCATATAGGCTTGAAATCGTAGAAATAAAAAATAATAATAAATTGAGACAACATCACATAATTAACAAAATGTGTAGTAATAAAATAAACAAATTTATTCAACAACTCAAGCGCTGTCATTATATTAATAGATAGATAACAATTTAAACATTAAATTACAAAAAAATCATAATCCTGCAATTGTAAGCGATAGTAGAAAAAAATATCTCTTTATAAATGCATATTTTTTGTCGGAAATCAGTTTTGTTTCCGAAAAAAGACCTATTGATAGAGAGGAACATATTGTTTGGAATAAGTATGGTTAACATTTTTATGACTAATGACAATAAATTCGTAAAAGTTAGATCAAGATCCCTTTTAAGTTACCATATTCATGAATGATTCAATTAAGTTAACCCTTTTTTAAGACAACTTATCATCATCTCAGCAAAGCCGCCATTTCGGTTCATACTACCTTTTTTAACAATAATTTGGTGTGCTTACAAACGTTACAAATAAACATAAGTGTGCTCGAATTCAAATTAATGCTATAAAAGGTACATCAATTATAATCAGAAACAAAACAACTGTTGTTCGCATAAATTATTGCGTATCATATCTTTGTTTTATCAATACAATACATTTGGTTATCTAAAAACCTACAATCAACTGCACCGACTAACTCATCAATAGAAACAATCTAATCTATTTTATTAGGTTTATATTATTACCTATGGCATTAGTGATATTATGCTCACATGGTAATAAATCACCTATAGGGTTGCAGCAATCCAACAAACTTCATTAGTATATTCATTGATAATTACTTCATTACTTACATACTACATTTCTTCAATAAATTTTCACCTTAATGTTCTTATCATATTAGGTTCAATTTTGACAGCTTGCTGACTTGCTTATAAAATAAAACCTGATGTTGTCATTGTAAAAAAAAAATATAGATTTAAATGAAACCGTTTCATTTGTTACTAGAGCCAACAATTTAAACTTTTGACCCTTACCAAACTAAGCACAAATCGGTCCAGCCGCTTTTATATCTTATCTAGTGGTGAAAATAAACTTAGTTTGATTTGTTTTTCATTTATGACAAACAACAGTTATTCAAAATTTCATTTTCTGATGCAGTTATAAAAATACTTGTCCTTGTGGAACAATAAAAAATCTACTTTTAATTGACATTGTATGTCACATTACACCTAAGGGTGCGTCCACATCTGGCATTTTCCGTTCATAAGCTGCCCTCAAGCTGCGTGCGTTAAAAAAATATCATTGCTAGAAATGATTGGGGGCATCTATCTCATATTCTTGTATGATATGAACTCTTGTTCCAATTGCGAGGTGTACCTATATTTTCGGCACAAACGTCAGATATGGACTGGACGCACTTTATCATACATCGCCAGCGTAGACAATATTACATTCATAATAAAGAAAATAATACAGGATTTTCCTAATTTATTTCTATATCATAGACTGGTCGTAATTTCCATCTACGACGTAGTTAAGTACCTTTAACAAATACCTACTAAAGAAAATCAGAATAGATTAGGAAAATTCTTGTATTTACGTATGCCCTAGTTACTAACTAGCAAGAAACTAGTCGGTACTAGTGCTGGTACGTTCCTAGGTAACTGTTACAGTTGGGGCAGTAATGGTCCGCATTTTGGCAGGAATCTACGCAGTAAGGAACACATACGCAGGGCCAGCATCTAAAAAGAAAAAAATACTTTAAAATTTAAGACACATTTTTTCTAACAGAACACTTTATGACGATAAAAAAAGTGCAAAACCTACGAACATATACGACCTGCTAACTTCCATCCTTTTTTTTAGCAGACTAACTCAGCCAGAAACAAATTTTGGGCCACCATCCGACGCAGTCCATTATAAAATTTGAATATTCAATCGGCGATTAACTGATCAGACAGTTTGAAGTGAACGCATATTCGCGCGTTATTTTTGGCTAATAGATTATTGCTTGCCGAGCAAAAATGCCATCAATCACATAGCATCTATAATCACAATCTGAGTTTTAATGCACGTTTAATGCCCTTGGTCTGTCTATTGTACTTCAAAATACGTAATGCGTCACTTCCTCATTGGTCGTACTTGCCAATATTGCCATACGTCTGACATAATACGGGACAAGTTTCATGATATCATAAAATGACCTTTTTTGATAGTAGCCCATTAGATAAAAACGCGCGTGTTTTAAATCCGAGAATGCACCTCTGGATTTTTCGAATCTACGAGTATGTGCATATTTTTAACATTCGCTCGGCGATAAGGAAAAACATCGAAACATTGGATTACCTACTACTTTATAAAAAACACGACATAGAAAGTGGAGCAAAATACTGCAACTTGAACTGCAACTCAATGCAATATTTTTAAATTAAAATGTTGACACACTACGACTTTACTAGACATTATTTTTACGTAATCAAGGCACTTTTAATGGTCTACTATTGCAATGAACAAGATAATATCCAGCATAGTGGACGAAATGTTCAACCAAGCGCTGTGCCGAGTCCGGTTATTTGTATCTTAGAAGATGGTAACTCTAGTCTTATTGACGTAACGGCTTGGGCCTCAGAGCGTAACGTGACGTAATCAGTCAGTAAGTAGGTAGTAACTAACTTGAATCAGCTGGTAGATTCAAGGTCATATTGAGTCACTGCGTATTCCACTTTTTACTGACTTGATGCAATTTATGAAGAGGTAGTCTAACGTGCCTTTTTCTATCACTTAGCTTGTCCTGACAAGGGACTAGACATACCCCCAGCTATTAAATAATACGACTTACTTGTATGGCTAACTTATTTCTATCACTTTTTTTTAATGTATCTCATAATCCTCACAATTAATATAAATCAATTGGCGGCGCTAGTATCGTAGCGTTGTCGCCTTAATATATATTTGTGTTCCCTTTGCTGTCTGTAACACGTGTGCTTAAGCTATTTAGTACATAGTCAAGTTAATGTACAGTCACGAGTTTTAATTTGGGACCTACTCAAGGTTGAATGTCGTGTAGCAAATTCTCGCTATTAAGAGCTAATATTTTAACGTGTCAAAGCCATAATATTTACCATCGATAACTGTACTTTTCTAGGGGCAACCGTGCACAAACGTCAACTTGAGCGAGGGCATATGATTATTACCGATGTTTTCTGAGTAATTGTTACTATTTGTGATAATGTCACAATAAACTTTTGTCTTGATTAACACTGACATAAGTGACACAACATATATTCGTAATTAGAAAACCGCAAAGAGGTTACCTATCGTTTCAAGGGTCGATTAGATAAGTAATTTATGTCTAACGTTAACATTCAACATTACTGCACTAAATTTCTGACCTTATTGCATTATGAATGGGTCTCAAATTAATACTCGTGACTGTACATATGAGATATTGTGAAAACTCGCTTCTGACGTTCAAACGGCAATAAAAAACTGCAAAGACTCGCCGTTGACGCAAGTTAACTCGCTACTGTACTTGTCAAAGTGTAAACCGCTCTTTAATTTTTATCACTATACTTATTCATTATATTTTTGTCATTTCTTGCCATTGAACGCCCTCTTGGTCTAGTGGTTTAAGTACCGGGCCGTGATTTCGGGGTCCCGGGTTCGATTCCCGGGTCGAGCAAATGTATGTTACGAATTTTTCGAACATAACTCGGGTTTGTGATCACCAATCCGCATTAGGCAAGCGTGGTGATTGAGCCTAATCCCATCATAGTAGTGATAACATGATTTCTATGATGGAGGCTTTTGCCCTGCAGTAGGACAGTATCTAGGCTGATAGGTACTTTACTTTTTTCTTGAAATTGATGTCATTGTAAATGAAAACAATTCACTTTTCTTGATGATACTCACAAAAACAAGCAAAGAACCAGAGCTATCAAATGCGTCTTGGTGGTTGATTTGTGATCCACTCTTGTGACTATGGTGGCATGGCAGGAAGAGCAGACTCGCTGCGAAGGTTTTGGCCCCACTGGTACTATATTATTCATCTCTGTACCTGCGTGAAATAAAAGGTCATAAATAAAAAATTCAATAGTAGAAATCATCCCACTTATACACTCGGCGTCAAAAAAAAAACGCACATCTGCGTAGTTTTCATATTAACGCGCTCATATCACGGCTTCGTATATAAAAAGTAAAACATTTGATTGCAATATTTTTACGTAACATGGTTTTTATATGCTCGTCTGTTAATCATGCTTCTTAATTAGTCGTGAAAACTTCATAATTTTCCCAAAAACATAAAAAGTAAATCAATGTTCTTGTCCCATACAATGTTCTATGGAGCTGAAAACTGATTTACTTTTAATTTTTTGGACGAATCGAGTAAATTCCATGGATGATGAAAATGTTTGATTAAAAGACGAGCATATTGGTAATGTTACTTTAAAAATATTATAATAAAATGTTTACTTTTAATATACTAAGCTGTGATATGAGCGTTAGTATGAAAACTACGCAGATGCGCGATTTTTTGACGCCGAGAGTATTATAAAAGTGAAAGTTTGTAAGTATGTGTGGATGGATGGATGTTTGCTCCTCTTTCACGCAAAAACTACCGAATGGATTTGGATGAAACTTTACAATAATAATATAGATTATACATCGGAATAACACATAAGCTACAATTTTTAAAAGTAAATTGTGTGGATTGTCCAAAATATAACGGTAAGTGTTAAATCCACGCGTCCGTATTCACTTTAGGACCTTGTCACAGTACATATGTATAAGAAAACGACTTCCACTTTCTTATAAATATGTATTGGGACAAGATCCTAAAGTGTATATACATATTTTTGAACTTGACTGTACGAAGTCGCGGGCGGCCGCTAGTATTACCACATGTATTACTTACTATTAAGAGATAACTCTATAGACAACGACAAGGCTTACTAGTGTAATCCGCAAAACGCGAAACGCTTACGCCGATGCAATTGAACACACAGCGCCATCTCATTGTTCATTTCTGATAACGGTCCCGAAGCGAAGTGGGGCGGGCCACCTAGTTCATTATATTATTGTTGTTACTCTTGCCATTTATGTAATTGTAAATGAAAACAATTCACTTTTCTTGATGATACTCACAAAAACAAGCAAAGAACCAGAGCTATCAAATGCGTCTTGGTGGTTGATTTGTGATCCACCTCTGTGCTATGGTGGCATGGCAGGAAGAGCCAGACTCGCTGCGAAGGTTTTTGGCCCCACTGGGTACTATATTATTCATCTTTGTACCTGCGTGAAATAAAAGGTCATAAATAAAAAATTCAATAGTAGAAATCATCCCACTAATATTGTAAAAGTGAAAGTTTGTAAGTATGTGTGGATGAATGGATGTTTGCTCCTCTTTCACGCAAAAACTACCGAATGGATTTGGATGAAACTTTACAATAATAATATAGATTATACATCGGAATAACACATAAGCTACAATTTTTAAAAGTAAATTGTGTGGATTGTCCAAAATATAGAGGTAAGTGTTAATTCCACGCATCCGTATTCACTTTAGGACCTTGTCACAGTACATATGTATAAGAAAACGACTTCCACTTTCTTATAAATTTGTATTGGGACAAGATCCTAAAGTGTATACATATTTTTGAACTTGACTGTACGAAGTCGCGAGCGGCCTCTAGTATTACCACATGTATTACTACTATACATCGAATTTATGATTTTAAACAGGAATATTTACTGTCATACATTTGCTGTGGAATATGTGTTGATATAAGAAGCCAATTTAAATAAACTAAAACTAATTGAACAAGGTAAAGATAATAGTTTTAGGAAATACCTATGTGACAGTACATTTTGGGACCTGTACCTGGTAAAGCCTTACCATGAGTTTGAAATACTATCCTCGCTATCGAAAACTATCGCTTTGTCTCTTTCATTGTGTTGCATTTGAAAGAGACAGAGCAATAGTTTACGTTATGTCAGTTTTCGATGTCAACTCATGGTAGTGCTACTGTTTCACAATGTAAAGATAAAGCGTCACATAGCTATGCAACACTTGTAGCAAAACGTAACATAATTATAGCGTATGTAGAGCTTATTCGTATATTGTGAAATAGGCCGTAGGTATTTTATTTGTTGTTCTTCTGTTTGTGATATCAGCAACATAAGTGCTTATTCTAAACACTTATTCCTTCTACGAAATCGTAGTTACACAATCTTTAACCTTATCATCTTGTAAATACTTATATTCCATAATTAGTAGGCAATGTAAATACCTACTTGAGTCAAAAGTATTTCAGAATTATCCGGTGCACAGGTGTTTAACTATTGTTGAACATTTCATATTATCAAAGTGCCAGTTTGAAGAGTAGTCTGTTTGTTTATGGTACTCGTAATTGTAAAAATAAGACAATAATGTTGTCCGAAGTATTCATCAGTATGTGATGGTGTAGGTTATTTCTAAATATTCTAAAACGAGAACTAGAATGTGGAATCACACGCCAATGTGAACAAATCTGCCTAAGACCGAATCCCTTTGACGTTTCGTTTTTCATTTGCACAGTGCGTTTAGTTCAATAAATTGTCCAATTCGTGCGAATTGAAAATCTGATCTTTAAAATTTTAATAAATCATTAATTATCAATCACAATTTAAAGTTAATAAACGGGTCTGTTGTGCAGCAATACATTTCATTAGCATGTTATAGCTGGAGGCACGAAAGTATAGCGATGACCGTTATTTTGCGCACGTTGTAAAAAAGAAGACTTCCTATCAAAATTGGTTTCTGCGCACTCAAGGTTATAACTACACTTTCTTGCCTCGGACTATACCAATTCGTAACATCGTGGTTGGAAAACATTGGGTCCTCTTCCTTCATTGTTTCTCACCTGTTTGGTTCAATATTTACTAAAGAAAGACATAATAACCGGGTGTGTGGCTTAGTGACGTCCACAGCAAACGGTTCAAAGAACATTTTAAACCAAACATCATTTTGTTAAGAAACAATAGCTCGACAAAGAAAGCGCAAGCATTTTTATAGTTCGTACAACTTTATCAGTTTTTTACTTGACATTTTCCCTCAAAAAGAGTTAAGAAAACGTTTAATGACCAAAACACATACTCGTATTACAAGAAACATGACAACCAGACAAAACAAAAGAGGTAAAAAGTTAGTTCTTTTTTGGCAACTGCAAGTTTCACAACCAGGCAGCTGCGAAAAAAGAAAGACCTATCGTTTTTGGCAACTGGTTGAGTAGCAAGAACGTCAGTTCTTCTTCGGCAACTAGTTGTCAAACTTGGTTGCCAATGCGGCCGAAAGGAACTTGGAAGTTCCCCACTGAACTAACATCACTGTTCACAATATAACAACAAATTTAATCTAATCAGTTAAATAGTTTGTTACCAACATATTAGGTACTCATAAATATGAAAACGTTTTTTGAATCATATTTAGAAACTTGAAATAAAAAACGAAATAATTATAATTACTTACACTCTTTAAGTACGTACAGCCACACATCAAAGTAAACAAAACTGTCAAATTTCTTCAATCGACTCTCATCTTACCCTCGTATTACATTAAATCCAATATCAATTGAGAGAATTTGATAGGTTGTGTTAACTCACTGTACATAGTTTTAGGTAATCCACTAAAATGGATACTCATACTTACACAAAGTAATATAATAACTAGGAGGGCGTGAATGTTTGTAACAAAACGTAACGTAAAATCGATGAAGCACAACCAAACACGAAATAGTGAAATACCTAACTCAAAGGCTCCATTACGAAATTGATCACTGATTCACCGGTTTTTTATAGAACAATAAGTGTACCTACGGTTGGCAATCACTGCGGAATCCCAGCCGTCCAATCAACTAAAACATTTGCAATACACCGAAGCTATCTCAAACACCGGCTTACCTCGTCTATAAATAATGCACGAATATATATTTTTCCACTAGCTTCCGACGCGTGCACACTAACACAGCATGAGGTGTCGACTAACAAAATGAACGCGCGTTTTGTTGACTCATTAGCACGGAAACGTAAAATTAACTACATTCTACAAGTACTTGACAGGGTTGGACTTGATATGAAGAGGTATAGAGCCTAGGTGACGTCATCTCAAGTGGTCAGTGATAGCCGTATCTGAACGGGCATAGGTAAAAGTTGGATAAATAATTAATAAAACTTTACTGAAAAATCGTCATAACAATCAAATACTATCTAGGTTGTGACTCCACTGGTATTGCGGTGTCGACGTGTGTATGGGCGGCGGCAATCGCTTACCATCAGTTGATCCGTCTGCTCGTCTGCCACTTATCACATAAAAAGTACTATTATTCTTAAGAATAATAAGAAGAGAGAAGAGGGAGTTTCCTCTCCCTCTTGTTATCTTTTCCGATTTTGAAGATTAATTCAAGAATTCTGTGATAATATTCTTATAGTAACTAATTTAACACATTAATACTTACTGTTTAGTGATGTCATACCTGACAATTGATTTTTTATTCATTATGTTCAGCTTGAGCAGACATTGGCTGCAGCCGAGGTCACCGTTCTGCTTAGTCACCGTAACTCTCGTTCAGAGGCCCTAATACGAATCGGACCTTAAGACCGTATTGCCATTCCCTCCCTTTCGTAAACGTTGTATGTTACATTTGTTTGGATGCAACAGGTATATTCTCGTTCGTTACGTGAAAGCTTCATTATAAGCTACCAGGTAAAGATGGGAAGGGAAGAATTTTAATTTATAAAATTTGATTTGAAATACACAACAGTTAGGTACAACAATTTTTACCGTATGAATATTTTTTTTGTTTTTTTTTTTTAATTAGTGCCAGAGTCTTGATAGGTAATGCACCATGGCTTGATTTAAAGTTAAAATACGTCTCTGGTTGACCGATATTTGATGTCGCGTGCGATGGCATACACTTACCTTGAGCTCGATAAATATTTTCCAAACAGGCAAAGAAAATGTTTTCATCTCCACTTCCATTTTAAGAAGAGGAAAATATGTATACAACTTACGAATATCTTTAGATATTCGTTATATTATATTATATATATTCGTCCTCTGATAGTATGTAAATACTATCAGAGGACGAGTTTATATTATAGGTACAGGGTAGCAAAAAACATTGGAGCGAAATACCGTAATCCTTGAATGAGCACATTTTGGCTAACATTACTTTATTTTTTTAATGGTAGGATATAATGCATTCAAGCGTTTTTAGTTTATAGTTTCGTCATGTCTGTCCGTCTGTCTATCTGTCCTGGCTCGTTCTCCGCCGTTTCTGCACCGATTGCCACGAAAATTGGTGAAGAGACGTATACTGTTAAATCCAAAAATTGGTTTTTAAAATTATTGAAAAACTAGCTTTTGCCCGCGACTTCGTTCGCGTGGACTTCAGGTTTGTAGCCTATGTGTTATTCCGATGTATAAGCTATATTGTGGTAAAGTTTCATTCAAATCCATTCAGTAGTTTTTACGTGAAAGAGTAACAAACATCCATACAAACTTTCGCCTTTATAATAGTAGTAGGATAATTGTATATCATTGTTCTTTATGGGACGGAAATCGAGCTAGAAAAATTAACGATAGTTTATGTAGAAAAATCTTAGAAGAAAAGTATAGGTCTTAAACTCCACTGTCATGAAACATATCCGATAATCCCGAATAATTTGCATACAACTAGGTTATAGTGGAATTATTTTACGACAGACAAGCTGAAGACCTAATGTTCGTTAAGTTTTTTTAAATATAGGCAGCATATTCGATTCCTGAAATAAAATAGCAATTTATATTTCTTCCAAATGAAGAAATTCCGTCCTGTAGCAGACGGATCACATGATAGTGATTTCCAACCTTTACCCCCTTTACCTCACCATGGGACCTTGGGCACCCACATTCACTCATCGAGACACTGGGCAGACGCGACTTCACGCCGACCTTCTGTGAGGCCGTGGTATCTTCGACCGAGCCATCCCGTTCATGTCGAAACGTGGCTCTGCTACGGGTAAAATTCCAAACATAATATATGTGGGAGAGCCACGCTTCGGCATGAATGGGCCGGCTCGACCGGAGTGATACCACTGCCTCACAGAAAACCGGCGTGAAGCAGCCCCTGTACTGTGTTTCGCCGAGTGAGTGAGGGTACCGGAAGCCCACTGGGGGGGGGGGGGGGGGGAAGGGGACAACAACAGGTTGGCAGCGCACTTGTAACTCCACGGTGTTGCAAGTGTCCATGGGCGGCGGCAATTGCTTACCATCAGGTGATCCGCCTGCTCGCCTGCTACCTATCACATAAAAAAAAGAAAAAAATATATAAAAAGAAGTTTGTTTTTATGCTAGAAGCGACCATTCAACAAGCGGGTTACCTGATGGTATGAAACATTTGCAAAATCATAAAGGTCGCTGATGCGTTGCCGTCCTTTTAGGCGTACACTTTTCTATTTATGGTCCGAAATACTGTAAATAATCATGTCCCAAAGTGATACCTGAAAAATAATACTTATAACAAGGGCGGACGCCACGGGTGTCCGTCCATACGGCTTTGTTTGGTTTCCCAGTGCTAATGTTTGCAGACGGTAGCCCAAGTTATTCCATCACGTGGACGCGTTGTTTGCGGCTACGGGCGTGTTTGCCTCGCAGCGGTATATAGAATAAAATCTAGCTTTATTTGTTTAGCTTCTGAGCATGCAGCGAGGATACAGTATTGTATGCTGTATTTTTATGACAGCGGCCCCGAATCCGGCTAAACAATGCGCACATTTTTTACTTTTTAGATTACTTTAATATCTTATTGCCCTATTCCCAGGTTATCTGGGGTAGGCAGTATGTTTTCTTCTTCCATTCAATCCTGTCATTCGTCATCGTCTCTTCCATTGTAAATGCACTTAACTGACTATTCAAGTCAACCCCTCGAATGGTTTCAGCCATCTATTTGTATTAGGCCAGATGGAGGAGTTTTAAGTCACAATGCTAAACTCAGTCCCTTAGGAGAAAGCTAGTCGTAGTTTGACCGTGGGAGATCCACGCTTCAGGCAATCCATCTGCTCGTCTACTCGTAACACATAAAAATAGCATTTTTAAAAAGTCACAAAATGTATGTAACAGCATCAGTTTTAAATCAAAACACACTTCAGACCACGTTCTGTAATATGAGAGAGTAATGCAGTGATTCCTGCATAACAACTACTTTGCAAAATTGATTCTCTGTTCATTACTGCTTTCAATCGCAACTAGTTGGGATGCTAAATAATCTCCATAGTTATTGCCGGTCCGGTCCGCTAATGCATCCTTTGAGTCGCATAACTTGATTGCACCCCGCATGCTTCGGCCCGGCTAAGTTCTGGAGCCCGGTTCGGACAAGTTTATCATCTTGCTTCCCATAAGTGATCTAAATGATGGGTTCAGTAGTTTGGGAAATAATTTGTATTGTGGTGATGTGACCGAGATAATATAATAAACTTAAGAATTAAAATGACTCCAAATCCTCTTTAGCAGGTTAGATCATCAAAATCAGCAAAATTAAATTCTTTGTTGTGTATAGAACAGCTGATTTATTTTGCTTGTTTTGATGATCTAACACACTTGGTTCATTCGTTTTAACTATTATGAGGGATTCTGGATTAAAAGGATTAAAATTTAACTGTGTATAAATTAAGTTATAGTTGGTACCTAGTAATTCCAATTCCATTTCATAAGAAGTAGGTTGTAATTTACTATTATCTTGCTCTTGCTTGCGCGAGTTCTGAGATAGTTTTAATCAACCATACATAGTTATTTTGAGTAAGACTTTAAATATGTATTTCATGTTTAAGACAATCTGTAAGTGATGTGTACAAGCTTAAGCGAATAAAGAATATTTTTTACTTTGACGTTTATTATTTGTGTTGATAAATGTAGTGTCTCTTGTAACCATTATTCAACGTATTCTGATCTTACTCTGCTTGGTATGTGTAGAAAATAAACTCGTTATTGTGAAAAACAAAGGTGTTTATTACAATTTCACAAAGTTTATTAAAACTAATTATTTCTTTAGAACCACCTACAACGGCCGGACTGGCGACAGGTGCCGAAAACAGGGGACCGATTCTCGTGCGCTCGACATTGAAGTCTAATCAGAAGAACGTATGGACGAATGTATGAAATGTCTTAATTCGACATCAATGACGAGTGTCCGAGAATTGGCCCTCAGACCGGAATGGCGATGTTTCATGGAGGCCAAGATACACTTCGAGTCGCTGAGCCAGCGTAGTAAGTAAGTATTGCTATAGAATACCTACACGGCCGAGTTGTTTGGCTCTATGTGCTCTTAAAAATATAACTATAATAAGTAAAATTAGGTCAGTTATGTATAATAACTAAATGCTGACCTAGCAGAATGTGCAGTGAATTACATATCGTACAATAGATGATACTTAAAATTATACAACAACCGTAATCGTTTTTATAAAAGTAGAAAAACCTTCTAGTAACAGCTTACGGAGGCGAAGATCCATTTTTTTTTTTATGTGATAGGTAGCAGACGAGCAGGCGGATCACCTGATGTTAAGCAATTGCCGCCGCCCATGGACACATGCAACACCAGTGGAGTCACAAGTGCGCTGCTAACCTTTTATCCCCTTCCCCCCGATGGACCTCCGGTACCCTCACTCACTCGGCGAAACACAGCACAGGAGCTGCTTCACGCCGGTTTTCTGTGAGGCAGTGGTATCACTCTGGTCGGGCCGGCCCATTCATGCCGAAGCATGGCTCTCCCACAACAAAATTACAAACCTAGTTTGAACGATAATCTAGAATTTGGTGTATCTGGCAGTTACTATTATATAAGAGACTGACAATAATGTGATGTGACATATCTTCAATATGTAGGTACCATTTATAAAGAGATAACTTCTATAGACAACGATAAGGCTTATAGGTAAATCGAAAATACAAAACACATTTGCGATGTAAGCGACGCCCAACGCCATCTATTGGTTTGAAACTACTGGCCCGAAGTGAAGTGAGGGGGACACTAGTTACAAATCAACATCAGGTGTGCTTGAATTCAAATTAATACTGAAAAAGGTACATGAATCATAATTAGAAATAAAATAACTGTTGGTCACAAATAACACTATCGTAATTTTTAGGGCGCATTATCAACCTTTCTTTATCAATACAATCAATTAGGTTATCTAACAAACCACACCGATTAACTCGTTAATAGAAAAAAAATCTACAAAATAAAGTTATATTTGTACCTGTAGCATTGGTTAAATTGTGTTCACATGGATATAAAATATAAAAATAATAATAAATTCATATATAAAACATTTTTTACATTGACCAAACTCGTACTAAGTAGCTTGAGCACTTGTGTAACAGATATCAAACAACAGAGGAATCGCAAATATAAGACTTAAATATTACAACCACCTTGAGGCAGGGTATATAACCATTACGTGTAGGGCAACAACAATCAAAGTAATCATCATTATATTATTGCAAATATGTTTGGTGTTAAATTTGATGTTGGACCTCTCTAAGATATTTAGGTACATATTAGAATTTAGTGTTAAATTTTATGTTGGACCTCTCTAAGATAATTAGGTACATATTAGAATTTAGTGTTAAATTTGATGTTGGATCTCTCTAAGATATTTAGGTATTAGGATTGAATTTTCGTTGTTATTTTTATTGTTTTGACCGGTGACCTCCTTTCCTTCTCAATGGTTCCCACAGAAAACAACTATAATTGCAATTTGTCGTGACAGAACAGCTGAGAGGAAACCATTTTCAACTGACTTCAAAAAAAGGAGGAGGTTCTCAATTCGACCCGTATGTTTTTTTTTTGGTAACACGTCACGGAAACTGTCTCGTTTGTTTTTTAGCTTATTGTACAGACAGCCGCACATCAGGTTACTACAATCTGTCAAATTTTTTCAATCGAACCTCACCTTTATGTCAAACGTGTTTGGTTCAATATCAACTGAGGAAATTTGACAGATTGTAGTAACCTGATATCCGTATATATTTTTTTGTGATTATGTTTACCAAATTATATTTTTTTCTTTTCTATTTACTAGATTTTAATTTTAATGTCAAAATCATTTGGATTAATATAAATAAGGAAATTGGACAGGTTATTTCAACTGCAATATAGGTGGCCTTTTCATCGAATCTGTTCATAATATCAATAATAGTGCAATTAAAATGAAGCTAAGAGCTTGTCCAGGTGACACGTGTAAGTCACGCGTTTTACACGCGATTTATAGTTCATTGCTGTTTATGTTCTGTGTCTTGTTAACAATGCATAGGCATTCTTTAATAGTAAAGAGCAATGAACAAAAATAGCGTGTAAAATGCGCGAGTAAAACGTGTCATCTGGACAAGCTCTAATTCTTCCATTTGGTCTTTATGTTATTTTTATTGCCTCTTTACAATGTTTTGATTTTTTTGTTTGGACGGTCACACATCAAAAAATAAAATATTCTAACTCGATTTTAACTTTATTATCAAACTTATTTGGTTAATTTTTGATAGGTTCTAGTGATGTGTTCTAGTAAAGACAGCCCTTTACTTATGTTGTCATTGTAAAGAAACGTTACATTTTATGCAGCCTTTGAATTTGTTGTAAACAAAATCAACCTATGAACCTTACGAAACTAGGTACACATATTTAGAAACTATCTAGTCAGTACTAAACATGGTAAGTTCCTAGGTAAGCGTCGCAGTTGGGGCAGTAATGGTCTGCATTTTGGCAAAATTTTGCGTAGTAAGGAATCCACACGCAGGGCCAGAGACTGAAAATAAATGACATTTGAAAAATTACCTACTTAAAAATTTTAGAACGCATTTTTTCTGAATAAAAAAATATATTCATCCGATTCTTTATATTCATTTCATTCAATATTATAAATGCAAAAATACAAGTAGCTGTCTGTCTGTCTGTTACTCTTTCACGCCAGAACTACTGAACGGATTTGGGTGAATTCAGGTGTACAGATGGTCTAGCTAGACCCTGAGAAAGAATATAGGTTACTTTTCATTACGAAAAAGAGGTTGTAAGTTAATAAGGGAGTTGAAGGTGAAAATTATTAATTAATTAAAAGTGCTACCCAAAGATACTATTCCACGCGGACGAAGTCGCAGGTAACAGCTAGTAGCGGTAATACTCACAGCAACAGGCAAAGAACGACAGCCACACAATGCGTCGTGCTGGTCGGTTTATGTTCCACCCTGGTGACTATAGTGGCTTTGCAGGAGGGGCAGACTTGCGGCGAAGGTTTTGTCCCCACAACTGTTAAAGTTTTCACCCCTGTCCCTGTACCTGCACCTGCGTGAAATAAAATGCCGAAAAAACTGCGATTTCACTAGTAAAAATTGAATTACTTTAGATTTCCAATTTATTGTCATATAATAGTACTAGCGGCCGCCCGCGACTTCGTCCGCCGTGGAAAAGTAACTTTTTACCCCCCTTTTAACCCCTTACAACCCCTTTTCGCAATAAAAAGTAGCCTATGTCCTTTCTCAGGGTCTAGATCATCTGTATACCAAATTTCATTTAAATCCGTTCAGTAGTTTTGGCGTGAAAGAGTAACAGACAGAACAGACAGACAGACAGACAGACAGACAGACAGACAGACAGACAGACAGACAGAGTTACTTTCGCATTTATAATATTAGTATGGATAATATTAGTATGGATTAGTATGGATTAAAGGTCGCGGGAGTCCATGGATGCGGGTGGCACAGGACCGATCTGTGTGGAGAACTTTGGGGGATACGTGTTTACGTTTTAAATATGAGGCTAATTCAAATCAACTAAAACAAACTGAAGTATGAGATATTTGAATATAAATTAAATGGAATTCTTATGTTGTCTCATTTCTATAACAGTGTTAAAAAAATGAATTGCTGTTCGTTAGTAGGAGAACGGCTGAACCGATTTGGCTAATTTTGGTCTTGAAATATTTGTAAGAGCCCAGAAAAGGTACGAAAGATGATAAAAAATGCGATATGGAGTTCGCGGGGTCAGCTAGTAAGAAATAAAAAACCGGCCAAGTGCGAGTCAGACTTCGTAACAGATCATCGACCAACGTCCTTGAGGTATGTACAAACTACAAGATACCCAAAATCTTTCTGGCAGGGGCCGAGTGATGGGACTCGCCGTGCTACGCCATAGTGACATAATATTATAGTGTTATGAATATTTTGGTGCTTACAAACGTTAAAGTTACCTACTGTTTTTCATGTTTACATGCCTACAAATAGATACATAGAATGTTATATATTTTGTTTAACATAGATCTTTATTTTTGGTATAGCAATTCTTTGCAATTTATTCTTAAGTAAATATTCGTCGGCTTAGTAAGGGGTTCGGATGGTGTAAAATGGATAGCATATCTGCCCGGTCTGTGGAAGGTTGTGGGTTCGGGTCCCACCTGAACCCTCCGAGGATTTTTTAAGTGCAATATTTACTTAACATAGATCTTACGGTTTGATGATTGCATTGCAACAATAGACATTTGTTCATTAACTTCTGCTTGGGTGGATGGTGGCTGTATCCGAGGTCACCATTCTGATTAGCACCGAAACCCTTGCCCAAGCCAAGAAAAGGATCTTTTAGAAGTATGTTTATGTAGAAGTACAACACAACAACACGACAATTTTGACAGTGTCAAACACAGAGTACATTGTATTATAGTGTCAAATGTCTTCATCGTTTTTTTTTTCATGATTTGTGCCGGAATCTGCACCATGGCTTTATAGTTACAAAGGGGATTCACACAAAGAGTAACTTGAATATGGATTCACAAGCAAAGCTTTTTATAGATGGCGCTAGCGGCGCGGCGGTCCAGATATGTCAAACATTATTGTTGTTGCTAAAATTCAATGCGCCATCTGGCGGGATATATTCGCAATGTTGATCCCCATACGTGTCTGGTTAAGGGGCTATACGAATGAAACTAGCGCCGCCAACCTATCTGCACTGATTGTGGTGAAAATACGATATTTTTTAAGAAAGCAAAACATTACAGACTTAGATAAAAGTAAATTGAATTTTTCAAGATGCAACAATATTTCTAACATGCGACAAGTAACAATAATGTTAATTATTGCTAAAAACGGCCACTTTTAGCAATAATTGACATTATTGTTACTTGTCGCGTGTTTTATATATTGTATTGCATCTTGAAAAATCCAAAATTTGGATCTAAGTCTGTAATGTTTTATTTTCTTCAAAAATATCATATTTTCGCCACAATCAGTGTAAATAGGTTGGCGGCGCTAGTTTCATTCGTGTAGCCCCTTAAAAGAGAAACATTCAATTCCAAAATCATCAGAACGTGGTTGGCAGTGGTGGTTAGGAATGGGATCTATTTATCCTGCTATATCGTATTCCAAATTACTGAGGGTCATCACGATATGATTGATGTTTGCCCACTGTACTTACTCGTATGGTGCAGAAAATGTTCTGAATAAATAAAGTACCTACCTATATTATGATGATATTTTTTATTTATTATATCTTAGAAAAATGTGTATCACTTAAGCGTTGACAACCATTCATAATTTAAAAATATATTTATACGAGTACATAGATAATAAATAACTCTTAAAAAGTTAAAGCTATAAAAACTCGTAATCCTGTAATTGTTAGTAGTGATAGTAGAAAAGTCTCTTTATAAATGCATATCTTTAAAAAAAACGATAAAATAGGTATGTAATCTAAAAAATCTATTATTGACCGACCGTCTAATACGTATTTGATAAAATGGTTCTAAACGCATGTAGACGTGGACAATCCGCAGCAGTAAGTGCTATAATGTACGGTGGCCAGCACATCGAGTTACTACAATCTGTCAAATTTCCTCAGTTGATATTGAACCAAACACGTTTGACATAAAAGTGAGGTTCGATTGAAGAAATTTGACAGATTGTAGTAACTTGATGTATGGCCACCGTACAAACTACAAGATAGGTACCTACCCAAAATCTTTCTGGCAGGGGCCGAGTGATGGGACTCGCCGTGCTACGCCATAGTGACATAATATTATAGTGTTATATTTTGGTGCTTACAAACGTCAAAAGATACCTACTGTTTTTCATGTTTACATGCCTACAAATAGATACATAGAATGTTATATATTTTGTTTAACATAGATCTTTATTTTTGGTATAGCAATTCTTTGCAATTTATTCTTAAGTAAATATTCGTCGGCTTAGTAAGGGGTTCGGATGGTGTAAAATGGATAGCATATCTGCCCGGTCTGTGGAAGGTTGTGGGTTCGGGTCCCACCTGAACCCTCCGAGGATTTTTTAAGAGCAATATTTACTTAACATAGATCTTACGGTTTGATGATTGCATTGCAACAATAGATATTTGTTCATTAACTTCTGCTTGGGTGGATGGTGGCTGTATCCGAGGTCACCATTCTGATTAGCACCGAAACCCTTGCCCAAGCCAAGAAAAGGATCTTTTAATTATTAAATCATTCTTTAAAATTTTGTTCACATGTAGAAGTACAACACAACAACACGACAATTTTGACAGTGTCAAATGTCTTCTTCGTATTTTTTTTTCATGATTTGTGCCGGAATCTGCACCATGGCTTTTTATAGTTACAAAGGGGATCCACAAGCAAAGCTTTTTATAGATGGCGCTAGCGGCGCGGCGGTCCAGATATGTCAAACATTATTGTTGTTGCTAAAATTCAATGCGCCATCTGGCGGGATATATTCGCAATGTTGATCCCCATACGTGTCTGGTTAAAAGTGAAACATTCAATTCCAAAATCATCAGAACGTGGTTGGCAGTGGTGGTTAGGAATGGGATCTATTTATCCTGCTATATCGTATTCCAAATTACTGAGGGTCATCACGATATGATTTATGTTTGCCCACTGTACTACTCGTATGGTGCAGAAAATGTTCTGAATAAATAAAGTACCTATATTATGATGATATTTTTTATTTATTATATCTTAGAAAAATGTGTATCACTTAAGCGTTGACAACCATTCATAATTTAAAAATATATTTATACGAGTACATAGATAATAAATAACACTTTAAAAGTTAAAGCTATAAAAACTCGTAATCCTGTAGTTGTTAGTAGTGATAGTAGAAAAGTCTCTTTATAAATGCATATCTTTAAAAAAAACGATAAAATAGGTATGTAATCTAAAAAATCTATTATCGACCGACCGTCTAATACGTATTTGATAAAATGGTTCTAAACGCATGTAGACGCGGACAATCCGCAGCAGTAAGTGCTATAATGTACGGTGGCCAGCACTCGAAGTTACTACAATCTGTCAAATTTCCTCAGTTGATATTGAACCAAACACGTTTGACATAAAAGTGAGGTTCGATTGAAGAAATTTGACAGATTGTAGTAACTTGATGTGCTGGCCACTGTACTTAGGTATATTTATCGCGTCCTCATTCTATCTTACATACTTAAGTCCCGTTTATATCAAGTATTCTTATAATGCAACGGGAAAGTTTAACAACATGGCACTAACTCATCAATAGAAACAATATATCTAGGTACTTCATTGATATGTATTTTAACCTAAAGGATTAGTGAAATTAAAATTAATTCAATATATTGTTTAAAATTTTTAGAGTCACAAACATTAAAAATGGTTATTTACGGGATTGCTACCATATTTTTTTTCATTTCTGATATTTTGGCGCTGTTGCAGGCGCACTCAAAAATAAGGTGGATATGGTATCAATCCGGCAAATAACTATTCTAAAGCCTAATTCATACCCGTATCTTGACACATTTGTTGCCGCACATTATCTTAATATTATGTCCAATAGCCTTTATGTCCACTAAAATAAGGATCAATATTTTACTAAAGTGACAATTAATGTTTATTTAAGTCTCCGAGTGCGACGATAAGGCTCAGTTCTTTACTCAAATGATGTCTATGATGGTATTTGCTTTATTGCCTATTTACAATGATGTGAAACTTTTTAAACGGTCACACATCAATACATTCTTTAAATCAATTTTTACCTTAATACCAAACATATTATGGTTCAATGTTGACTGGTAGTAATAACCTGATGTGTGGCAGTATTTACTTATGTTGTCATCACACTTTTATTAATGTATTAGAAAGGGATTTTTCCAATTTATTCGTATATCACAGACTAGTCTGATAATTTCCGTCTATGATATTGGTGAGTATTACCAAATACTTTCTAAAAATCGTTAAATATTAGGATACTAGGTTACTAAATAGCAGGAAACTAGTTAGTACTAGTGCTGGTAAGTTCCTAGGAAAGCGTCACATTTGGGGCAGTAATGGTTTGCATCTTGGCAGGAACCTACGCAGTAAGGAATGCACATGCAGGGCCAGCATCTAAAAAGAAATAAAAATAAAATTATGTACTTTATTATTTCAGAACCTTCGCATTTTTACGAGTAACTTTCAACTTTTAGGAGTAATCCGCGTTGACATTGAGTGCGCAGAAACCAAGTCTTCTTTATTACAAGTGCGCTAACTACGGTCATCGCTATTCTTTCATGCCGCCAGCTAAGCTGGCCCAACTTATATATTCATAGAGACACGAATGATGGGATATGTTATGTTATTTAATACTTTTCATATTTATAGGTAAGTAGAAGTTGTACATATAACCTAATTTCTGGCCAAGGGTTGAGAGTGAGCACTGGTTTCTGTAACACAGGTTTGCACACCTATCACAGAAGTCAAGAATTCCACATCATGTAGGTATATGATTTATGTCAATAAAGAATGCGCCAGACAATCACACCAATCAACCTGGTCTCAAACTAGGGCAACCCCTGTACTATGAGTACCAGTTGACGATTTAACTGGGGGCGTCAACCTAGCACACCCAGACCCAAGACAACTTAGAAAATGCAGTTTCCTAAGTTGGCTTGACCGGGAACCGAACCCGGGAACTTTCGCGCTTTGGGCGAACACGTTAGCCACTGCGCCATCGAGGTCGTCAATTGTCGTCGAATTGATTATTAGGTAGGTATTTTATGTAATTCACAAAGATGAACTATATTCTACCGATATTCTCCCTATACTCACCCTAACAAGCAAAGAATGAGAGCCATCAAATGCGTCTTGGTGGTAGGTTTGTGTTTCACGACGGTGAGTATGGAGGCGTGGCAGGAGGGGCAGACTTGCTGCGAAGGCTCTGGACCCATAGAAGAAGTACCAGTAGTTCATCTTTATACCTATATGAAACAAAATATCATTAATAAAAATTATGACTTAAACGGTGATTTCAGTAGTTATCTCGACAGCTCGTCGGGATAATTCTTATGTACCGCGTGTTAGTATAAATAGCAAGTGAAAGGGCCGGCTCGACCGGAGTGATACAACTGCCTCACAGAAAACCGGCGTTAAGCAGCCCCTGTGCTGTGTTTCGCCGAGTGAGTGAGGGTACCGGAGGCCCACTCGGGGGGGAAGGGGATAAAAGGTTGGCAGCACGCTTGTAACTCCACTGGTGTTGCAAGTGTCCATGGGCGGCGGCAATTGCTTACCATCAGGTGATCCGCCTGCTCGTCTGCTACCTATCACATAAAAAAAAAACACAAATATGAGATGTTTTTAGTAAACAAGTACTTACAACTTAGCTACCTTTTAGGTAATTGCAAATGTGAGGGTGTTTTTTTCCACCCTGTATAATATAAACAAACAAACATTTATTTACTAAAATACGTGTGATACAGAAAGGTAACTAAGCTAATTAATCTTCGAAAGAAAACACTTTTGGCGGTATAATGTATACAAAATTTTCCCCACGGCGCGGCATGCAATACTTAAAAAAAAGTTGGTAACTGGATTTCTACCATGTATCTACCTGGTTTTTGAGTTTCCGCATCTCGTTAAAACTATTTTTTATTTTGTACATACATACCTACGAATATTTTATTATAAGTACCTAAATAGTTTAAGAATCTTATAAACATAGATCTTACGATTTGATTACTGTATAGCAATAACAGATTTATGTTCTTTATGGATTGCTTTGGTAGACGGTGGCCGCAGGCAGGGTCACCATTCTGATCAGTGACCGTAGCCCTCGTCCAGGTCAAGAAAGAACATTTCTTGATAAAAACTATTGTTTAAAATACACAACACAAAAATTTTGGCAGTGTCAAATCGGTGTCAAACAGTAATAAGTTTATCAATGTCAAACGGTTTGATTTTTTTCGTTGGCGGCTTCCAGGGTTGCCGCGTTGCAATGACGATTGACGACTTTAGGAATTTTATTAGGATTTGTTAGGATTTTTTTCTTGTTTTTT